>JARHVA010002134.1:42500-412500 GCA_037957365.1 Torreya grandis | reverse complement strand
GCTCATACACCCAATAATGCAACAATGTCAAGGATCTGATCCTACCAACAAAAAACTCTCAATTAAAATGGTATAAATATCAATACAAGTGGGATAACATAGTATGACACCATGAGTATACTATCCCATGATACTCTATATCCTACACAATCCCATGCATCCTATATGAAATGGATATCCTACTACCATCCACATTAATAAATGAATCTAGTAACACCACCAAAAACTTCTACAACTATAGAACACTGGCCATTTGATTGATCCAAGTGACCAAATCCTTACCATATAATTTTTGCATGTCCACATAACATATTCCAAAAACTTATAGTTAAACTTGAATATTTTTGGTTGGGAGAACCTGATTGGCCCAATGAAGATTTATTGGATGGTGGTGATTTTTGGATATTAGCCATGAGAGTTTCCAATTCCATATTGATGTTTATAAAGTTTCATTTCATTATGTCCAATTCACTTTTGACCACATAATGATATTATTTATTATTTTTGTTTTCCACATTTACCTAGAGTTGGGTAAACAACTTATAAACTATGTATTAGAAGTTTTAAACTCCATTTATTCCTTATTAGGAAATTTTATTGGAGTAGATTTCCATTTTTGTGGCCTCTAATTTTTTTATGAGACATACATAAATTATATGGTTCAAGAATTTATGGTTAGGTTTTAAGGTTTCATGGTCAAAAAAAGTGTACAAGAATCTAATACCATTGCAATCATCTTGTCGAGATGAATATAGTGAGTTTTATTTTACACAAGGGTGCACTATTTTTTTTAAAAATCTAAACAAACCCTCAAGAAATAATTTGTTGATGGAAAAATAAATTTCATTCCAAATTGAAAGCTATGTTTTTAAATCCTTTTGCTAACAAAAAAACTACTATTCTAGATTTGAAAATGCTACATCATAGAATCTTTCCCAAATCAAGGTTATGATACCACTTGTAATGAAATCAATTATATATATCTAGCCAAATCATAACAATTGATGTAAATATAATTATCAATAACAAATAAATAGTATTAGATTGTAATAATTAAGATCAAAATAAAGCACTTTCACACCAAATGTTGATAGCAGATAAGAATACCATAAATATAATATAAATCCACTTCAAGGGGAAAACCTCTACAACCATGAAATAAGAGAATTATGACATGATTAGTAAAAAGGTTATGTTAGCCACATGTATACCAAAAATATCCTAATACATTTTATATTTCAAGGGAATAGCAAAAAAAATAATTAAAATAATAAGTGAAAAAAACTCAAATTACTTAAAATAGAAGTAGAAATTGAGTTTTTCAAAAAATACCAAGGCCATTAGTTGTTGCACTTGTAAGGAACTCTTGAGGCACTTAAAAAATTTTGGGTTAACTTATCATTGTAAAAAAAAAAATTAGAATTAGATCAAAAGATCAAAAAAATGGAAGCCAATGAACTATAAAAGCAAAAAATTCAACCTATTTATACTTTAGGTATTTTTGCATTATAAAGTGTGAAAATTAAAATTTATTATTAATAAATCACAACATAAAATATGCAATATATTAAGATTAATATATATGTTTCTCTTCCTATCAATTACACTAAAACATGTGGAGGACATTCTTCCATATGTCATACTTTTGGAATAATTTATTATTATATTAAGTCAATTATATCACATACCTATTTGTAAGTTATACACACATCAATTAATAACTCTCATACTATATCCTCAACACTAATGATTAGGTGCAACTTAAAATAAATAGTTTATGAAACATATGGATATGGCCTTTGGAATTCCTTAAACATATAATAAAATCTTATCTATGGAATATACTTGCTTATAACATTTTGCTACTCACTAGGAAAATCAATTCAACTTCAACTAATCAAAATGTATCCATGTGTATAAATGAAGATTCAAGGAATATATAAAAATTAAAGTTTGGTAAAAAATATTCAATGAATAACTAAATTTCCCTCTCTATACACTAGCATCTATTCTTTAATCCCACAATGTTACACTAATTTATTTCCAAAGATTACAATTTCACAAGTGTTTGAAAATATAATTTTTTATATGATGACATATATTTTCATGTGGGTGTATATCCTTTACATGATTAAATTTTTATATAAAATATATAATGTTTATCACTTTAGACTTTTGAGATGTATGATTCATAAGATGCATCCCTCATATCATAATGTGGGCATGCATTAGGTTTGTTTCATATATTTAGACCATATCATAATTTGCATTGGTATTTTAGGGCATATAATATCATTTATATTAGACAAGTTGGAAATATTGAGTCATATGTGGGGCATTCTACATGATTGTGAAGAATAGTTGAGATGTTATATGACATTATAATATAGATTAAACTATTTTATTTATTATATTTGTAAAATTGTATGGGTTTGATTAAGTATATTAATAATATTAGATGGGTCATATTGAGTAGGTATACTAGATTATCATATTGAGAAAGATTATCAGATTGATCAAAATGAGTAGAAATGTCAAATTGATAAAATTGAGCAAGTTTATCAAATTCAATAAAGTGATGGAAATTCTATGACATTATGACATATAGATTATGGAATTCTAAATAGATGGATCATATTTGGGGAATAATTATTGTTTATGTAAACACTTTTATATTTTTATGATGAGGATTCTGGTATGAAGTAATCACCTTAGCTCTAAAGTCCATCTACAACACTTGATTTAGAGTTTCAATTTGCATACAAAATTGTTTCAAGGTTCCACCTTTTAAATACGGTCCTAGTTCAAGGTTCCACCATTTTATATATGAACCTATTTCAATGTTTCACCTTTGCATATAAACATTTTTTGGGGTTCTACCTTTACATATGAGCCTATATTAGGGTTTCAAATATAAAAATAGTGATCAACAACTTATTTTATTCTCTATCCAAGAAGATACCAATATTAATGACACCTTGTCCATATGGTTTGGGTCATTTAGGACCTATGGTATCTCAAATTAAAAGGAAATCAAGATACTCTAGGAGCATCAAAAGAAAAGATACCAATAAGTGTAGTCATTATTTTATTATTATTATTAATTTTTCATTTAGATTGCACTACTTATTTTTTTTAATAGTAATAAACATGATCACCCACATCATTGTTTTAAAGTACACATTAGACATTATCAAACATTGGGTAATTGAAACATTTAAGCTAAAAATCCCCAACACATGTTTACATTATTTTTTATCCCTTTAAATCCATATTTAGCATTGAATTTAAATATTAAATTAAAATAGGGAATTTTTAGACACCCAAATTTTGTATGAGACTTTTTTGAAAAAAAATTTCATGTGACTCTTTGCATATATGGACTCTCATTTACAGAGTATTTACTAGTGTTTTTTTTCATACACCTTATTTTATAGTTATTTTATTATGTAATCTTCTTATTGAGATATTATTATTATTATTATTATTATTATTATTATTATTATTATTATTATTATTATTATTATTATTATTGAGTCTATCATAGGGATATTTGGATATATTCTTTCATACCCAAAATTTCTTTGTTAGGATAGTTTCAATAATGCAATACTGTGTCATTTACTAGTAGTATCATAGCATTTATTTTGGGTTGATTTATTGTAACTTTTGGTGTTTTTGTGTCAGCTTAAGTACAAAACTAGTTTCTTAATTAAAATTTGAGATAACTATATATACAAATCCCTTAGAAATATTTAAACTCAATAATTTAAGATACAAAGGCATACAAATAGAAAATAGACATCTACTTGATTGATTTTTTGATTTAGCATTGATCTAATTTTATAAAGGAATAAATTTTAATTTCACACGTCAATATCATGATCATACCAAATTAGTGTCTAAAAGAAATTGTGTTTAAACCTCCACTCACTTGATTAGGCACATGCAAATTAGTGTTATAACTACATGTGGTTTAATCCCTCTTTAGAGTATTGGAACGTAGGTAATACTCAACTATTCAATGAAGAGTGGCTCATATTAGTCCAACCCAACATTTCTAACCCATTTTTGAATTCATATTAGTTTTTAAAGTGAAACCTAGGGTTTATAATAAAATATAAATAAAATACAAGTTTATGTGTAGGACTAAAAGTGAACGTATGCATAAAATACATCTATAGATATGAGTATGGTAACTTGAATGATCAAAGGCTAGCACAATCATTTTGGATGTTAAAATCAAATAAAGTATGGTATAAGTTTCCATAAGTTTAAAGGATTTGTTAGAAACATCCACTTGGGTTTTTAAACTATTATTCCTACTCTAATTTTTCATAGATCTAATACAAAATACATTGAGTGACAATGGTGCATGCATTGAATAGTACTAATCAAAAAATCAACTAATTTTCTCTCTTATTTGCTTTGTCAATTATATAAATTTTAATCTCAATAAATATCTCTTCCTTATAGAAAATAGTATTTTTTTAATAAATGTGTTATATTTTCAATCTAAATTTCAATAGTTTTATCCTATTTAGATCACCTATATCTAAAATAAGTTAAAAAATGTTCATATAACTTTATCTAATATGGTTGTTATCCATTATAAATATTTTAATCAATTTCATAGTTGTAAAGTCTCCTCTATTTTGGAGCTTGCTATAAATGAAATAGTTAAACATTCCATCAAAATAAAGGGGCATGGTGGGCATATAGCATAGCAATCTTCCATGGTGAGTCAAACATTTTTGGGAAAACTATCAAAGGTATTTAGATCAAAATATCTTGTAAACAAATTTCCCAAAATATTTTTCTCATATAATAGACTGTGAAAGCTTTAGATATTTAGTACTCTATGGTGTGGAAGATCAAAATACATGTGTGTATTATTGCATTAATATTAATCAATTTTCATATGTATTTGATCTTTTTTTTCTATTTCAAAACTAAATTCTATAAAATATGCTACATACTTCTATTTGTACCCCAATTTTTAATTGAAAACATAGAGTAAGAATATTTTACCTTATTTCAGATTAATGAACCTAAAAAAATGTAAAACTTAAGATAATTCAAATTATACAATATATAATAATAAAACACAAATATGAATGATATTACAGAGTATTATTTAACAATTGCATTTTACTATTTATATAAAACATTAAGAGGGTTAAGATACTTAACCTTTTGGGGGTTTATGCATGTCTATCACTATGTATAAGGGATAGAAAGAGATGGAAATGGATGAATTCCCTTAAATTATGAAATTAAGTATCTATATGTATATGGATAATTACATTAGAATATATAACCTACATCAAGATGGAGGCATCTACTTGCTACCATATTTATCCTCATGGATTGTACCTTATTATTTTGGAACATACCATTATTCCTACTTGAAAATTTTCTTGATGTGTGGTATCAAGTGCTCCATGTGTGTAAAAATATAGAAAACTTTTCTCATTCACTTTGAAACCCTAATTACATTTTCAACACTAAGTTATCCCATAAAAATAGGAAAGAGTGATGGACTGAGTTGACCCCATCCACTCTCTAATGAATAGTTAAATGTTACTTTTATATGTAATAATATAAGGAGGTAAATAAAACCACATGTAGATCTTCCTTCTATGTGAGTGTGTGAAATCATAATCTACTAGTATGAATGCATCATGTGATCTAACTTTTAACACTTGACATTAGAAATTTGAGTTTGTTTAGGTTAATTAGACATGGATAGGGTCTTCTCCTTATGATTAAATTTTTATTTGGGAAGTTTAGGGATATTGGTGAAATATTTAGTACTTTAACAAATCTTGTATTTAAAAATAGTCAAGAAGACAAAAATATATCATCCATTCAGAGGGGACATTCCCTTTATTTATAATAGGAAAATTAAAAATAAACATATTTATAATATTTAAAAGTTAAAAGGAATATTGGGTTTTACTAATTTCAACCATTAAAAGAAAATAAAAAAAGGAAGGTGAAGGATCATGCATGAATGAGAAAATGTAAATTGTATTTGTTGCATGATAAGAAGGAATCTAAAATTAATATTAGAGATTGAGATTAAAACAAGTATCGATTGAACTGAGAGATATTTATCAACATAAGAAAATTACACATTCACAAACAAAACACTAGACACAAAGTGCTGAATTTTCCTTGTGTCCTCATTAAAATAATGAACACAAAGTCTATTTCTCCTTTTATTTTAATTAAAATTACAATGGGCATAAGAAAGCCCTTGTACCATAGCCATTTCTCCTATTTATAGAGATATGAGGGAATGGGTTGACCCTTCATATTTATTTTTTAATTATCATATTTCTCATTTTGTCTAACTCTATTTTACATTATTTATTACTTTCTAAAAAGTAAAATTAAGATTTTAGAAAATATGAAAGTATAATAAGAGAAGAAGTCTTCTAGGAAGTCTACATAGTGGATGGACCTATAGTTAAAGGTGGTGCTGATTTGGATTTATTTTAAAGGGATGCTTTATTTATCTTTAATTTTTTTACTACCTTAGTAATTGAGTTCCCCTTTGGAATTTCCATATTATTCTAATGAATGAGCCATTTCTCAGATATCAACATCATTTTATGGTGAATATCTAAAATATATTTCCAATTTCCATTCAATTCCTCAAATAAATCTTGAAATTCATAAATTATATTCATAGAAGATACATTGAAGGTCCCTTTTTTAAGCATATCCTCCTTGATTAAATTTTTGAATTGATGCTTCATAATATTCATTGGATGTAGTCTTGAACCATCTTCTTTGATCAAATCCCAATGAATTTTCCCACCATTAGAACATGATTTATATATGTTATCTCTTCCATACTTGGACTTATATTTTGAGTGTTTTATGGTTTGCTTCAGAACTTTCATATTGTGTAGAGCACATTGTAACCAATCAAAAGATAGGTCTTTTTATTTTTATCAATCCCCCCATATCACTCCCCTTACCATTAATGATTTGAAAATTTAAGCCCTTTAATAAAGTGGTAGAGACACATATGTGTGAGGTGATCATACCTAAGTAAAGCCTGGGCCACACTATATCCCATGATTATGACACTAAATACAATTTTAGGGATGAAGTATGTCATTTACAAAAAAACTTGGTAATATAAGTTGAATAAAAAAAAATGAAATAAGCCTAAACTTATATTCATCTCTTTGTAACTTTCAACACTCAAGCCAAAGGAAGAACAAATCCATGGTGGGAGACAGAGATTAGTTTGATCCTATTTCTTTTGTAAAAGTCTAGATGAACCATAAAGTTTGGAGAAAGCTGAAAAAGGGAGGAGTTACTAAATTTATGCTTTGAATTGAATGTCATGATGATTTATCAGCAAGGGATTTCACTATGGGCCAGAAATAGTGACAAGTTATCTCTAGGGGCATTAGGGTGGAAGTAACTGAAGAACTAGTTAGGGATGTTACTAAAATGTCATGTGAAGGCACCAAATCCTTAAATGATAAAAGGAATGATTAGGAGTTTATGCAGGAATTTTTTAAGATAGATGTTGTGTTTCAAACTAACAAAAAGGGCTTCTTTAAGGCCAACCTTTTGAGGTGATGGGTTGATATATGCCTTCAGGTAATGCAATATCTAACCCTAAAAGGAAAGTTTACACATATTCTTGTATCATTTTATACTATTAAATCATTTAAATTTCCTTTTTATAAGACTTCCATACTACCTTATTTTGTCATTTAAATCCTCTATTCTATCCTTCAAATACAAGCCTTCTTTTAACTTAATCTACCAAGGGTTGATTTTTATACTTACCAAGAGAGGGACACATGTGAGGAACATTGAGATCAATCCTAGAGATAATATCAAGGATAATAGATCTAATGAGGCCCCAGATAACTTAGCCAATGATGGGAAGGATGAATATTCTCCTTCCCCTTGCCCAATTCACCCTTGGGCAATCAAGAAGGAGAAAAGAAGTCCCATGACTCCCATTCCTAGGAGAAGAGATTGGAAAGAAGGTAAGTAGAATCCTAGAGTTATCCTAAGGTATTGAAAATATCAATTTTAATATGTATGAAATGAATGTAGCAGAAGTATAGAAGAGGGATGAAGATAATGATACAATACAATTCCTAGATGGGTTTAGGTAGAAACTGGTAGACTTTCATGAAAACTTGTATAAAATGGGAAGAAAATTAGTTCCCATTGATGGAGCAATAGAATAACCTTAAGTAGGAAGTATACTAAATGAGAGAATTTATGGGTAACTCAAATATGTCAAAGGGAAGCAAATTAAGGCTAGAGGAAACCCCTAATAAGAAAAGAAATGACATCCTCAATATTGCCCTAGGAAGTTCTAATTACAAGAAATAAAAATCAAGAGAAGAGAAGGAAAAAATGTTAGTGAAGCATAAGATAAATTTGGTAAAAGGCCAAAGCACTCAAACTAGAGGCATGTCTAGTGGCACTAAGAAGAAGGCCAGAGGAAACAATAAAGAGGCTCCTTTTGAATAAATCAAGTAGGTGTTTTATTTTTTAGTCTTAATTTTTTGGTCCTAATTTTTGTTGTAATTTTTTTGAAGTTTAGCATCTATAGGCCGATGTGGCCTACTTCTAATTTGTCTCATTTTTTTGGTTTTCTTGCATGTTGAACTATGGTTTTAGGTCCATATAAACCTAATGTTTACCAATCAAATAAAAAATAATGTCTACATCAATACCTATCATCTCCTCAAACTTAGGTAATACATTTTTCCATCGGTTGATTTCACTTTGATGGTAATTGATCTACTTGTTAACTTTGACTTGTTTTTTTATTAGATAGGGTGAATAAAACATGTTTTATAGGCTCCTACAACCACTTTTTGAATTTGACTTATTATGAATTAATATTTTCATAGATATTTATCATCTCATTATGTATTTCAAACCATCATGAAACATTTTCTCCACCCAAGCCTCAAGGATCTTCTTGTAACTGTTATATTTGGATATGGCTAAAATTAATTCTTTGATTAATTCAAGGACTTGTTCAGTGGATTCAACTTGAGTACTAGTAGAATATTATATCATATTTATGAGATAGTTCACATATATTTCTAGTTGTTAGACTTAATCTTTTAACTTTTCCTATGTTAGTATATCCTATTCAAATATCTAAATAATTCTGTTAGTAGTCACTTGAATACTATTCACATCACTTTCATGAGTGACATCACCTATAAAAAATCTTATCAAGGTGTATTCAAATATATTCATCTCTCCCTCATCCTTATTCACATTTAGCTCTATAGTTTCAACAAACTAACATTGAATGGATCTATGAACAACTAATAGGTGGTCTTAGAATGTTTAGGAGTCATAAGAAGATTTTCCAAACATTAAAGTTTGGAGACTTGACATCTAATATCTTCTTATTTTTCCCCAGTAATGGTGGAATTCATTGAAATCCCAAATTATTGGTACTTACCACTTATGTATCTACACCATTTGATGGACCAAGTAGTGTAGGTTTACTTGGATGAGTATCATATGGTGAGAATGGGATGTGTGGAGAATATGGGATAATAAGAGAAACTAACCCTAGCGAAGTGTAATTTAGTATCTCTCTCACACCTAATGATTACTTGATCCATTGAAAATAATCAAGATATTATTGTGTGGTATTCTTGATCATAAAAGATGTATCTCCAAATGGGGAAGAATATTTTTGCATTAATACTATCTTCTTAACTTGTAACTTTCTTCCTTGGTTGTTTTCTTTACTTTGGGTCCTTATTTTTACCGTCAGCACCAACTTTAGTAATGTGATTAGAGATAGTACCAATAACAGTAGATCTCATTATATTTGGAGTAGCTTTAGGAGATTTTTTGGGTGAGGGTTTAGCCTTGGATTTATAGGAATTACCAAATCTTGTGAACTCTGCAAGCTTCTTATCAATCCACTTTAATGATATTATTAGAAAAAACTTAGTTCTTTCTTGAAGGTCTTTGATATTGGGGGTGGATCAACTTATTACTCTTAGAGTATCGAGCATGACTCCCTTAATTTAACCTACCTCAAAAGGTCCACTACTATCATTGATCATTTCATCAAGTACCCATTTTTCAATGAACATATTAGTCTAATCTAAGATTAAACATCTCTAGCACATCTTTAGACTTCAAATTCATTATCATAGTCAGCCTAGTAGTCTTCTAGATGTGGTTTATGAATATATGAAGATTCAATACCCAGACTGGCTTGCATATACCCCTTGATATCAAATGAATATTTTAAGTGTGAGGGTACAAAGTGAATAATTATGTTTGATTCAATGTTCAAAAAATGTTTTCATACTTGAACTTGTAGTATCTCATAGAAATGAGGAACACACTATCATTACATGTCTTCCTAATTTTTTTATGAACATCTAAAATTTGTCTTCATAGTTCAATAATAGCCTCTTATCACTTACTAGTCATGGAAGCCTCATGAGACACCCTGAAAAACCTCTAATTTTGATATATGATAATTTATATAATTAGATGAAGTGGTTTCCATATCATGACACTAGTTTAATTCCTTATTATGAAATCTTGATTCCCTAGTCTTCACTTAGTATTTTCATTATCCTCATGGTGGATGTGGCATTCACTCTTTTTAAGTTCTTTTTTTTGTTCCAAAGTTAATTGAGGGAAGAACTCATATACTCTTATATCTAGCCCTCGATTAAACTATGTGAGGCTATGGTATACACATTGAGAAATAAGAGTATATACTAAATATGAAGTCATATAAAATGACTTATTGGAAATCACATTGGTGATCTAGTAATGATGTCCATCACTAATCACAATCCCCCAATCGATGAACTTCTTACCACCAAAAATGATGCTCATGTGTAGAAACATCCAAGGATGAAAATCCTTGGTATCTAAATAATCTACCATTATTTTTAGGAGAATGATAATATCTAAGAACTCTTCCACCAAATTCATATCTAGGTAAACTCTTAGGAATTTTGAAGACATAATTTTTTACCTTCAATCAGTTATTGTTCATAACAATGAGATGTTTATCTATATTCTTATGCCATAATAGTTTCCTATATTCCACACTCATATTATCATGTGTATTCCTTTGTGGAATATAAAGTGTGACATCAATGGTATATTTATCAAGTTTTTCCACCATAAAATCTACAATATATCTTACCTCCCTTGTTTCTACATTGTACTATTATGCATATGTTAGGACTAGAACTATACACTACATATAAATTATAAATTTAACTTCTTTAGGAAGGTCACTTATTTCTAAGAGGGCACCCATAGGTGTAACTAGTATATTTTTGATTATTTTTTGAAGTCATTCCATATAAATATGTATAATCATTGAATATTTTATTTCAAATAAATCACTTTCCATGATGGTCAGAGGCCCATAACCTAGGTATTTGTACTTGATCTTGGCTAAGTTGGTGACATGAAATTTAACCTTGGCTAGTTCTTTGATATTTTCATAGGGGTTCAATGGGATAAAATTCTTGTGAGTTTATGTAAAGTAGACAATGGTTGTCATGAAACTATTTTCTCTCACTATTAACCATTCCTCTAGAGTTTGTAAGAGTGGATCAGAACTTTGGTATTCCATAACAACCAAAATCTTTTTTGTGAGTCAAAATTAGTAAAAAATATTATGCACCTAATGAAACCTATGTAGCTACTAAGTAATCAAAAAGATAAATACTATTAATCTACCTTTGAAAATTTTGTCTTTAATATGGGAAAATGGTGAGAGGGTGGACCTTTAACATGGTAGAGGAATAAAGTGAATAAAAATGAAGAGTCTTGAGATGAATGAATGAAATGGGATTTGAATGGGTTTAAAGATGTGATTTGTGGTGAATACACCATCCACATGCATCATAGTACCTTATGATAGAGATGTTACAAGTCCATGGATGTGGTTGGTTTCACTACATCTATAGGGCAAATATTTCCAAACAATATAGGCATAACATGCATAGTACCATATCATGCCATTTGAGTGTGTCATTAGGGTAGGATGCATCCTACATGTCTAGGAGGTTAGGTAAGCCCAAGATCCTATAATAATATAGTGTGTGGTGTACACCCTCCATATTTCTTTTATATTTTTGTTATATTTTAATTTTAAACCATTCAAATTTATACAAATTTGACATGAATTGATTTTAAATTTTGACCAACTTTGGACTTGACCAAAATTTGACAAACTTTCAACTGGGTTCAAACTTATCATTTACACCAAAAAATTAGGATTTTAACTATGAAATTTTTTGAGATAAAAACTAGCTCAAGATAGGGACATTGGACTTTCAAAAGTACATATGATAAACTCTCGAAATATCTAGTTTCAAGACTTAACACTTTATCCATTGGGATATAGAATATATTTAATAAAATTTTAATGAGAAAGGAAATAATAAAATACCATAGGAAAGTGAAACAAACAATAAAAAGGAAACATATTAAATTCTATAGGAAAGGAAACACACAAAAAAACCCTAAATCACCTCTTGGAAATAGTAGGTAATATCCTACCTTAATTATTGGTAATGCTTCAGATATTTCCCACTATAGGACAATGGAAGGTGAGTTATATCTTGATATGCCAAGTAGTATGTGTTATTACCACAAAAATGGTGAATATTGAAAGGCCCATCCATAGGGAGTCAAAATTTCCATGACTTCCCCTCGACTCCCTTATTTTATCCCCTAGGAGAACTAAATATCCAACCTATAAGTCTCATTGTCTTTCCCTATGATCAAACACTTATTTCACCTTATTTTGATGATTTGTGATTTTTTCAACTGCCATCACTCATTTTTATTCCAATTTATTTAGGTACATAATCCATCTATGTCTTATAATATTTAAAAATAAATAAATTCTAATTTATCTTTTAGGAGTTATATAACTTCTTGTGTAAATTTCCTTGATTTTCATTAACCCAATTTTAAATGATAGTTGTGGTGTTCTTCTCTTTAGATTATTCTTGGTCATTACTCTAAGGGTAATATTCAGAAGAGTATACCATTGATGTTCCCTATCCATATCAAAATCCAATAAGTTTGGTTAAATAAAAATTTGATGCATTATCTATGGCAATATTTTGAAGAACCTCAATCCTGACCAATATATTTTATTTGATAAAATTGTAAACAACCTTAGAAATATTAGATCTTATTGGAGTCTTTCCACCCACTTCATGAAGTAATAAGTTATTTTTATAACATGAGTGTTTACTTCACTAGAATTTAGGTTCAAGGTACCTATGAAATCCAAACTCCACTATTGAAAATAATATTGAATGACCATGGGGATAAGGGGTAAGATTTTAAGTTTAGGCCTTCCAATAAAGTATTGACAAGCCATACATTTTAAAACCCATTCTTGTGCATCTTTGAACAATGTTGGCTAATAATAGTGAGCTTGTAGGATTTTTAAATATCTAATAGAAAATGAGAAATGTTCACCACAAGATTGATTATGGAAAACCTCTATAAATCTCTTTTGCTACTCTTTTTCTATACATCTCAAAAAGGTCCCATGAATGGATTTATTGAAGAGAGTGTTATCTCATATTACGTACTTGTCTACCCTAATCTTGAGTGTTTATTTCTATTTGGAACTTATGTGGGATGGACATTCTCCATATGATAGGAAGTATGTAATGTTAGAATACCATTTCTATAAATAATTAATAAAGACCACTAATGGTAGCTTTTCTATTTTATCTTCAAGGTTTATTTCTCTCTACAAATCAACACCTTCAAAAATTAACTAAAAAAGGATTTTTTCCAATTTTTAATTTGGTGGGTTTGATTTGCATATCATATTATTATATTTTTGAAATCCATCATCCTCTCTTTGAACTGAGTTCTTATTGAGTCAAAATATATTTTACAGTAGGATCCAGAACCATCACCATGTTGTGAGAATTAAAGATATAAAACCTGAAGTGTTTTACAACCCTGACCATAACATATGCATGTTTTTCAAGAAAATAATATTTGATCTCATAATCCTTTAATCCTCAACTCATGAATTCAATTTGAGACTCATTTCCTTCTTCATTTTCTATACAAGGAAAGATAACAATGTGTATTTAGAAGAGTATCAATATGTAACAAAACCTTTCTTAAAATTTTGGAAAGTTGAGACAAGTGTTTTGGAAATGGAATCTTTGATTTTTTTTTAATATTTATTTCCATCATCATTCCATTTGAAATCATTTTTCCCTCATGTGATATAAACAATATGATTTTTTAGTTCCATAAAATCAAAAAACAAATCTCCTCAAAAAGTTTACCTTACTAAAGAATAAAGGTGTGTTAGATTTGTTATTAGTTAGAGATAATTGTTGAGTTGATTTTACCCTTTTTAAATCAATTTTTTACCTTCCTTATACAAACCATGCCCAAGGAGTTTACCTTAAATCACTAAAAATATGGCATTTATTGAATTCAATGATATGCCATGGGCCTAGCATTTATCTAAAGCCATTCTCTGATGTTCATAGTGATATTCCATTTTCTTTAAAAATACTATGAGATCATCAATTAGATTACTATGATTTTATTCTATACATCATTGAAATCCAAATTCATTGATCTTTTGAAATTATATCCAACATTGAAAATACCAAAAGGAATCTTATTGTATGAAAATGCTCCTCAAGGGGTGGTAAATGTTATTTTATATTAATATTCTATATCAACTTCAACTTGGTTGTATCCCTAAAAAAATGTTAAAGGATAATTATATTTGAGTGAATCCTAATTCACATGGAATAAATCCACACAAATTTTAACCTCTCCAATTTTCTTCCTCATAGGCATGATGTTGGCCACCCATGTAAAGTGATGAATCAAGAATATGATATTTTCATCCATCGTTTTATTATCTCTTCATAGATGGTCTTTGTAATTTTGGGATTATAGTGTCACAATTTCTATTAAAAAGAATAGATACCTAGAATCAAGGGATTATTATGCCACATATGTTTGTGTTTGAAGAACTTAAAATCTATATAACACCATGCAAAAATGTTCCCATATAATTTGAACAAGGCTATGAACCTTTGGTGTTCTTCTTTTGAGAAACATGTCCTAATGTTTATACATCATGGTTCTTCTTTTGTACTAATATTTACTCTTTCAAAGTCAACTGATAGTCAATGTTACTCTTGGATTTTATTATTTACATACCTATCATGTTTATCAATATTTAATCTAATGAAAACAAACCTTTAGGTATCTTGTTTCGTTTTATCTGAATGATACCATCTAATTGACTAGATTTAGTGTCAGATGGTTCTTCAACTTTTGTGTCCTTTATTTCTAGTGAGGAAGGATCCCTATATCTTTTTGATTAAATAAGGTGGAAAATCAGGGTTTGAACCCTTATAAAAGCATAGAAAACACAAATGCAATCAGCATAAATGATGCCTTACAATAGGAATGTCACATTCAGTGAACCAACAGACACAACAAAACCAAAACAAACTAGAAAAGGAAAAAATGAGAGGCAGAGAATCTAGAAAAATAAGAGCTAAGAAGGCTAGATCTCTCCTTAAACATATATTTAATGAGTTCATCCAATTTCTTATTGTTCTCTGCATTGACAACAGAAGTAGTAGTACCCAAGTCCTACAACATAGACATGTTCAGGAGAATAGAATTTTAGAGTCCAGTGGTAAAGTTCTACTCTAGTTTCTGAATGCAACCCTTTAGGGCAACAATTTTAGCTCTCAAAATAGTCTTGATTTTGGTTTCAACATCAGCTTCTTCCACATACATATTTCCATCTTTGTCAGCATTTTCCACAAAGTCAGCAACATCTTCAGTGATAGCCTCAAATTCTCTTGTCTCCTACTTACCTTCAGTATCCTCAGAGATTTCCTAAACTTCCAATTCTTTGTTCTCCTCATCCTGAGTGGCTTCCTCTAACGTGCTCTCAAATTAGTTAATAATCCTAGCCTTGGGAGTAGGTTTGCCAGCAATCCACCCTGACCGTCAAACTTTTGAGGAGAGGCCCTCCTTACTAACCTTAGTGGATAGATGGAAATTACTACCTTGACCCCCTAGGGTCCTACAAGGAATTTTATGGGTCACCATAGTAGTCCCCCCAATACCCTATTCACTAGCATAAAACTTCCTCTTCTTGCCCTTGTACTCATAAAGGAGCCTAGGGTGTCTAAGGGAGTCTCCTCAGGGGTAGAAAAGGAAACTTATTTAGTTTTAGTAGAGACAAGGGAAGGACAAGGCTCTTCAACAATATCACTAGCAAAAGGGTTAGAAGAAAATTCCTTGTTATCAATTCTAATAGTCTTGGATGGCTCGAGGGCATGGTGGAAATTATATAGGTAGAAAATGAGGCCCTGATGAAGGGGGATAGGATTCATATCAAGTTTTTTTTCCAATTTAGCTCTCACCCTAAGGACTAAATGCTCTAGGGAAGAGAGCAAATAAAAGGGAAAGTTGATAAGAGAATTATGCCTAAAATTATTTAGAAGGGGGAGATGATAATTGTAAAACTTGGTGAAACATCCCTCTAGTGTGAAATAGTTCATGAGGATGAAGCACACACCGTTTCAAGGCTCAAGCAATTTGGCTTGATCAAATCCTCCTTGGTAAGTTGCAAGTTCTTCACCTTCTCCAAGAAATAGATTTTGGCTAGAAAGGTCCATGATTTTTGTTTTCTATTATAGCTTCATCCCCTACATAGACATGCCAGTAGCCATAGCTATCACCTTTTCTAAAATCTCAAAGCTAATTCCTCCAATAGTGACTCATCAATTTAGCCAAGACCTCACAAATTATTTAGATAGGTTTTAATCAAACCCATTGAGCCTCTCTAGATAGGGACTAATGTCACCCTCTTTGCAATAGTACTAGACCACTGGGTTGTCTTTGAACTCATAACATGAAACTATTTTTGTTCAAATTCTATCACCCCTCATTTTGGACTTACAGAGTAGACTAGGAGATTCCCTAATTTTTACTATCATAATTAAAGTAGCTACAAACCTTTTCTCATGAATATGCATAATGATGATGAGATAGCACATAATTCAGAGTATCATGTAGAGATGACACTTACTCATCCCATGCTTAAACATAATTTCCCAGTGATCTCCATAATGATGAAGAAATCTACTCGCCTTAACAAATTAGTATAATAAATTGGAAATGATTATCAAAAGAGTATAATAGGCCCTAAACTCTAAGATCCACATCAACACCCTCCAAAGGGACTAACTAATAGAGCTATCCTTCTAATATGTCTGACTCATCCTTAACACATCATTTCCTTTTGGATGAGATCCCTAATATTTAAAGGGAATTGATCTATTTGGCGCCAACATCACCAATTTGAAAATTATTGGTTGAGATTGGCACAAGCATCAGCTACATTATTTTCCTCTATAAATATGTGAAATATCAACTCTGGTGAGCTTCTGCAGAAGAAATTGAATATCACTAATGATATGTTTTAACTTAATGCCCACACTTGATGCTTTATTAACTATATCGATAACCATTTTAGAGTCCCTTTGGATACTCAAATTCCTTATATTGAGGGATATAGCCAATTTTATCCCCCATAAAAGAGCAGTTGCTTTAACATAGTTATTACTCTAGTAGCCTATTCCACCAACATAGATAGCAATCATCCACCCTTTGTCATTTCTTACAATCCCTCCCCCACTAGCTTTACCATTAGACTTGGAGGCCCCATCAAAGTTAAGTTTTAACCAGTTAGGCTTCGGGGGATTCCATCTAATATTAAGTCTCTAAAGAATTTTGGAATTATTATAAGTAGGAATATGATTTAGTACCTTCCATTTGGCTATAATTTGTTCTTCTTCTTGAGTTATGGGTTTCTCCACAGTTTGAATATGAGAAATAGGGATACTTTCCAAAAGAGTCTTAATAAAAGAATGAAACACCTAAGAGTCATTTATAATAGTATCCCTAAAAATTATATGGTTACACTCTTTCCATAAAATCTAACTCAAACAGGGTAGAGTTTGACTCCATAATTCAATGAGCCAAGGATGAGAAAAGGTAGGATTCCAACTAATAATGACTTCCTTGAGGTTAGAATTATAGACCCACTCAATACCAAAATTATTTAGGATTATGTCCCAAAGTTCTTGAGCAAAATCATAGTGTATAAAAATGTGAGAAACTGTTTCCTCTTTTGAACAGCACAAATAACATCTATTGACTAGGGTAAACCCTCTCTTTTGAATGTTTTCTTGGGTTAAAATTTTGTTATGAGAAGCATCACACCAAACATGTTAATTTTTGGTATAAGTTTATAGTTCTAAACTTTTTTCCATATCTCCTTATTCTAAACCTCAAGAATTAGTAAATGATAAGTAGACTTGATAGAGAACCATCCATTCCTATCTGGCCACCAGTACTATTCATCTTCTCATGGGAAGATAGGGATTCTGATCCCCTCAACTAACTATTGAATATCTAGAACTCTAGGGAAGAGTTTAGGCCGATGAGAACAGCAATCCAATATATTTTTCCATCTCCTTATGCCATGTTTATTAGCCATGTAATCACTAACTTTATCTCCAAAAAATTGAGTAGCAATGTCAACAATTTCTCTATAGTTTCCCTATGTGATAATATCCTTATCCTTTACCCAAATGTCATTCTATAACTTAATATGCCAGCCATTTCCCAATTTCCATCTAATTTCTTGCTTAAGAAGGTTTTACTTTTTAGCATTTTATTCCATATCATAGATCCTTGGGGTAGCCCTACCTGTTGGAGAAAGTTATAACCATCAAAACTATGCATATATTTGGCATACATGATTTCCCCCTAATCCTTATTTTTATGAATCATATTCTAATTGATTTTTGAGAGAAGGGCTTTGTTCATGTTCCTGATGGATCTAATATTGAGGCCACCATGTGATTTTGGAAGACACTTTTTCCCATCTGACCAAAGACATTCTCTTTTTATCTTCCTGTCCCATCCATAAGAATTTTCTTTGAATATATTCTAATTTGTCAGCAAAATACGTAGGTATTTTAAAAAGAGACAAGAAGTAGGTTAGAATCCCTTATAGAGAGGCCCAAAGAAGCTATAGTTTGCCTGCACTACTAAGAAGTTTCTCTTTCCAACCAAGTAGTTTATTCTAAGTTCTTTCCAATATTCAATTCCAAAAACTTGGAGATACCTCTTTGACCATGAGGGGAAGGCCCAAATAGGTAGCAGGTAGATCAGCGTTAGCACAGTCTAGGATGTCAATGATTTTTTTGCCTAAGGTCATTAGGAGTATTAAAGAAGTACACATTGCTTTTTTAGAGATTTACGCTTTGCCTAGACTCTATGGCATAGTTATTTAAAATATTCTTCCATCTCCTAGCTTCAATCACCGAAGAGATGCCAAAAAGAATGGTATCATCCACAAACTTCTACACCACCATAAGGGGAAGGGAGGAAGCAGGTTTGATGCCCACTAAATGTTTAGAGGCTATATTAGCTTGTATGTATCTCACCAGTGCCTCCGCCATTATGATGAATAAGTAAGGGGAGAGAAGGTCCCCCTGGTAGATTCCTCTCAAAGAAGAGAAGAAACCTCTAGGGACCCCATTGACTAAAACCAAAAATTTAGCAGAAGAAATAGTGTTCCATACAAGGTGAGACATTTTATCATTAAACCCAAACTTCTTGATTACTTGAAATAGAAAAGTCCATGAGACCCTATCATATGCTTTAGAAATGTCTAGCTTAAGAGCCATACCAGGGATTCTACTCTTGTCCATGGAATGAATAGTCTTATAAGTGGAGATCATAGCATCAAGAATTTATTGACCTAAGACAAAGCCTTTTTGAGCAAGGGAAATAATTTTGTCTAAAAAAGGTTGGATTCTCATAACTAACACTTTAGTGTAGAGCTTATAAATAGTGTTACATAGATTAATAGGTCTAAATTCTAAAAGGTGTGTGGGTTATGACCTTTTAGGAACAAGTACTATAAAATTATTATTAACTTGTTTCAAAAGTTTACCTGATCTGAAGAAGTCACAGATAGTAGCAGTAAGATCCATTCCCACTATATCCTAATATCCCTAGAAGGATATAGGAGGGAATCCATTAAGACCCAGGACTTTGAAGGAACCCATAGAGAATAAAATAGCATGGATTTCCTCCTTAGATATAGGCATTAACATCTCTAGGTTGTCTTTCTTAGTTATCAAATAGGGGATTTTATCAATGAATTGATTCATAATTCCACCATTCCCATCATCATTAGTTTTTTCAGTCAACAAATTCTGAAAGAATATCTTGGCTTGTTCTTCTATCTCATTATCTTCAGTTATAATGTTTCCATTTTCTAAACATAGCTTCATTATAGAGTTAGCCTTCTTGTGTTTCATGGCTAACAGATGAAATAAGTCCATGTTCCTATCCCCCTCTTTGAGCCACTGAACTCTAGATTTCTATTTCCAAAAAACCTCTTATCTATCCATAAGATTCTTCTAGTCAAAAATCAGGGCATTCTCTTCTTTAGAAGTGTCTTCTGAATCATCTCCTTGAGCAATCCACTACTGGATATCTACAAGCTTTTCAGCTATGTTTTTCTTCTGATGAAAGACCTGACCAAACCTATATCTATTCCATCCATGAACTTCCTATTTGATGTGCTAAATTTTTTTGACTAATTTGAACATAGGAGTGCCTTGGATAGGAATTTTCCACCATTGAGCCACCAATTTTCTGAAGTCTTTATGTTTGATCCACATAGCTTCAAAATAGAAGGGGAAAGGACCACATTTTCCCTGATCTTTCTAATTGAGAAAGATAGGGCAATGATCGGACATGGTTCTAAGAAAAGCCTAAAAATTCATATTATGATAATCATCCCAGTTACTAGAAATAATAAATCTATCTAACTTAACTTGGATCATTTGGTCTCCTCTTCTTCTATTAGACCAGGTGAAATTTTGATTTTGGAATTCAACATCAACAATCCCCAATCATTTATAAATTCAGCAAAGTCAAACATGTTGTCAGAGTAATCAATAATCCCACCATGTTTTTTAGAAGGGTATAATGAAGTGTTAAAGTCTCTAGCCAACATCCATCTAGTGTGTGGAGTGTTAGTCTTGAAGCTACTCAAATTGGTCCATAAATTTTGCCTCAATGCTCTATTATTTGGGCCATAGACATTAATCAACGACTAGTTCAAAGAGGACAAAGAGAAGTTAATAATCAAAAAATGTTTATTATAAGCAATAAGATATCCCTAAATTTTAGCACTATTCCATGTAGTTACAATCCCACCTAAAGCCCCTTCAGCTGGGCTAATGCAAAAAGTAGCCTTAGGCCATATATAGTCAAATATTTTCTTAAAACTCTCCTCATTCATCTTGATCTCTTGGAGTAATAAAATATCTAATTTATTATGTAGAATGTATTTTTTAACCTCAAAATATTTGGAGGCACTATTAAAACCCCTCAAGTTCCAAGATAATATTCTCATTTAGAGGATTTGAGGGAATGGGTCTCTAGTGTTTTCTATTTACCACTGGCAATCTCCCTAGAAATCTCTCGTTGTCTTGTTTCTCTTAGGGTTAGTCTCCCTTGTTTGGGGTTGGTGCCAACATTTGTAGATTTTTTACCTTTGTAGTTTTTTTTCTTTGGGGTAATTCATTCTTCTTATTCATTACTACTGCCATTTTGTCCTATTTCACTTGTCACTGAATAATTGATTGATTGGTCACCTACTTCCAGAGCATGGGAACTATCTGTGTTTGAATGTAAGGCTATTTCTCCCTTAGTATCTACTATTTATAGAAGTATTTCCAACTGATCATCTCTTAAAACATTGCCTTCTACATCATCCCCAACTATCAATTGGGCATGAATTTCCCCTTCCTTAAACATATTGGTTTATTGATCCAAAGAGTTATATGTGTCTATTGTAACCTTCTGACTATCATTGTCCAATACCTTCTTGTTATTCTCCTCTAGGACAGCTTTTTCCCCATTACTAGAGACCTCCTCCTAACCAACTTTTTCCCTAACCTTTTTAGTATTTTCAACATTTTTTTCATTACCATCCATTCCCTAACTTCCAGAGTTTCTAGATTTGGAGACTGATCCTCACCTTCAATAGGGGAATCATCTTTCCTTCCCATTTGTTTCACCTTACATTGGGTCATTATATGTCCCTTTTTCTTGCATATTTGATAGAATGTGGTATCATTTTCATATGTAATCATCTGAGTCCAAATCCCATATTTATATTTTAACTCTATAGACATGGGAAGGGTCTGATCAATCTCTACATTAACACACAACCGAGCATACACACATCTAGATTGCATTCTGGTGGTATGATCTATAGTGATGTATTGGCCAATAGAGTTGACACTAGCTGTAAATATTGTTTCATCCCAAAATTCCAATGGGAACCCTAGAAATCTTACACAAATAAGAGTAGACTTGTTGAGGTCCAAGTTGGGTTCAAACCCTAGTTTCCAAGAGCACAAGGCAAGCAAATGTGGACCATATAGCCATGGTCCTCTAGTAAGAATAGCTATCATATCCTCCCTATTCATAAATCTAAATAGGAATAAGCCTATTGACATAGCAGTGATTGAGACACTACCTTTAGTTCTCCACCGAGACATTACCCATTTCTTAACCATCTCAATATTAGGACAGAAGGAGAAAAAATTACCTACCAGTGCAAGGCCCATGGTCACCATGATTTCCTCAACTAGATCATTTGGGATAGTTAGGGCCATACCCTCAGTGGAATCTTTTTTGATAGGAAGGCTCGACATGCTTTTAGTATAACACATCTTTTCCCCCATTAACACTTTCTTTCATCCATTGGAGGGAATGTTCTCTATCAGATTCAGGTTATCAGATTCAGGTCCCCAAAGGCAGTGCCAAAGGTAGTAGCCTCCATTGGATCTGTAAGCACTCAAATCACACTCAGAGGGTCCTACAAGGCAGGAAAAAACTAGAGATTCAAATTCCCACACCATGTACAAGACAAGGGTTGTTTTGATTCCTATATGTTAATAGGCTTCACTCAAAGTACAAATTTATAAAAAAAATATTTTTTTTTAGGAAATAAATGATTTGCTCATCATTATTGAACACCTACAAATGTTATTAATTATTCAAAACACTTGGGTGATATACCATTTCTATAGTATACCTATCATTATTTAAATCAAGATGTGGAATTAAAAAGGATGTAGATATAGCCAGTACATCAGCTTTAGAGTTTTCCTCTCTTGTAATATCCCTAGTGGAAAATATTTGAATGCTTCACTATAGTCCCAAACCTTATTTATTTAATGTCTTAGCCTATCATTATTTACTTGGTATTAACATATTACTTTCTTCACAATCAGTTTAGCATCCCCTTGAGTTCTAATATTTTGAATTCCCATTTGTTTCGATACTTGAAATCCTAGCAACAGTGTTTCATATTCAGTTATAATATTGATGCATTCAAATTGGAGTTTGTAAGAAAGGAAATAATTATTTATAGGGAGGGGGGAATCAACACTAATCTTTCACCTCAACTTGTAGTTGAACAACTTTCATCAAATTCTGAGGTCCATACATCATTTGAATCACCTTCAATGAGCTCATGAAGTTATAGATATTTTTCATTCATCATCATTTATGTATTGGGGCCTATTTCTTCCTATAGAATATATACTTGAGGATAATTTGACTTCTACACCATTTTTTAGTTTTTCATTATGAAATCATATTTTCATTGATTCCCTTTTTAATAATGGTAGACTGTGTCCAATCTAGTCGATTTTTTCCTCTAAGGTATTTATAGATAGTTCTACTTAGCAACATTTCATAGATTAAAGGAATATCTACCATTATAATTATCATATTGACTCTCTTTTAAGGGAATTTTGCTAGAGCTACCTGAGTGTCTTTTACTTTCACATTTAAATGAACATATTTCACCTCCATGTTGAAATAAAAGAAGAAATTTTTTATGCATGTTAACCCCAAAACATGTGTAACTTTCAATGGCATTACATTATATGAAGCACCAGAATCAATTGTGAAATTATTTAATTAGAATAATGAAAATTGAAACATAAAATGGCTTAGGTCTTTCACTATTTTGAGTAGATACAACCAAGTTATTTTTCAAACAAGAATTAATTACTTTGACATGAACCATGTAAGGTGATTTTTTTGAATTCCTATAACTTTTCATTATGATAAACTTGATTAATTTATCTAACTACTCAAGATTTTATTTAAGATATTAAGTTTGTGAAATATGGAGTTTGGTTTTATTCATTTGATCAATGATATCAAATGATGGTCAGCATGACGGATTTGAATCATCATTGATAGATATATTTATAAGAAACAAATAACCTCACACATTTTTAATTTATTTATATTTTTTAAGATTTGTCAAATAGGTACCTCTATTTAGTATAAACTTTAGAGTAGCCCTAGATTTAGGGAACTTTTTAGCCTTTTGCTTGTCAAACTCTTTATTCTTGTATGTTGGCTTTAACTTCTCATTTTGAAATCTACTGAATATAGTGTATTAATTAATTCATATCCTCTACTCTGTCATCATACTCCTCATAGTTGGTTCATATTCCAAATATCCCACAGTAGAGTCACCATCAGCTTCCTAAATTTAATGATTAGAGGTGCCCTAAGCATGTTATTCTAGTGGTTCTTCAATTATGCATAATTGTAGCATTCTCACCATTTATAGACAACTACAACCATCATGATCATGAGTAGTATGAAAGATACATGAAAAATTATTTTATAGGAGTTGTTTTAATAGTGAGTTATGGATTTGGAGTTTGAGCATTAATTCTAGGGAAAATATTACCATGGTATGAAATGAATGGTCTCCTAGGCACATCCTTATATAGGGTATAAAAATAATGCAAGTGTTAAAAAAATGTAAGTTATAATTTTAAAAAATGAAAAAATCCTATTCTAACAAATTAAAGGTGCCTACTGATGAGATGTGGATGAGTTGGTAAAGTGACTTGGTTGTTTCAAGCACCACCCATGTTCAAATATTAGTTTGGTATCGGAGGCTAGTTGTGGATAATCATGTGTATTATTGGGTTGGATATGGTTATTGATGGTATTCTCAAGCTATTATGGCTATTTTTTGGTATTCTTGTGCTAGTTGTGGCTATTTTTGGTAATTCTTATACTTGTGATAGATGATATCTTGGGGGTCTAGGCCCTTGTTTGTGTCCCAAACCAATTAGAGCTCTGGTCAAAAGTGAATAAGGTAAGGATCCCACCAAAACTAGTATTTATCAAAAAAATTAAAGGTTCATATGATCAAGCTTAAGAGATATTTAGGGTGCACCTTCACTTACCAAATGAAGTAACAACTCTTGATGTGTATTTAATCATGTTAAAATATTGGGATGTGGTTACTCAAGTGAATTGTATATTAAAAATTTGATAATATGTCCCATTATATATGAATGATTTTATTTATGCAAGTATGCTTGATTAATGATTCTTTATCTCAATATTTTCAAGATGTAGTTATTGGATGGTAGAACCTAGTCTTATTTTAATGCCCAGTTCCTGATGGGGGGGTGTGGGGGGCCAACACACACCCCCCACTATGGTCACTATCCCCCCTAGTGGGGGTTCGAGGGTAGTACCCCCAAAGTAAAATCTAGTTTAAAATGAACTATAAAATATTGTAATTTCATCATAAATCTAGATCATTCACTATTAGGTTGTAGATCTAACAATAGAAATTATGTTTATGCATTTTTTCCCTATATATAACCCTCCTTTTGATATGATGGGATTTTAATTATGGTGGCATGTTGTTTGTGAGTGAAGAGGATATTGTAGTGGTTATATTGCAGATTTTTTCTTTCATTTGTTAGACTAAATAATAAGGACTAGTTATTTGTGTGTGGATGTAGCCCATATTGGGTGAACCATGTTAAATTTGTGTTCTATGTGTTGTGTTTTCTACATTTTATTTCCATCTTTAATTCATTAATATTGCTTTGTGTTCTATATTCCTAACAACTGGTATTAGATCCAAAGGTTTATTTGGTAGATAAACTCATAGGAAAAGAGGGTTCCTAGTTCAAGTGGGAGTAATGGTAGGAGGCAAGTTTAAGTTTAAAAAATTTAGTAGCCAAAACTACCATCTTTAGAAGATGAAAATGGAGGACTATCTATATCAAAAGGATATTTTCTTACCATTGGGTGGAATGGCAAAGAAGCCAGCAATTATGAGGATGAAGATTGGGATGTTCTTGATAGAAAGGAACTATGAACAATATGGTTGTGCCTAGCAACATCAGTGGCCTTCAATATTTAAAAATAAAAGACAATAGTGGATGTGTTTAAGGCATTAGATAGAGTGTATGAAAATCCTCAACCTCCAACAAGGTATTTATTATAAAGCATTTATTTAATTTATAAATGTTAGAAAGTGGGTCTATTGTTGATCATTTAAATGAATTTATAATGGTCACATATTAGTTTAAGCTCTGTAGGAGTAAATTTTGATGATGAGGTTAGGGATATTTTGATTCTATGCTCATTGTTAGAAATCTAGAATGGCTTGGTCATGGCTATGAGTAATTATGTCTCTGATCTAGACAATTTAAAGTTTGATGATGTTATGGGTGTTATTCTTAGTGAGGCAATGTGATGGAAAATCAGAAGGGAGACATCAAGCAATGCTTTGACTATGGATAATAGGGTAAGATAAAAGGATAGAGGAAAGGGCCCAAGGAATTGTGGTAAGTCTAAAAAGGGTAGATCTAAATCATAGGAACATTAGTGTGTTATATTTGTGGGAAGAAAGGACACCTAAAAAAATATTGTTGGTTTTGAAAAGGAAAGCAAAGGAGATGCATAACAAGATAAAAATTAGTAATCAAATGTAGCAAGTGATGTGTTACAAGATTATTTAATCCTTTCTTTAGATAATATTAATGATTCTTGGGCGTTATATTTAGGGGCTTTATTTCATGTTACACCCCATAAGAAATATTTTCAAGACTATGTTCAAGGTGATTTTGGATAGGTTTATTTGGGTGATGGTGAACCCTATAAAATTGTAGGAAAGGGTAAGATACTGATAAAATTATAGAATGAAAACAAATTGTTGTTGAAAGAGGTGAGGCATATTCTTGAGTTGAGAAGAAATCTAATTTCAACAAGGCAGTTGGGAAGTGAGGGTTGCACAGTTACATTTGTAAAAAATTTGTGAAAGGTCACTAAAGGATCATTGGTAATATAAAAAGGATAAAAGGTAGGTAAATTATATTTATCTAATGGTAATATTAAATTTTCTATTATTTTAGATTATATAAAAGTGGATACAAAATTATGGCACCACAGACTTGGGCACATGAGTGAGAAAGGGATGCAAGTTCTCCACTCAAAGAATTTGTTTCCATATTTGAATAAAGAGGATTTAGAGTTTTATGAGCATTGTGTGTATCAAAAACAAAAGAGAGTCAAATTTCTCAAAGTTGAGAAGATAAAGAAGGATCAAAAGTTAGAGCTTGTGCATACAGATGTATGGGGACCAGTTCAGGTATCATCCCTTGATGGCTCTTATTATTATGTTACTTTTATTGATGATTCAACTAGAAAAACTTAGGTTTATTTCTTACAAAAAAATTAATGTTTTTGATACTTTTATGAAATGGAAAGATTTGGTTGAGAATGAGATGGGAAATAAGTTGAAGTGTGTTAGATTAGATAATAGAGATGAATACTACAGCAAGGAATTTGATAATTACTATTTATCCCATGGAATTCATATAGATAATATGGTTCCAAGAACACCACTAAAAAATGGTGTGTCAGAAAGGATGAATAGGACAATCATGGAGCACGCAAGGGGCATGAGATTACATGCAGGGTTGCCCTTATAATTTTGGGCATATGTTATGGATATTGATGTTTACTTAATAAATAGAGGGCCTTCAAGTCTGTTGGATGGTGGCATTCTAGAAGAAGCATGGACAAATAAAAAGGTAAATTACTAATGTTTAAATACTTTTGGTTGTGAAAAATTTGTCCATATTGATAAAGAAAATAGAACCAAGCTTGAAGCAAAATCCAAGAAATGTACTTTCATTGGATATGGAGTTAATGATTTTGGTTACTATTTATGGGATTTTAAAAAACACAAAATCATTAGGAGTAGAGATGTGATCTCTAATGATATGGTCATGTACAGAGACCAGTTGTAGGGAAAGAAATAACAAAATCTAAATATAGAATATGCACTACTTGATGAAATCATAGGAAATGAAATTATAAAAGTCCTAGAAAATTATAATGTGTAAAAAATACAATAACAAGTACCTCAAACTCCTAAAAGTGTAGTTATAAAATCTACCAGAGTAAGTAGACTCCCTAAATGATACTCTACATCACTTTATTATTTATTATTGATTGATGGTGGTGAGATAGAAAGCTATGAAAAAGCAATCTAGGTAGAAATTAGAAAGAAGTGGGAGCAAGGCATGAAA
Organism: Torreya grandis; assembly: GCA_037957365.1. Lineage (NCBI taxonomy): Eukaryota > Viridiplantae > Streptophyta > Pinopsida > Cupressales > Taxaceae > Torreya > Torreya grandis. Next base: position 383,908 of record JARHVA010002134.1, on the reverse strand, counting down.
GAGGAGATGGAATATATGGTACATAACCAAACTTGGGATTTGGTTCAATTGCTTATAGGTAAAAGAGAATTTTAGAATAAATGGGTTTATAGGCTGAAGTAATAAGATGGAGGCAAAAAGAGGTACAAGGCCAGACTTGTTATAAATGGGTTTGCACAAAAGAAAGGTATTGATTTTGATGAAATATTTTCTCCAGTTTTAAAAATGACTTCCATAAGAACTATTTTAAGTTTGGTAGTAGTAGAAGATTTGCACCTTGAATAGTTAGATATGAAGACTAATTTCCTTCATGGTGATTTGGAGGAGGAAATATAAATGGAGTAAGCATAGGGATACAAAGTAAAAGGTAAGAATAAAATGGTGTGCAAGTTAAAGAAGAGTTTGTATGGTCTAAAGCAAGCTCCAAGGTAGTGGTATGTGAAATATGACATGTTTATGATAGATCAAGGTTATAGTAGATGTCATACTAATCATTATGTCTATTTTAAGAGATTAGATAATGGTAGTTATATTATCGCATTATTGTATGTAGATGGCATGATTGTTACATGGTCTAACATGTAGGATATAAATGATCTCAAATGATAGTTTAGCAAATTCATTTATAATGAAGGATTTAGGTGCTTCAAATCAAATCCTTGGTATGAGAATAATAAGAGATAGGAAAAATAGAAAATTGGAATTGTCTTAAGAAGAGTACAGAAAGATGTTAGTCAGGTTCAATATGCAATATGCAAAATTTATAAGTACACCTTTGGGAGGGCACTTCAAATTAAGCAAGGAATAGTGCCCTAAAATGTAGGAATAAATCAATTACATGTCTAAAGTTTCATATGCTTTAGTAGTTTTAAGTTTAATGTATTATATGGTGTGCATAAGACCAGGTATTGCTCATGTAGTGGGAGTTGTCAACAAGTTTATGAATAATCTAGGAAAAGAGCACTGGGATGTAGTCAAGTGGATTTTTAGGTACTTGAGAGGGACCACTAATAAATAGTTGTACTATGAAGGTTTAGATGTTACCTTACAAGGATATGTTGATGCAGACATAGCTGGAGATATAGATGGTGGGAGGAGCACCAGAGGTTATGTTTTCACTATTGGTGATATGGTAATTAGTTGGATTTCAAAATTATAGAAGATAGTTGCTTTGTAACTACAAAGGCAAAATATGTTATAACTATAGAAGCTAACAAGGAGATGATATGTATGCAATGATTCATGGAAGAGTTGAGGCATAAGAAAGAATATTTTAGGTTTTATAGTGATATCCAAAGTGTGATTCATTTAGCAAAGAACTCTATATTCCACTCAAGAACCAAATATATACAACTTAAGTATCACTTCATTCATTTAGTTTTGGAGGATGGTCAACTAAAGTTAGAAAAGATCCATCTGAGTTATAATCTTGTAGATATAATGGTAGAAATTATGTTTGTGCATTTTTTCCTTATATGTAACCCTCATTTTGATATTATTTAATTATAATTATGGTGGCATGTTGTATGTGAGTGAAGAGGATATTTTAGTGGTTGTATTATAGGTTTTTCCCTTTATTTTTTGGATTGAATAATAAGGACTAGTTGTTTCTATGTGGACATAGCCCATATTGGGTGATCCACATTAAATCTATGTCTCTATTGTGTTTTTTATTCCTAATAGTAGCTTGGATCTCTTAACTTGTTCAAAAATGAATAATGTGAGCTCAATTTATAGAGTTTGTGTAAGAGAAATGGAAATTGGATTTTGATCCAAGATCAAGGGTCAAAATTGATTCAAATATGGGGGATTAGCTCATAAATAGAGGATTTTGGATGGGTATGTGAATGTGAATGTCATTAATTTGGAGTGGTTTAATTACACCTCCATCCCTTTACCTTGGATTTTGGAAGATTTTTCAAGTAGATGACTAATGCCATTGAATTGAGATGGAAAGTTGATGTGATGATATTTGATTTATGAATTTTAAATATTATGTAAATTATATTTCCATAGATATTATGACTAGAATAATCAAATAGATAATTATATTAGATAATTAATTAATCTAATTTAATTTAGTGGGATTGGAAAGGTTCAGGTGCAGTAATATTAATGTGATTAACTAGCTAGGGTGATATAAATAGTGACAAGTTGTCTAGGAAAGTTAATAATGGAATTAGAGTTGATTATGGATGGATTAGGGATGAAATAGATATGATTAGGGATGAAATAAGGAAATAAGGTTTTTGCATGGATTGTATAAGTAGGGATTAATATGGATAAAGTTATTAGGGGCGAAATGATGACCGAATTATGGTTTAGTATGGAATGTGATGATGAAAAGTTAGCATTGACACCAAAGTGGTAGATTTTAAGTGTTGATATGTTTTTCCTCTTTTAAAGGGTGGTTCAATATGATGGGTGTAATAAAAAAAATTCAAATAATGAATAAGCTTTAAAAAAATGGGCATGTTAGGATGCCCCTAACAACATAATGAATGTACAATGTGATCCCCATTTGAGAAGGCATACGAGGATGAAAAATGCAAAAGGGATATCTAAATGAGAGGAAGGATGATAAGTGAAATTAATGGGTGGAAATAAGTGGTAGGAAAAAATGCTAGTGACACACATCTAGGTAGTGAAAATATAAGTTGAGGATGGATAGATAGTGAGAATAAAAGGTGGATGAATGAGAGTATAATGATGGTGATCATGAATGCATGATATGTAAGGATAATATTAAATAAATTTAGCTAAATCTTGCATTTTTTTATTATTTGTATTTTTCCCAATAAATTATATTGGGAGTAGATTAGGAATGATTTATCTTGATAAATTTTATGTGTGATTTTCCCCAAGCAACAATATATGTGAGAAGGTGGATTTGGGAACAATATATCCTAATGAATCTATGAGATTTGATTTGGATTGATTCTTGATGAGTGATTTAGTTGATTTTTTAATATGATCAAACCTAATTCAAGATGTTAATTGATTTCCTAGATTGATGATGTGATGATGAAGGTTTAGGAATGTTATGGATTTTTAGTATGTTTTTTTAGATGGATGTGATGATGATATAAAAAAAATCAAAGAATGAAAAAATGTAAAAAGACATCGGCACACAAGGATTCCCCTAGTAGTATAATGAGGATTTAATGATGATGTTATGATGGATTGACATAGTCATTTTTATGATGCATAATGAGTTAGTGAGAGTGGATAGTTAGCTAAGAGTTTTTATATACAAAGATGACTAATGAGCATAAAATTTGTCTAAGGTGCCATGAGAATGGTTTTCACCTATGGAGGATTATTTCTCTTTATCTTTTGATTTTTTATTTTTTATGTGGCATACGAACCTTTAATTAAGTAATCATTGAAGTCAAACTTTTATCATCCAATATCCTATTCAAACTATGCCCCTAGTATTTACTCCACTAATGTTGTTTTAACTTCATTTACCATTGAATTAGCTTCCTATGAATGTCTTAATGAGGTATAATTATATCCCCTATGATATGTTGCCAAATTAGATGAAGTGGGATGTGTGTTAGATGAAGGACCTTATAATACTATTTGAAGTATTCAAGTGGATGATGTCATAGAGATAGATGAAAAATTAATGAGGCCAAGGGGGATTATAACCAATAATATAACTCACTCTTTTAGATTCTGAGTGATGCATAAGAGCTTCATATGGCACATGGTTGGATGTTATGGGATAAAAGACATTTGAAAATACACTCAAAATGGTAATAATAAGTTTTTTCTTCTTAGGCCTGATATTTTTTTCAAGTTGAATGCTTGTCATATTATCAAACATTTAGATATTGATATCATTGATGTCATCATCAAGTGATGTGATCCATATTGATCTTGATCTTGATTTTATAATAATTTCCTAAAGAGTTTTTTAGTAATGAACATTTATTTTGGAATATTATAATTGTGTGATTGATTTTGATGGAGGAACACTTCTTGTTCCTCAAGATATGTTGATGTGTCAAGATTTATTTTGAAACCTTGATTTTAGTCTCTTGGCTAGATGCCATCTTGGATTCCCATGAATTTTTTAATCATGTAATTATTATTAAAAAGGTTTAGGGGTAGGTTTTTTAATTACTTATAATCAATTCATGTCGGATAATAGAGGTAAAAATGAATGCTAGGGTTGATGATGCCAAAGAAAAGATTGGTGGTGGCACTAAAAGGAATGATGATAATAATATCCTCATAGAGACTAAAATGGGAACATATTTGATGCCAGTGAAAAATTCCTAAAGAATAATTGAAGTATCCATATTATCTTTATATTGGTTTTTAAGAGGTTTGTAACTAATTCCATGATATCTTGGATTGGTGTGCCTGTGTATTTGTTCCAACATTCCTTGTTGATGAAGACCAAGTACTTTGCCTTTATAGCCAATTACTTGATAAATTATGTTGGTGATAGTATATTTATTGGTTTTAAAATAGGAGGCTAGGTCATCATTGTTTATCAAGGAGTCATAGGATTTTTAAATTTGTTCTTCTACTAAGAATCTAGATTTGAAAAATGATATTGACCCAAACAGATAATATGCCAATTATTCTTTCTTGTTACATTTACATGTTTTGATTCTTTAGATTTTTCTCCAAGAAATGATATTGGGAGTAGATTGGGAATGATTTATCCTTATAAATTTATTAGATGTGATTTTCCCCAAGAAATAATATATGCGAGAGGGTGGATTTAGGAATAATATATACCAATAAAGTTGTGAGATTTTATTTGGATTGATTCCTGATGAGTTATTTAATTGATTATTTAAGATGATAAAACCTAATTTAGGAAATTAACTGATTACTTGTATTGGTAATGTGATGATGAAGATTTAGGAATATTATAGATTTTTAATATGTTATTTTTATATGGATATGATGATGTTACAACAAATTTTTAAATAATGAATAAACTAACAAAACATGGGCACACAAGGATTACCCTAGTGGTATGATGAGGATTGAATGATGATGTGATGATAGATGTCATGATTGTGATGATGATGCATAATGAGTTAGTGAGAATAGATATTTAGTTAAGGTTTTTTATATACAAAGATGAATAATGAGCATGGTACTTGCCCAAAGTGACATAAGAATTCTTTTCACCTATGGATGATTATTTATCTCTCTTTTTAACTTTTTTTAGTTTTTTAGTTTTTTTTTTTTTTATGTGGCATATGAACCTTCAAGTAAGGAACCATTGGAGTCATAATATCATAATACAATATCCTATTCAAACTATTCCCATGGTATGTACATTAATGTTAGTGTGAACTTCATTTACTATTGATTTAGCTTCCTCTAAATTTCTCAATGAGGTGTCATTATAGCCCCTATGATAGAGGGTGTTGCCAAAGTAGATGAAATGGGATGTGTGTTATATGGTGGATATTATCATATTGTGTGAAACATTTAGGAAAATGATTTTTTCATAGAAATAGATGTAAAATTAATGAGGCCAAGGGGGATTATAACCAAAAATATCACTCACCCTTTTAGATTCTAAGTGGTGCATAAATGCTTCATATGGCATGGGGTTGGACGTTATGGGATTAAAAACATTTGAAAATTCTCTCAAGAGGGTAAAAATAAGTTGATGCTCCTTAGTCCTAAGAGTTGTTGAAATTTGAATGATCATCAGATTATCAAATGTTATATTATTGGTATCAATGATGTCATCATAAAGTGATGTGGAACCATATTGATCTTGATTTTGATTTTTAGATAATGCCCTAAAGTGGTTTTCACTAATGAACACTAATTTTGGATTATTTTGTTTGTGTGATTGATTTTGATGAAGGAGCATTCCTTGTTCCTTAAGATATGTTGATGCATCAATATTATTTTTGAAACTTTGATTTTGGTCTCTTATAAATATGCCATCTTAGATTCCCTTGAATTTTTTGATTGTGTCATCATTCTAAAATAGGTTTAGTGTTAGGTGGTAATTTTGGTGTCAATCAATTCATGTATGATAATGGATGGTAAGTTTGATGGTGTTAAGGAAAGGATTGGTGGCAACACTAAAAGGAATGATGGTAAAAAGATCCTTGTATAGACTAAAAGAGGAACCCATTTTGATTCCATTAAAAACTTATTCAATAATAATTGAAGTGTCCCTAGTATATTTGTATTGATTTTCACAAAAAAATTTATCAATGTAATGAGATATTCTATTGGTATACATGTGGATTTTTTCTAGTATTCCTTGTTTATGAAGACCAAGTCCTTTGCCTTTATACCCATTATTTGATATATTATGTTGGTGATATAATATTTTTTATTTTAAAATATGAGGCTAGGACATAATTTTTTTCAATGATTCATAGGAGTTTTGAATTTTTTCTTTTGTTAGGAAGTCAGATCTGACAAATGATATTGACCCAAATAGATAAGATGCCAATTATTCTTTCTAGTTAGGTTTATTATGGATTGTAGAGGAAGACACATGAAGATAATTTTGGATGTTGTTGTCTACATGTACCTTATTCACCAAACACTCAAAAATGGATGTTTTGATATGTAGGTAGAGATTGTGTGATGAGCTAAAAATGGGTTGGTAGCTAATGATCGATGGTTCATAAAATATGGGCTCATCAAATATGGGTTCATCACAGATGGGTGGTTCATCAAAGATAAGATTGTCAAATATAAGTGGTCCATAAAATACATTTGGTTTATCATATATGGATTCATAGTCAAATATGGGTTGACCATTAAAGAGAGGTAGTTGATCAAATACAGGTTATTGGTCAAAGGTAAACTTCGAGTCAAAGATATACCCTTCAATGAGAATATCATTAGTTATAGGTGGTAAAATGATGGTATATTCTATAATGTGGGATTGGTTGAATATAGGTTCATCAAAGGTAGGTGGTCTCTATGGAAGAGTTTGACTATTCTTAAAAAAGGGGTCTTTGAATATTCTAGTTTACTAATTCTCAGACATGGATGCACTCAATTCTTATGTAAATGATGTTCCTTATATTGATAATGGTATGATACATCTAGATAATGGTAACTCAAGGTCCTAATTGGTGGGGTATTTATTTGGAGATTTTTAATCTTGTAATTTCCCATTGAATGGTGATTTATTATGGGATTGTCATTTTTGGGCTTGTTACTTTGGGGTTTTTCCTCATACCAATTCTTCCAAAATTTGGAAAGAAATATTTTTTTACCTTAGGAACTAGATTTGTATGATATGCTTGAAGGTGTTATGATATATTTTCAATTTTATTCCATAGTTTGATAAATTAGAGCATGTGTGGCTCAGGGACCTTATTGGTGTCAAGATTTGGATAGGGTAGACTCTCATAGAATTGACTAGGTGATGAATGTCTTGATGTCAAAGTATGGATGTGGGATGCTAGAGTCATTAACTACTAGCTTAGTTATTATATGTGATCAAGTATGATTTGACTTTGGATTGGGTGTCTGATAACATGTTTCCCTATATGATAGACATGGGAGATATCATGATGGGGATTGTAACTAGTGGATGGAAGACTCTCTTGCTCCGTAAAGCAATAAATATTATCAAATTAAAATGGATGTGAACTAAAAGGATTGTTTTTATTCATTCAATATGCCATTGGGTTTGATTGTAAATTATTTTTTATATAAGTTTTATGAAATTAAGACACACATACAAGTACAACCTAGCTAATCAAGTAGGATTACAGTCAACTAGTGACCTACCAATAATACCCTAATAGGCACATGGTGTGTGATCTTGGGGAATAATTTTCCCCCTATACCACTATTCATATATAGAAAATAGGCTTGTGAACTAAGCTAAACAAAGATAACTAGGGGCATCCTCTATATACCTTTCAATACATTGAGGCCCAACTTCATATGGCAAAGGTGTTGTTTGGGGCCTAGGTATTGGTGGGATGAAACCATCTCACTTTATTGTTTCAATAAAATATATAACCACTTAACCAATAATAAAAACTCCATTTTAATTTGTATGAACTATCATAATATAGTATTTGTTTCAAGTTGGGTGATAAAATCCTAGTTGTAAAACCCTACAAGAAAAAAATAAAGATGGAACAAGTTATTTTTTATTCCCAAGTTCACCTTAAGGCATGATATAAGAGCATACACAACTATGATCTAGGTTTACATGAAATACTTCTATCATTTTTTATTTATAAGTTCACCTTGTGGTATGAGGGAAGAGTATACACAACCTTAGGTCTAATAAACACACACAAGCAAAGCTAAATTAAAAATATGCAAAAAATGATTAATTGATTAAGCTTACAAAATTTAATGTGTGTTGTGTTTTTTTTATTATATGTGCTTCACAAGTGGATTTTGAAAAAAATTTGTTAATAGTTTGTTTTAGGATTATTCGATGAGCTTAAACCCAAAATTTAGAAAATAAACACATATATGCTATGACCCAAAACACAAATAGTGCTTAACAAGATGTAGATGCTACATATGATGCATACATTGTGTAACATCCTCCTAGATTCCACTTGGTATAAAATAGTAGATAAAAACAAAAAAAACTTATATCAAATAGTTACATGCAAAAACTAAATAGTTAGATGAAAATGCTCAAATATAATATATCATAGATTAAATGTATATGTCAAACAATTATACTTAGAAATTATATGGTTAGATGAATACATCACAAAATCTATGTAAACTCTATGAATAGACACACAAAAAGGCTAAGATACAGACATTGTTCCTAATAATGGAGATGTGTCATAGAAAATATAAATTTAAGCTAAATTTTGAAAAAATAGCCTAATTTTAACCCTAATTAGACCCTAAAATTTGATTAGCTATGCAAACATACCCTAACAAGTAATAATGAGAAAAAAGAATGTGGGATTGCATTCTGACTAGACATGCTAAATGTATAAATAATGTAAATGTTAGAATAATGCAAGTTATAAATAAAACCTAATGTAAATTCCTATTCTAACAAATGAAAGGTACCTCAGATCAAGCTTAAGAGAGATTTAAGATGCACCTTAACTTACCCAAATGAAATAACCTCAATTTATTCATATTTTCTCATGGTGAAATCTTGGGATGTGGTTTCTTAAGTGAATTGTATGCTAATAATATGACACGTCCCCTTGTAGATGAGTGATTTTCTTGATGTGATGATGATTTATTGATGATATTTTATCTCAATATTGATATAATGTAGTTAGGATGTCTTATCTTGCTCAATAATGAATGTGAGTTTAATTTATAAAGTTTGAGTAAGAGGTATAGACAATGGATCTTATCTAATATCAAAGGTTATAATTTAATCGAATTTTTGGGGGTGGATCATAAATGGAGGAGTTTGGATGGGTATGGGCATGCCATGAATGAGGAGCATTGGACTTACACCTTTGTCCCCTTAACTTATATTTTTATAGATTTGGCAAGTGGATGAGTGATGTCATTGATTTGAAATGGATATTTGATTTATCAATTTTATATATTATGGAAATTAAATTTCAATAGATTTTATGATTAGACAAATAAAATAGATACTAGAAATAGCCAATTAATTAATCCAATTTTATTTATGTAGGATTGGTAAGGTTTAAGTGAAATATTATTAATTTGATTAATTGGTTAAATGGGTGATATGAATAGTAATAGGATATCTATGAAAGTTAATTATGGGATTAGCATTGATTAGGGATGGTTATGGATGAATTAGGGATGAAATAGGGAATTTAGGATTTGATATGGATGGTATAATTAGGGATTAATATAGATGAAGGGATTAGGGATGGAATGATGACCAAATTTGCGTTTGGTATGTAATGTGATATTGAAATCTTAGTATTGACACCAAAGTGGTAGATTTTATGTATTTACATGGGGTAGCCTGATGAAATTAAGGAATTTTTTATTCAATAGATTTTAGAGGATCTATTGAATTTTATTATATAATTTTTAATAAATCCTTATTTACTTTTATAAACATTATAATATCATCTTATATCTTTATAGCTTCATTTTTTTGTTATCCCTAAACTTTTTGGGTGATTTTACTGAGAAAGAAGTTTAGTTCGGGCACTTATGCATTCAATAAAAGCAATTTTAATTTTATATAGTGGGCATGGTAGTCAATAGAATTTTATGAATCAACTTTTTGAATGTATAAAATATTTATCTCATGGGTTTATGATATTCCATTTTTATTTTGGCCAATTTATCCAAGAGTGAGTGTTCATCTTCAGCTAGTTTGAATCTTTATTGAATTTGTTTCTCATCATCTTTCAATTTTGGATAGAACATGATGAATCCATTCTTATACCCCTTTAATCAAGGTTTCCATAAATATTCTGAGTCACACCTATTCATTTTATACACCCAAGATAGCATAAGTAATAAAAAATGTTTTATATGTTTATCAAGGCGTTGTTTGCTGCCACTAATAAACTTAGGATTTTTTTCCTTAAACCTTTTGGGTAGATTGTGAATTATATCACCTAGTTCCAATGGCCCAATATGTGTTCCCCATGGTACTAGTATATCCACTATGATTTTTAAGTCTACTTTCCTTGGACCCAAGACATTATGCACAGACAAGGATCTAATTATAGGTCGTATCATCCTTATTACCCACTTTAAATAAAGTTTAAAGTTAGAATGCTCTTTAAATTCAAATAAATGTCAGAGATACCGCTATTCCTAATGGACCTTGTGAATGTCCTTATGGCCAAGATAAAAAATATATTTTAACCATAATTTACAAGATAGGTCTCATATATATCAAAGATTGAATCAATTTAGGAAAAACAATTATCATTTTGAGTGATAGATTGAGTGGGTAGCATGAAAATACTCAGACATGCCCCACGGTCAAAGGCAAAAAATATTTTTAAAATATTTGGTACTTTGACAAATCTTGTATTTCAAAATAGTGGAGGAAAAAATATTTCTTTTATTCATAGGGGAGGTTCCCTTTATTGAAATAGTAAAATCATAAATAAACCTATTTACAATATTTATAAGTTGAATGTAGTATTGATTTTTATTACTTTCAATCATTAAAATAAAAATATAAAAAAATAAGGTGAAGGGTCATACATGAATTATAACATGTATATATTATCCCTTTCATGATAAAAAGAAAATCTAAAATTAGTGTGCTAGTTTGAGAATAAAATAAGTATTACTTGAATCAATGGATATGTATCAATATTATAAAAACACACATCCAAAAATAAAACACTAGACACAAAGTTATATAATTTTCCTTGTGTTCCTTGTTGAAATAATGAACACATTTTTTTTGTCCTTTCTTTTCAAGAAAAATTACAATAGGAATAAAACAACCCTTATACCATAGCCATTTATCCTATTTATAGATATAGGATGGAATGGGTTGACCCTTAATATTCAATTATTGACCTTTCATATTCCTCATTTTTTCTTATTCTATTTTACATTTTTTATTACTTTATACAAAATAAAACTTAGATTGTTAGAAAATGCAAAAGTAGAATAAGACAAAAAGTCTTCAATGAAGTCTTCCTAATGGATGGACTTGAAATTAGAGGCAAAGTTGATTTGGATTTCTTCTGAAGGGATGAATTTTATATCCCAAATTTATTGACTACCTTAGCAATTGAGTTTCCATTTGTAATTTATATATTATTCTTATGGATGAGTTGTTTGTTAGATATAAACATTATTTTATGGGGAGTATCTGAAATATATTTCCATTATGCATTCATTTCCTCCAATGAAGCATGAATTTCATTAATTTTATTCATAGAAGATACATAGAAGGTCCCATCTTTGAACAGATCCTCCTTGACTAACCTCCTATATTTATCCTTGATAATATTCAATATATGAAGCCATAAACCATATTATTTTAGAAAGTCATAATGAAATTTCCCCAAATTATAGCATAATTTAGGCATGTTATCTCCTCTATACTTGGATATATCCTCCAAGTGTTAAATAGCTTGCTTCATAACTTCCATATTATGTATAACACATTATAACCAATCAAAGGATATGTTTTTTTTATTTTTTATCAAATATTCCTATTTTTTAAATAATGTTTACATCAATGCCTACCATCTCCCCAGGCTTAAGCAACACATTTTTCCATAGGTTTATGTCATATTTATGGCACTTAATCTACATATGAACTTTGACTTATTATGAATAAATATTTTCAAACTGATTTACCATCTCATCGATGTATTTTAAACCATCAAGAATATTTTACCCATCTAAGGCTCAAAGTTCTTATTTTAATTATTATATTTGGATATGGATAAAATATATTCTTTAATTATTCTAAGGATTTGTGTAAGGTTTTTGACTTGATCAATAACAAGAGCTTCTACCAGATTTAAGAGATAGTTCACATATCTTTCTAATGTTGGGACTTGATCTCTAAATTGTTCCTATGTCAGTCCATCCTTTTCAAATCTCTCAATCATTCTCTCATTAGTCACTTGGATGTTGTGAACATCGCTTTCATGTGTGGCTTATCTAATGAAAACTATTGTAAAGGTGTATTTAGAGATAGTCATATCTACCTTATCCTTCTTCACATTTGGCTCTACAATTTCAAAAAAAAATGACAATTGGATGGATCTATGACCAACTAAGAGGTGGTCTTGGCTTTTTTTGAGGAGTCACAAGAATATTTTCCAAAGCATTGAAGTCTAGAAACTCAACATTTATTATCTTCTTTTCTTTTCAAGTCAATATGTAACCTATTGAAATGTCACATTATTAATACTAATAATTTGTGTATCTATACCAATTTATGGATAATTTGGTGTAGTATCCTATGGTGAGATTAAGATGTGTGGAGAAGATGGAAGAATAGGTGAAACTAGCCCTAGTGAACTATAAGTGGGTATCTCTCATGCATCTGATAATTACTTCATCCCTTGAATAGAATCAAGATTCTATTGTGTGGTATTATTGATTAACAAAGAGGTATCTCTAAGTGGGGAAGAATATTGATTCATTATTATTGTCTTCTTTACTTGTAACTTTCTTCCTATGAAGGAGTCCTTACCACAAGTCTTATTTGGTTGTTTTCCTTGGTTTGGGTCTTCATCATCACCATTACCACTAACTTTAATAGTGGGTGAGTGATTGTACTAAAATCATTAGATCTCATTATCATTAGAGTAGCTATAGTATATTGTTTGAGTGAGGTTTTAACCTTGGATTTATAATAGCTTCCAACTATTATGAACTTTGCAAGATTCTTATTGAACCCCTTCAATGATCTTCTCAACATGAACTTGGTTCTTCCTTGAATGCCAATGATCTTAGGGGTAGACTAAACTATTACTCTCAGAAGAGCCACCATGAATGTAACCCACTTCAAAGAAATTCACTTCCATCATCGATCCGTGCATCAAGTTCCCATTTCTCATTGAACGTATTAATTTTATCTAGGCTTAAATGTCCCAAATCATGTCTTTAAGCTTAAAATCCATAAACACAGTCATCCCAATAATATTCTACATTTAGATTATGAATATATGAATAACTAATACCTAGATTAGCTCATAGATGCATTTATATCAAATTTATCTCTAATCATGTGAGGATATAAATTGAAGTGAGATATGATGGTTTCAATGTTCAAAGTGTTACATGATTGCACATGTAGTATCCCAAAGAAATGGGGAACACTACTCCCACTACATGTCTCTTCCTACATTTTTCATGAACATTTAAAAGTTACCTGTATAATTCAATCAACAGTATCTTGTTTAATGTAATAAGTTTCATTTCTTGATCTAAATAATAGACTCATGTAGTGAGGAAATCAAACTTTGATTGAATATATCTTGAAGTTGTTTATCTAGAGGTTGATTTTTCATTTTGGCTAACATTTACTTCTACTTCAAAACATATTAATTGATTGTATCATTGGTTCCTTTATTTATCTTTGTGATTTTTGCATATGACATATTTTTGGTAGTTTTGATAGATAAATGTCCTATAAACTAATCTTATATAGGTTTGAAAGCTTTCACTGATCATTTTGGTATATCATAAAACCATATTAAAGCATAGTCCTTTAGGACATGACTATTATGACTATCACCAATATGTTAATAATTCTATGAAAAAATGTTAAAAATTGAAGAACAAGATACAATATCTCATTTATAGTGAAAATGTAACATTTGATGATTTTATAGAAGATTCAATATCATAACATGGTGACCATGAAATCCATAATATATTCAACAATCCATATAATATCATTATAAGGAAACATCAAAAGTAAAAATGGAATAAAATACACATCCACCTCCATCACATTATGGGCACACACTATATGGGATTATTGGAACACTTACACATGAGATATCTCTAATGAGACAATCAATGAATATGTTTTGAGGTACAAGAAAATGTTGGCCAAAATGACAAATCAAATGGTAGACAAAGAGCTTCAAAATATATTTAAGCATAATTTGATTTCCCCACTACATGAGTCTATTATATTTAGGAAGTTTCAATATTTTGATGACTTATGCCATATCATCTTATATCAAGAAATTAAACTTATTGCATTGAACAAGATTAAGTATGTAGATAACACACTAACTGCATTAAATAACAAGTTTCATATCAAACCAATTTATAAGGTAAAACCTTGAGAGGATAAGAAGGAATAAAAAATAATGATGAATATAATGTCAAAAAACCTAATCAATTAATCATATTTGATGCACCTAAGAGATAATTTAAATGATTACCTGAGTCTCCAACTTCATTCCTTATGAAGCTAATGGAGTGTCATCTCATATCTTTCCCTCCCAGTTGATATGAGATGACATATACCAAAAAGATATGATGCAAATGATTATTATTACTATCACCATTATGTTAATCATTAAATGAACAAATGTTAAAGATTGAAGCATAAGATACAATACCTCATTAATAGTGAAAATATAAAGGATTCAATATCACAACTGTTAACCATCTAATCTAGAAGATATTCAATAAGAAATTACAATATAATTATAAGGAAACATTAGAAGTAAAAATAGAATATAATTCACATCCACCTCCATCACATTATGGGCATCCACTATATGGGATTATTGGCACACTTACTAATCAGTTATAGAATCCTCATGGGACACCCCTAAAAATCTCTAACTCTAATATATGATAAATTCAAATATTGGGTGAAATGAATTCCATATTATGACACTAAATTGATTCCTTCTTCTAAATTCCTACTTCCATAATTTTCACTTATTAATTAAACTATACTCATGGTGAATGATTCTTTTAATATTATTAATTACTTTTTGTTGTATTCCAAAATTATTTGAGGTAATAACACATATACTCTTGTATCCAACCTTATATTTTCTAGTTGTGTGAGGCCAAGATATAGAAACTAATATGAAAGAGTGTATACCAAATATGAATTCATATAAAATAACTTATTGGTAGTCACTTTTGTGAGTTGGTAGTGAAATGCATCATTGATAATACTCCCCCAATCAACAAAATGCATACCAACACAAATGATTCTCATGGGGATAAACATCCAAGGATAAAAATCCTTAGTATCTAAAACGCCTACCACCCTATTGATGAGGTTAATCATATGTGATATATGTTAAACAAATTAAAATCTATTTAAGATCTTAGGGAATTTTGAGATTCATTTATGTTTTTCCTTCAACTAGTTTTTATTCATAATAGTGAGATGTTTATCTATATTCTTATTCTATAATATTTGTTTGATATTAAACACTCATCTTAGCATATGCATTCCTTTTTGAAATTTGAAACATGGAATCAATGGCCTCTCCATAAATTTTTTACACTATAACATCTCATACAATTCTAACCTCTCTTTTTTTTCATTATAGTATTGTTCACATGCAAGGAATAGATCCATAAACTACATAAAATTGGAAATTTAGTTGCTTCAGGAAGATCATTTCTTGTAATGATTTGGTTATGAAATGCATCACTAATAATATTCCCCTAATCAACAAACTATGTACCACTGCAAATATTGTTCATAGGGAGAAACATCCAAGGATGAAAATCCTTAGTATCTACATTACCTACCACCCTATTGAGGAGTGTGATCATATCTGAGATATCTTCCACAAATTAAAATCTATTTAAAATCTTGAGAATTTTTGAGATGCCTTTTTGTTTTTCCTTCAACTATTTTTTATTTATAATAGTGAGATGTTTATCTAGATTCTTATGATAGAATATTTTTTCAAAATTGCACACTCATCCTAGCATGTGCATTATTTTTTGAAATATGAAGCATGGCATCAATGGCCTCTCAATCATTTTTTTCCACTATAGCATCTCCTTCAAATACAACCTATATTTTTTTTCATTATAGTATTGTGCACATGCTGGGAATAGATCCATACACTACATAATAATTGTAAATTTGGCTGCTTCAAAAAGATCATTTATTGCAATGAGGGCACCCATAAGATGGTTGATCTATTTTCAATTTTTTTGTGAAATTATTCCATATCATAATGTTTGATCACTTAATCCTATATTTTAGAGACATTAATTTCAATTTTGACTAGAGGCTTATAACCCAAGTATTTGTACTTCATCTTAGCTAAGCTAGTGATACAAAATTCAACCTCAACCAGTACATTTAGATTTTCATAGGGTTTTGATGGGATAAAAATATTATGAGGTTATACATAGAAGATGATGGTGTTCATGAAATTTTCTTCCTTTACTATTAATACTTTCTCTAGATTTTGTGGGAGAGGATCATAACTTTGGTGTTTTATGGGCACCATAATCTTCCCTATGCATAAAACACACTAGAAATAGACTCTACACCTAATGAAACCTTTATAGATATGGAGTAATAAGAAAATATGAATATTATGAATATATTTGGGAAAATTTTGGATTTAATATGGGAAAATGGTGGAAGGATAGATCTTTGACATGGTGAAGGAAAAGAGCAGAGAAAACTAAAGAGTTTTGAGGTGAAATGAATTAAATGGGGTTAGAATGGGTTTATAAAGCATAGGATGGTGAATACATCACACGTGTGGATCATGATACCCTGTATCATAGATAATGTTGGTCCATGTCCATGTGTCCACCACATCTATAATTCCAAGACATCATACTACTAAAGGCATGACATGTCATTTGAGGGTGTCATTAGGGTGGGATGTGCCCTACGTACCCTAGATTTTTATTTTATATTTTTATTATATTTTACTTTTAAACCATTCAAACTTCACTTTAAAACTTATACAACTTTTACACCACTTTATTTTTAATTTTGACCAATTTTTGATTTGTCCAAAATTTTAAAAATTTTCAACTTGACTCAAAAAAATTATTGACACCAAAATTACATATTTTTAGCTATGCAAATTTTTGGGACAATAAGTGTAGTCCCTTTTTATGTGAATATGATTTCTTGATAGGTGTTATTTTCTTTATATATATTAAAATAAGATTATACATTTTATGTATAAATAGATAACCCTTTGGTTAACTTCTCATCATTGACATACTAAACATATAGGTTGACCCATAGAAATGATTTGGATTTTGTAAAATAATCATTTATTAGTGTATGGATAGGTCTATTAGAGTTGGATACCTTTGGAGTTTCAAATCCATCTGAGTTCTAAATAACTTGTCTAAAAATTAGGAACTATAATCTAAATATTAAGAGATAGTATAAGTATGATAATTACACTAATAAAGTGTTCCTATAATGACATTTGGGAGTTTTAAAGTTGTAATGGCATCAGTGTGTTCACTTTTAATTAATCAATAAATGACATGATCAAAGTAAAAAACTATAACACAATAGATATGATGTTAAAAAAATCAAATGTATAAATAAAATTAAAATACATCAAATCAAAATAAATAAAACATAAAGGAGCACAACTAAGACAACAAAAACATCAAGTGAAATAAAAAAAACATAGAGGATTAAAAAGGTAAGATGCAGCACTTCAAATTAATTAATATTGCACATCATAAAAATAAAAAAATTAGAACACAATAAATGTAATGTTAAAAAAATCAAATGTATAGTCACCAAATAAATCATATTGCTGAATCTATAGTAGCCCTATAGGGTATTCAACTTGCCTCCCGAGCCTGCATTCCCAAATTAATAATCAAGGGTAACTCACTTAATATTTTGAATGATGTATTAGGAAAAATTATCCCATCTTACATTATCAAATATATCACTGATGATGCCCCAAGTATTATATCCACCTTCAAGGAATCTTCCATTACTCATATCCTTTGTGAGGGAAATACTTCCACTAATTGCCTTGCCAATTTTGGGGTTAAAAGTAAATGTATGGCCATATGGGATAATTATAACTTAATCTTAGCCCAAATTTTGAAAATAATCACCAATGATGATGCAACCAAGCCTTAAATGCAAAGCATACAGTCTACACACAGGAACATCATCTCAAATAGTGTGTAATTTCATCCCCCTATAGTTCAATAATTATAAAATCAACAATTTTAAATACTTCACCAACAATATTTATCTCTACCTCTTAATTCAATTTTTGTTGCCTCATTCCAAATTTTTCCTTCACATTACTCAAATCATAATAAATAGAAACCAATCTCAAATAGGTGGAGATCATAATCGTATGGAACCAGCGTCCTATGTTGAGGTGAAGGGAAACAAGAATATTTGGAAGAAGTTAAGCAAAGGAATCCTCATAGAATATATGTTGAGATTAATAAGCCATGATGAGATCATTTATAAGGAATTCATTCTCTCATAAAATAAACATACCATGAGATTGAGGAGGATGAAAATCATAGGGATGTCATGCAAAAGTGAGAAAACCTACAAAGATAAAAGTTAAAAGTTGGAGTTAATGCAAAAAATCTTCAAAATAGATGTTGTGATCAAGACTAATCAAAAGGGCTTTCCCAGATAGGACCTCCCTCATAGATGGCATGAGGTATGTTTACATGTCATGAAATATCTAACCTTGAAAGGGAAATATATTCTAAATTTTTCACATCACTTTTTACTTCGTAACCATTTTTGGGGTTATTAAATTAGTTTGCCCTATTATCTATTGAAATACCTCAAAGCCTATACTCTCACCTTCCAGGTTAGTAAAAAAAATGATATTATTCACCATGGTATTATACTCTTATTATTCCAAAAAGGTGAAACATTTTGTGGTAAATCCATCCCCTCAGTTGAAGGTTCCCTTGATGAAGGCATTCCTGTGGAAGACACCCCTCCCAAGAATTCCCTTCTAAATTCTGCTTCTAATAAAAATCATAAATAATCAAGAAAGTAGGAAGGATATCCATCCCATACCCCCTTAAACCCCTCCCCACCTATGTATTCTAAATTCCATTCCATGTTCCCCCTTCCCTCTTCAAGCAAAAAAACTAGAACCTTGACCACCCCACCAAAAGGTCTAGTTAGCCCTAGAAGTAGGGACCTCAATAATTTGGTAGATTACAATTCTAAGTGGAGTAGATAATTGGCGATCTTCTTGGAAAAATTAGAAGGAATTGGGATGGCCTTTTTAATCTTTTCAAATACTATAATGAGCTAAAGCCAGAAACTATAAATCTCAAGCAAGGTCTAGATAGGGAAAAAGAAAAGAACATCTCTTAGTTTGATAAATATGGGAATAGTGGAGTAGGGGAGGATCTTTGTGAAGACATCTAGATTTCCTTGAAGGTTAAAATAATAATTTGAATTCCTCAACCAAAGGTTAGACAAAATACCTTGGAGGGTCCTACCAAATGCATCTGAGGACATACCACTCATAATCTATTATGAGAGAATAACAAGAACATTGATCGAGCTACTTCAAAGGTGAATTCCTCCTTGGAAGGGTTTTAATGTTGGCTAGGTTTATTTTTGTTTACCATTATGTTAGTTTTACCTTCTTGCTGGTAGTCTTTTTATGTTTTTTTTATTGGTCTTCCACCTGGTAGCTCGTGGGAATTTATCTCATGACATTTGGTCTTAATTTTTATAAAATATTCGTTGTTAGATCCCTATAAAATAACATCATTTTACCTATCAAATAAAAAATACATCAAATCAAAATAAATATAAATAAAACATAGATGAGCACAATTAGGACAACAAAAACATCAAGTGAAATAAAAAAACATAAGATTAAAAAAATTAAGATGCGTCACTTCAAATTTAAACCGTATTTAAAAAGTAATCACTATAAATTCCTCAACATGAAAATAAAAAAGTAACACAAATAAATTAGGTTATCCTAGAGTCTTTCATTTTTATTGTACACTTTATCTTCTTAAAAAAATGCTACAAGATATAACATTATATGTTTTTTTATAAAACTTATGCTTTAAATGATTATATTATCTTAAAAAGGCTATAATGATATGTATAGAATAAATTATATAAAATTTAAAATAATACTTTATTTTAAAAATGCTCTAACGATATGCCATATTAATTTTGGATTAATAGATAAAAATTAATTTTAAAATTACATTGACTTACATGTTTAGAGATTATTTGTTTTTTATTTGATTGGGTAAAATGCTTTTGAAACTGGAGATATGAACCGGGGAGGTGAGGGTTTTGACAACTAGACCCACATACAAGTATAACAAAGAAGGTAACAAAGGATCCCCCTAAAAACCAAGTATAATGAAGAGGGTTTGAAGGCTCCCACAATATTAAACAAGTGAATTAAAGGCACCCAAACCTTGGTGAGACTAGAAAACATGAGGGTTTTAAGGGTTCCCACAACTAAGGGTTTTAAGGATATCATAACCTATAGTACATAAATATGTTACTAAATAATGAATCTCAAAGGGCTATCTCCCTTAATCATGTCTTCTCTAAGGGAAATGAAAACTAAAAGATCCACCAAAGAAGGAGGTCTTCCACCACCAAGGTCTTTCATACAACCTCCATATAGCAAAGTTACAACAAGTGGGCTTATCTTCCCACTAAGACTCACAACCTATTCAAAACATAAAAAGGGAGTTTTGAGGCTCCCATAACCATTAAAAATCTAATTAAAGTACACACAACCTTGGAAAAATAAGGGAGTTTTGAGGCTCTTGCAACATAGAAAAACACAATAAGAAATAAACTACAGAACATAAGTTCAACTAAAAAAGTAGGTCTTCTACCCCCTAGGTATTTTGCATAGCCACTACATAATTGAATCACAATAAGTGGTCTTGTCTTCACACTTAGAACCATAACCTTTACAAAGCATATCAAGGAGGTTTTAAGGTTTACAAAACCATTAAACATAAAATGATGAAATAAAATAGTGAATCTCAAAGGGTGGACCCCCGTTATCATATCATTCCTAAAGACACTACTAGATAGAAGACCATCTAGAGAAGAATGTCTTCTACCACCTGGGTCTTCCACCCAACCTCCACACTGCCAAACATGATTGAATAAAATAATAACCCCTGAAAAGGCTTTGTCCATAATCGATCTAATTTTGTGAAATCCCATAACTTGGTGAGACTAAGGGTGGGCTCTTCTAACATCCACTCTTAAACTACAAAAGGAGGCCAATAAAAACATGGTCCTACTAAACATAGTAAAAGGCCTTCCATAGAGTTTAGTAATCCTAAAAACCAAAATTCCATGCACTTTGAGATAGACCAAAACACTAACAAGGTTAGATGAGGTAAATGGATTATTCCATTGTCTAGGCAATCAGATAATTTTAAAATATGATCTCCTCTAATAACCATTCCATTCAATAGAAGATGGGAATGGGTTCCTCTAACACCCATCTTACCCCAAAATATAATCCTAGGGTGGAATCCACCATCTTCCACCCTAATGAAGGCCCACAAATAAACTAAATTACTTACTGTGCTTAGGTGAGATAAATGGATTTTTCCATTGTCCAAGCCATTAGAAGGCATTAAAGCATGGAATCCTTTTTTTATCCATTCCACTCAAAGAACAAATGGAGTGGGATCCTCTAATATCCAACTTACCTATAAAAATGATCCTAGGGTGGAATCATTTTCCCCATAAAAGGAACATAGAAGAAAACCCAATGTTGTTTTGGGTTTCCAGATCAAAATAAAATTTAGGTTGTTAAAGGTCTTTCACTCCTTTCATTCCCAAGACTTTTCTAGGAGTAGGTTCTCCTCACAAAAACCTCAATTAAATTAACTCCCTACCTGATCAAGGGTTCTTAAATAAACCCAATAGGTGTTGTGAGCAACTTATGTTCTAATTTTAGTTTTCAAATTACACCCAGAATCTCCCTTCTACCAAACTACAAAATTGATTCTTTCCCATCTAGCTTGCCATTCAGTCTTAAGGGGGATGTTATTGATGGCATGGACAACCCTCAGTCCACCTAGATCTAGGTCATATTCAACTCTTATTTTCCTTCTTACCCATGTCCTATTGGAATAATTCTCTTTCTAATCCCATCTATGTCAAAATAGGTGTTCTAGTTTTTCAGCTCAAATTGGAATTTAGAATGTTGAAAGTCTTCTACAATGAAACTCTCCCACGTAGCTTTCCAATCAAAATTACGGGGGATGTTAGTTGTGGAATGGACTACATCTAGTACTAGTACATTTTTATCTCTTCCTTGCCCTTACTTTCCTTCTCATCCATGTCCTAATGTAATAAGTCTCCTTCTTCTCCTTTCATTCCTTTTGCTCCCTTTGACTGAAGAAAAGTGAAATTCAGATTGATGAAGATCTTCTAAAGTTTTTGTTACTTCCTCCTGCTAAAAATGAAAATCATATTGAAAGTGTTGAAGGTATTTTGTATTTATCATTACTTCCTCCCACTATAATTCAAATTCAAAATGAAATATTTTAAGGTCTTCCATAGTTACCATTACTTCCTCCTACTCAAATTGAAATTTAAATTCTAATTGTTGAAGGTCTTCTAAAGTTACCATTACTTCCTCCTACTCAAATTGAAATTTAAATTGAAACTATTGATGGTCTTCTATAGTTACTATTACTTCCTCCCACTCAGAGTGAAATTCAAATTAAAATTGTTGAAAGTCTTCTATAGTTACCATTACTTCCTCTCACTCAGAATGAAAATCAAAATGAAATTGATAAAGGTCTTCCACAGTTATCATTGCTTCCTCCCACTCAGATTGAAATTATATTTCTATATACTAAAGTTCTTTTACAATTACCATTACTTCCTTTTACTCATATTGAAATTAAAATTTAAACTACTCTAAGTCTTCTTTAGTTAATGTTACTTCCTCCCACTTAGAGTGAAATTTGAATTGAAATTTTTAAAGGTCTTCCATAATTAGCATTACTTCTTCCCACTCATAATGAAATTCAAATTGAAATTATTGAAGGTATTTTATAGTTACCATTACTTCCTCCCACTCTAATTGAAATTCAAACTAAAATTTCTTATGCTCAGGAGATCTCCTCTCTTGAGGCCTATAGTACCTCAAACTATTCCTCCACCAAATTTCACTAAATCTTCTTTCTTCTTCCTCAGTCTCTCTCTCCAATTCTAGGAGTAACTAAGATTTGTAGATCCACACCATTAGAATATCCTATAAACTATTGAAGGTCTTCCACTCCATTCACCCTATCTTACCACACGTGTAAACTATTGAAGATCTTCTACTCCTTTCACCCTATCTTACCACACTTTTAAACTATTGAAGGTCATCCACTCCTTTCACCCTATTTTACCACACCTATAAAAATTTTAAGGTCTTCCACTCCATCTGCCCTGACTTACCACACCTGTAAATTGTTGAAGGTCTTCTACTCCTTCCACCCTATCTTACCACACATGTAAGTTTAAGAAGGTCTTTCACTCTTTATTGTATTACATTGGCCTCTATGAACTTTTTATAGAGATTATATTTTTTATTGCTAAAATAAAATATTTAACCATAAGTAAAAAAATGACCATAAATTTTTATTTTAAAAGGTGAATACCATAAATCATGAAAATATTTGTAAAAGGTAAATACCATAAATAATGGAACTATTTTTAAAATGTAAATATCATATATTATAGTAAAATTTATGATGGAGTGTTAATAGGGTAACATTTTTACTTTTACTTGAGTGAAAAATTATTAATGTTAATAATAATACAATAAAGACTTGTTAAACAACTATGAATGTCAATATTAACTAGCATACATATCTTGTCAATATTTGTCCAGGATGGCCCTGTTGAGGACCCAGCTTCAAAGAACTAAAAGGAAACTACAAGTCAGGATGATAATCAAGATATGGATATGGAAATTCAAACTGGAATTAAAGAGCGGGAACAAGAGGGTCGAGAGGATATATTTGAAGAAGCCAAGAACAATCCCAATAAAAATTCTGAGGAATGGAAAGGGAAGAAACAGAATGATGAAACACACACACCAATGACTTGGGTTAATTGCAAAGCAGAGGCATCTTCCCAATTTGATTCTTGGACGTGTAGGGAGATTATGGATCTCAAAAGGAAAGTGGAAACTATGGAAGATACCCTGAAAGCTGTATAGAACAAAATTAACAATATGGAAAATCAGATAAGAGAGATCCCAGTCAAGCTCAAAGCCTATGAGAATAACCTCTAAGAACTTATTAAGGACAACAAAATGAAAATGGAGGAAGTTACGTCCAATATTTGTGCTGTTGCTGTTAATATTGGAAAATGAGCCAATGAGGAGACCAAATCCTTAGAGGGACCTAGCAAAAGGATGAGACAAAGTTCAAGAAAGAAGGTGACACAAAAAAGAGCCATGATGGCGGCAACCACTACCCAGGATACTATTATGAAAGGAAAAGAAACTATGAAAATGATATTGGAACTGGATGAATAATCTGGTTCCTCTTGTTGGTTATGAAACTGGTCCTATTCTTTGTTTTCTTTTTGTAATCCTTTGCCTTTGGTGTAACCAGATCTCTGTTAAATCTAGGTTTTGACCAGTAGTCTTTCTGGTGGTTTCAGGTCCATTAAAAACCTATTTTGCTACTTTCTTGTTGTAGTTTTTTAGGCTTTGCCTGTGGTTTTGGATGATCTTTCTTTCTTTCCTTGTAATAGGGTTTTGGGGCCCCTTCAAAACCTGATTTTTCCATAATCTAAAACTAGCATACATATCTTAAATAAATTAATGTAAATTACATAAATATATATCATTCTCGAGGTGTATATTATATTTATGTCAAAAATTAAATATGATATGAGTGGAATATGCATCTCGAGAATGATATCCCTTAGCATATTTTATATATATTTATCTAAGATATATAAGCTAGTAAATAGATTAGGCACAAACTTGAGAATTTATTTAGGTGATTGATAACAAATTAGAAAGGTTAGGCCTATAAAAAATAAGAAGATAAATTATAAGGATGTGTAAGATCCATATATGTATGCATAACTCATGTAAGGTAAGGGTAGGTCAAAAATGACATTTCCAAGTGTCTAATTATAGATTTTAGTGTTTATAGAATCCCTTATTTTATTTCAGTATTGAAAGTAAAACAATGATAAAGTAAAATGATAAAGAGATGTGGCTTAGTGTGTAAACACACTTTTTATTATGGAGAAGGCTCTAAGTGAGTATTTTTTTTCCATGAAAACCTAAAATTTAACATGAAAAAATTAATGTCCATATATAAAATAAACTAAAATAATTGAAATTTGAAGAGAAAGGAAGGAATACACCTATAAGTGGGTGTACTGTGTTTCTTTTTTGAAGTGTTCAAGATATGATTTCTTCAAAATAATTGAAGATTTGGTGTGATCATGACCCAATTAAGGATATATGGGGTGATCATTCCCAAAGTAAATTTCCATTATTAAATTATTGGTTGGGAAGGTGAATGCACCAACCCTCATAAATAATGAGTAGTGTTAGGTTGTTGAGTGCCATTAAACCTCAACCACAATACCAATTTAAATAATTATTTAACCTAAAGATTTGAGGATGGTGTTTAACCCTAAATGGAGATGGATAAATATAATTTAGGGTTAATAATATATAAATTAATAATCACAAGGGTGATAAACATATCTATAGCAGGCTAATTAATTACAAAGTTAGATAAATAATATCCTAAATTTAAATGCTAAGATATGAAAAATAGAAAGTATAATTATTCATTGATATTGAAATAAATGGAAAATATATATTATTTAGCTAGATTATTGTGTGCATTCATATCTAAGTTGGAACAGGATAGAGGTAGACTAGATCTAGATTTTGTATCAATCATCAGATTCTAAAAATTTGTAATTTGTGGCCTTTGATACTTGCATCAAATCTGGATGTTTGCATCAACACACCTGTTTAACCTAGACATGGGTATCTAGTATTAAATATTTACTAGATATGGATGAGACCACCTATAAACTTAGTTTTTTTCACCTTTTCTTTGGTGTGTTTAGATCTCGTGAACATGATGTCTCTCATTGTCAAATGATAAAACCCTAGTTCTTCATTTTCATAGTGACTATGGGAAAATTAAATTCGTATCCTCATGGGTTTGAGATAACCCCAAATACCCCTCTAATAGTGGTTGATACCTAAATAACCATTAATCCAAATAGGGCCTCAGATTGATATAGTTTTCCCCTAATGTTTTGGCTTGTGTGTGTATAAGGGTGAAATATCTAAAAATCAACTACATACAATGACCTATCTTGAAAATTTGAAAATAGGACATGTGGGTTATTCCTTCAATACTTCAAACATGTATAGGGGTTGTCCATATGACTAATATTGAAATAGGAAAGAATAGTAAAGCTTTGATCATTTGATTTATTGATTGAATGCTTTTGGTAAGTTGCATTGTGAAAGGTATCAAATTTCTAGGTGATTTATGAATTAGGATTGATCATCCATGTATACCAATAATTTTGGGAAATATCTCACATTGAATCACTTAGGTTGACCATAAAAACATGTTATATTTTAAAATTTGATAACTTTATAATAGTAGATACTTATCTTGGCATAGGATACGTATGTTGACATAGCCATCTAATTGGGACCAGGTGTCATAGAAATTGGAAAATAGGTATAGGCCAAAACTTGTAGAGGATGATAATAAGTATTTTTATAGCATTTTGAGTAGCATAAAATGCATGGTCATTATAATAACATATGGTTGGACTAGAGCTTTTCAACAATGGAAAGGTCTAAGAATTTAAGGGTACAACCATGAGAAGTACTTGCCAAGTATACAAGACATAAGTACTATATAATTCATATATAGTATCTAAATTTTCCCCCCATTAATATATTAATGAAATTATCAATTTAAAGGAAAATAAATGTGTACCTAGGTGTGTATAACACACCTTTTATTTGTTTGAGCCTAAATTGAGTGATTTTTTGGTGACTAACCTATAACTAAGAGCATGTTACAGTATATAATCAATGTATATAATGTGAATTTAGAGAATTTGAAATGTTTGAAAGTAAAGAGATCAAGTTTAGGAGCACACCTATGTATCAATGCAATTGTCTTGCCTTTTGGCAATTTGATTTGAAAAGATGTTTCATTATGAATCATTGAAACTAAAATTAAGACAAGTGTAAAACCTAAAAGTACATATATATATATATATATATATATATATATATATATATATATATATATATATATATATATATATATATATATATATATATATATTAGATGAAAACTTACCCCCAACCTTGGAGAAAAGGTGAGTTTCCAACTATCAATTGAGGTTAACTCAATTATGAACCCAATCATACTTTTAACCTAGTGAGCATGAGTGGTCCAATTTAACTCACAACTATAAATATGGTAAGGGTGGATGATTTAATCACTCTATCCTCTAAAATTGGTAAGATTGAGTGATTTAATCACCTCAACCTGTCTAAAAGTGAACTAACTAATACAGTAAATTGACTCAATAATGGTCCATAAAATTCCATCCTAGTGTATGTTAAAATCCATAGAAGTATTTGAAATCTAAAACTAATTTTTATTTTACAATTTAAAGTTTCCTTTTCATGGTATATGTACCTCGTATATGTCTCAAGATGAAACTTGGGTATAAAAATGGTACCAATGTATTAATGTTTCCACCAATGTGTATCTAAATCATAAAATTATGCAACTTGGCCAATTTGTAAATTGTACAAGTGTGGAGAACATGTTTCCATAAATGCCCCCACTTAAATTTGAAACTAAGAACTAGTATAAGTGTGGAGAACATATTTCCAAAAACATTCCCCCATTGAATCTAATACTATGAAAAGTGTGGATGTTATGTCTCTATGCCATGCCCCCACTAATATGCGCCCCCCCCCCCCACCTTTTGAGGTGAGGGGAGTAGAAACTAGTAGTCACCTTACCTCAAAAGGATAAGATAAATATATAAGTGTGAATGTATCATGTAGTATATAGAAGAAACATGTCTAGGTAAATTTATCATTGAAGCATGTAAAATGTGATCACATCAAGGCATAAGATGCATGATATAGATCATGGAAATATCTAGATATTAACAATACAAGTTCAACAATCAATCAAATACACACACAATAACACTCAAAATCAAACCAAAATACAATGGTTCAAGGATATCTCAAATAAGGGGCATGTTCAAATGCCACACAATCAAAGGGACATAATTTAGTCAAATTTCCACATATAAAGTAATGACATATGAAAATGTCCATACAATCAGTAATGACATATTCAAATTTCAAAGTAAGTGAATAAATGCATGAGGGATATAAACAATGGATCATATTCAAATGATTAAACAATCAAGACAAGACACACAAATAAGTGCATAAAAGGAAATCATGAAATATAATTAACCAACATAAACATATCATATTAGTCCCTACATATATGTGTTAGCAAAAAAATGTTAAGTACATGGCATATCAAGCACACTGTAAAATATATAAACATGGATAAAGGAATGTTTATTTACATAATCTCAAACATTATAATGGAAAGTGATCATATAAAAATATAACTTAGTGTATCATGATAAAATAAGTGGATTCCCCCAATGTCCATATGATATGAGTAGAGGGAAGGCCCAACATCCAAATTTTCATAGGTCATGTGCTTGGGTATGCTTGTATCACACTCAAAATATGTGTGAAACATATGTGTATATATAAATAAATTATATGTTATCTACCAATATGGAACCAACAACATAGATGCCAAGGAGCTAATAGAACATGTAAATGCTTATAAAAATTTGGACTTTTGAATTTTTGAATGTTTTTAGTATTTTTGAAATATTTGAAGGATAATTAAATAATATATGTATAAGTAAAATTATTACTAAAAGCTAAATATATCATTAATGTAATGTCTTTGTGAAGGCCCTCTATCATGTGTGGTACATTCATATGTTTTATAATCAATATCATCAAGATCATACCAATCCTCTTTGGTACTAGGATCATACTAATCTTATGTGTTATTAGTATAGGAAATATGTAACTTCTTAGGTTATTATTGAACATGTGATATGTCTATTTGATCACCTATATATGAATAATGAACTACCTCATATTATGGTTGTGCCTTTTCTAGCATGCCATTATGTGTATTTGTGTGCACCTCAGATGTTAATAACTTATGAACATCCTAAGCTATATGGTTTATCTTACATTTATCTATATTTGGTTTTGTAGATTCTAGAGATGGATTTAGTTTATATGTACCAGGACATGTAGGTATGAATAGATTTATGTTGTAACTTATTGAGCAAATTAAAATGAATCTTGGTTAACTTTTCATCTATCATATTGATATTATGAATGTTATCATTACTATCATAATCTTTTGGAATTTTTGGAACCTTTGGTAATGGTATTTTCTATATTTCATTATATTTTTTCCCCTTCTCTTATTTTGAATTATCTTTTGGTAACCTTTTTTTTTTTTGGTACATGTGTTTTAAGATAAGTACTCATAATGTGAGTGGATTTTTTGAGTGATGTATCAATGATAGCATTTCCATTATCTTTTAGAATTTGATTGTTTTCTTTCATACAAAACCAAAAATTTTATGATGCACATGCATTATATAATATGCACAATGTATTTGGATCTCCTTATAAGACGTAGAGGAGGTAATTGAATGACTTTTTTTCAAAACATTTCTCTTAGTATTTCACTTGGACTCTTAGTATCCATTGGTATAAGATTTGAATCACTTCTTTTAAATGTATGTTATTTTAGATTTTCATTTGGAAGTGAAACCTTGTTGGGTGTGACATTACTAGAGGAAGATGTAAACACATGATTAACACTAACACATTTTGGATTTTGTAGGTATGCAATCTAATTTTTTAGTGATGTCACTTATAAACTAACATATTGACTTTTATTTTTTAACTCGTAAATTAACTTGATCATGGTGGTGATTTGATATTTTAGGGATTTAGAAGCACAAACTCTAGGTAAATTTGATTTAACATGGAAACATATATCATCTACCTTACCCCTTAAAGGATGATATCATGTACCTAGTTATAGGGATGGTAGCTATCACCCTCCTTAGGTTTAGGAGGAGGAATGATTTTTTTTATCCAATATAAATATTCCAAAGACTAATATTATAATATGAAAGAATATATATACACATTCTAGGGAACAATCAATCATGAAAATGAAATTAAAATATGAAACTAAATCACAACAATCTAAAACCATATGAGGTTGGAAACCCCAGATTAGGTTAGGTTTTTAAAGGAAGAATCAAAGGTTGGGCTCAACAAATTTTTATCCCTAAATTGAGATGGATCAATATAGTTTAGGGTTAAGAATATAGAAATTAATAATCATAAGGTTAATAAACAAATCTATAGTGGGCCAATTAATTTTGAACTCAAATAAACAATGTTCTAAATTTAAATTATAAGATATATTAAGAATAGAAATTAAAACTATTTACTGATATAGAAAAACATGGAAAATAAGATTACTTGGTTTATTGTGCACATGCAAATCTAAGCTCAAATAGGGTGGAGATAGACTAGATCTAGATCTAGATCTAGATCAATTATCAAATTTTATAAATTTACATTATGTGGCCTTTAATGTTTGTGTTAGATTTAGATGTCTACACGGGTGAACCTATCCAACCTAGATGTAGGTGTCTAATATGGAATATTTAATGGATTTGGATGTGACTATAGACACTATTTTAAATTATATATAACCTTAGTTTTGTGCATTAATAAAATACATATCATGGATGTATCTTCAACTTTTAAACCTTTCCTACTACCAAAAGGCTCTCATACACTATCTCTTTGTGCCTAATTACTTATCTCTTAGTTTTACCAATGTTATTATAATTAATCAAACCTTATATCTTATACATAATGTTATAAACCTACTTATCTTTCATATCTACAAGTTTTATACCTATGCCGATTGTATAGCTACCAGACACTTGTGTTCTAGTCAAACACCTATGTCGACACAAGTTTCCTACCCCAACATAAGTGTCATGTGCCCTAAAGTCATCCAATTTTCAAATTAAATGTATCCTAAAAGTTGAACTAAGTTATTTAATGTGATATATTGTCCAAAAGGATATAAATACAAGATCAATCCTCATTCATTCCTAACCTAGCAACTTCTTACCTACTCACAAGGTAACCTATCAAAATTACTCAATAAAGCATTAAAGTAAGAAAATATTCCCTATTTTCTCATATTTCCATATCATTCATAGGGACATCACATCTACAGGTCTTAAATTTTAAAGGATCTTTCCATGAGCCACATTTTCTAAGTTACAAGCTAGATCACT
This sequence comes from Torreya grandis, assembly GCA_037957365.1. Lineage (NCBI taxonomy): Eukaryota > Viridiplantae > Streptophyta > Pinopsida > Cupressales > Taxaceae > Torreya > Torreya grandis. The sequence goes on along the minus strand of JARHVA010002134.1, from coordinate 352,074 downwards.
ACTATACTTACTTATCACACATTGCATGACTCACACATAAGCCAACACATAGAGGATAACTACATAATTCTGATTCCCTTTTTAAATTATTGACGACGTAGGTAGTGATCATTGATATATGGGTATTTTGGGTATATTTACACTATGTGCCCACTAATCTATTTTTCCCATAACCACTATGAAGATTAAGAACTAGGGTGTTGGTATTTGACAAGGAGTGGCAGTCTATGACCCAAGTTTGAAAGCACTAGATTAAAGGTGAAATAAAACCCAAAATCATATAAGTGGTTACATTTATTTTCAATAGATATTCTATACTAGACACATTTATTTGAGTTATACAATAGCATTGATGTAACCATCCCAAGTCAATACAAGTGTCCACAGCTACAAAGATATAATTTATAGAATCAGGTGACTAATCCAAAATATAAATTCAATCAAAATTATACATGTTTAATATACATACATATATTAGCATCAAAACCAACTAAGTATCTTTCTTTCATTATCATTGTAATGTCTATCATAGTTGTACTTTCTATCTCTACCCCTTTTAGCCCTAGATTCCCCAATTTACATTTTAGGGTTTAACATTTGGTGAACCTGATATTTGAACATAATTATTGCCTAAGTATACCATATAATATATTTCTTACCTACTTTTTCCTAATTTTTGTGTTCTTTATCTCCCTTATCATGGATGATATTGATTGCTTTATTGTCTAAGATTACTAAAATCTCTAATTTTCTATCAAAGAAGGGGTAAAAATAGATTACTCTTTTATTATTTCAAATGATAAAGCATCTAATCTCAAATATTTTAATGGTGGTAGCTACTATACCTATAATTAGATCCATTCTCCCACCATTTTTAAGAGATCTGTTAATCTATATTAAGAAATATAAATAGCATTTACCCATACTTCTTACACCACCATCATTTGATTTTGGCCTTTGGTATTTGCTTAAATATGGATACAAAGTACAAGGATTTGGAAACAATGAACAAGATATGACCCACCTTGTATCTCTTAAATATAATATAAATCAGCAAGGCTTGGTATTTTTATAAAAATCCAAGAGTCACAAATAAGGCAAGCCATCTAATCATGCCTTTCATGCAAATTCTACCATAAAAGTGGGTAAACATGACCAAAATTTTCCTTCATATGATTCTTGAAAGTTCTAAAAAATGCATATGGAAATTATGATTGATTTACAAATTTATTATAAGGGGGATAATCCTTCAAATAAACTAATTCAAACCCCCATAATTCCAACATTTCCAAATAATATACCCCTTATCAAGGGTGATGATTCATTTTTCCATTCATTTTTAATTGAATTTTTTATAGGTTAAACAAGGCATTATGGTATCTTGACCAAGTAAAGTTAAGGCACCAAGAAGAGGGGAGTGTTTCAAACTTAAATTTTAAGGCTGATAATGTTCCAAATCTTGTAATTAAGGTCTTTAAACCAAGAGATATTTATCTCCCAAAAGATTCATTCATGAAAATGGTTTATACCATACCAAAATAGGTGCCTTTACCAAATCTCCCCCCAATAACAATATATATATATATATATATATATATATATATATATATATATACACACACACACACACACACACACACACACACCAAAAGTGAGTGAACCGGTCTCTTCAAGTGATATACCAAGGGTTCCACAATTTAGAGATCTAATACCATTACCAAAGTATCTTAAATTCAATGATTCAGAACTTGCACTTGTTATCTATGAGTATGACGATAATAATTTGCCTAGTTTCAAGAGATGTGGTGGATTATAATCAATGGTAACACTTTTTCCAAGCACCACCATTCCAATGGAGTATCCTATTCTAATTATTATCACTATTGGGGATCTTCAAAATAGGTTTTTATACTTCAAATGCAAATGGATTTCCATAATACTAATGCAAATGTTACCTCATTCAACAATAAAAATCATGCATAAATTATACTTTAATATCCTAATCCACAATATTTTGAAATACCATATTTACCTCTCTTTTTTATTCATAGGGATCCATTCGACCACATGATTAACTATTTACATTATTTTAGTCAATGATCACAATATGAAAAACTATTGATAAAAGTATTCCATGTGAGCATATTTTATGAGGCTCATAATTGGATATATAGCCTACCAAAAGGTTCTTTAACCACTTTTTCACAATTATAATATGTGTTATTAATGTCTTTCAATATATTAAGGTGACAAAACTTACATTAGAACATTTTCACACTTTAAAACAATGTGATGATGAATCTCTTCAAGATTATACCATTCAATTCAAAATTAAATTCACATGAACTAGCATTTAGACCTTCATATTTGGAGTTAAAATTAATTTTTATTAAAGGTCTTATTTTCACATTAAAATAAATAGCATTTCATAAACAATATTAGTAATTTACCCACTTATATGTGGATGTGCATAGATATGCCTCATTTATACTTACTCATCCAAATGAGATTAACATATCCCCTTCTAAATACAAAATTTTTATTCCTCACACAAAGGAGAGAGATGAGTTACCAAATGTACATTATGAAAAAAATGTGGAGTTATTAATCTTTATATGGAGCTCTATAAAGTTTACTCAATATGGGAGTAATCCAAGGTCCACATCCTACACAAACACCCTAAGGTGAACAATCCAAAAAACATGCATGTAAAGAACCACATTATTCATGGGTGGTGATTACTTGTGGCATAGCCGTATTTATCCTACCCAAACAAAAAATAATTGTAATATAAGATATTTACAACATCTTGGTTTTGACCTAAAAGACTTAAAAAGTAAAGGAGGTTAGAAAGACTCCTTGGGAAACATAACACTACCAATTTATTATGGCCCTAAATTTATTCAAACATGGGTTTGGGTTATGCCAAAACATCTTCATATGAATTTACATTGGGCACTCTTTGGTTATATCAAATGGAATCAAAAATTGACTAAAACTAGCAAGTTATTTCTTATTCTCATGAAGTAAAATGGATCCATATCCAAATGATAGCATTGGTTCCTCTACTACACATGTAAAACATGAGGAGTAACATGCCATGTACAATTTCCACTTATCCAAATATGATTCAAATTATGTAAAATATCCAAATTAAGGTTTCAAGGCTTCACACATTCCAAAAATGCTAAAAAAAATTTAAAAAAAACTATTAAAATCCAAAAAAATGTTCAACATTTACATATCATATTAGCTCCTTGGCATATATAAGGTTGGTTCCATGTTTTTATATGGAATATTATTAATTTATATATACATGTTTTCACACATATTTTGAGGGTGATTCAGGCATACACAAATACATGATATATGCATTTTTGGATGTTGTGTTTTCCCTCTACTCATGTCACCAGGATGTTGGGGGCATCCACCTCTATGATCATGATACATATAGTTTATATCATTCTATTTTAACTTATATTATCATGTTTGAGATCATACATGTACTTACACATGAAGTTATCCATGCTTGTCTCTTTCACTATGTACTTGATATGTTATTTACTTAACATTTTTTGTTAAAACATATATCCATGGACTAGTATGATATGTTTATGTTGGTTATTTATACTCTCATTTATTCACTTCTTCAATGTCTTACCTTGATATTATCTTGTTTATTTGAGCATTTTTATATGCTCCATTGTTTTTGGCACTGGTGCCTTTGTTTTCCTCTTTGACAATTGAATATGTAATTATTTGTTATATGTTGACATTTGAATATGTCATTCTTTATTTTTTAGACATTTGACTAAGTCATGTCCTTTTGATTGTGTAGAAATTAAACATGCACCTTATTTAAGTTCTCCTTGGACCATTATCTTTTGATTTGATTTTGAGTGCTCTTGTGTGTGTACTTGATTGCTTGTTGAGATTATATTATTACTATATACATGCTGCCATGATCTACATCATCCATAGTAGGACTTGGTGTGATTAAATTCTTATTGCATTAATGATATAACTACCTAAACATGTTACCTATATGTTACATGGTACATTCATAGTTTACATGGTTAGATTATCCTTTTGAGGTAAGATAACTACCAGTTTTTACTTTCACTTGCATCCAAAGGAGGACATATCAGTGGGGGCATGCCATACAGGCATGACTTCCACATTACTTCACAGATTCAAATTATAGTGGGGTCATGTTTGGAAAAAGTTTCTCCACACTTAATCAATATTTATTATACCCATATTACAATAGGGAAATGTTTTGAAAACATGTCCTCCACATTGGCACTTATACCATTTTTTTAGTTTCAAATTATAGTGGGGACATGTTTTAGAAACATTTTCTCCACACTTACATAGTTCCAAATTGACTTAACTACATATTTTTATACATTGGTACCATTTTTATACATATTTTTAGAATGAGACATATCTAGGGTACATATGTTATGCAATGTGCACCTAATAATTTAAAAATCAAATTAGTTCTAGATTTCAAACACTTTTAGGGACTATCATCACCCACCAAGATGGATTTTTATGGACTGTATTGAGCCAATCTATTATATTAGTTCATTCACTTTTGGTATAGTTGAGGTGATTAAATCATTAAATATTTATAGGTTTATAATTTGGACTTGATTATATAATATAACCTCACCATCTTTATAGTATAAGTTGACTAGGTTCACTCACACTCATTATGTTATAAGTATGATTGGGTTGCATGGTTAAGCTAATCTTAACTGTTGGGTGAAAACTCACCTTTTCTCTAAGTTTGAGGGCATGTATCCTCCAATATATTTTTGTCTCTTTATATATATGCAATTTCCATATTTATATTTGTCTTAATCTCAATTTTAATGAGTTATAATGATACATATTTCAAATCAAATTTATAAAAGACAAGATGGTTGTATCGATATACATGTGTACTCCTAAACCTTATTCTTTTTCAATTTTAATTATTTAAATAATTTAAATTTTATATTATATACACTAATTATATATTATAATAAGATCTTGGTTGCAATTCAGTCACTAGCAAAGCACTCAATTCTGACCTAGTTTAAAAGGGAAAGAAAATGTAGACAATATTTTTGAATTATATAACACCTCAATCTTGTACACTTGGAAAATACATATCATGGATGTACCTTTAGCTTTTAGACCTTTTCCACTATCAAGAGGCTCATATACTTTATCTCTTTATGTTTAATTACTTATCTCTTAGTCTAACCAATGTTATTTTGATGACTCAAACCTTTTATATTACCCAACATGTTATAAACCTACTTATCTTCTATTTATACAACTTATAGACCTGCGCTTATTTTATAATTGCTTGGAGACTTGTGTCTTAGTTAGTTTCCTACATAGATGTAAGGGTCCTACCAAATATTAGTGTCTAGTTCCCTAAATTCATACAATTTACAAATTAAATGTATCTTAAAGGTCATCCTAAGTTCTTTAATGTGATATAGTCTCCAAAAGTATTAATATAAATATAAAATCAATCTTCATTCATTCATAACTTAACAAATTCTTACCTACTCATAAGGAAACTTATCAAAATCACTCAAGTGAGAAAGTCTTCCCTATTTTATCTTATTTCCATATCAAGCATATGTATAACACATCTATAAGTCTGAAGTACTAAATGATCATTCCATGAGCCACATTTTCCAAGTTATAAGCTAGGTCACTATTGTACTTGTTTATCACATGTTACATGATTCACACATAAGATAACATGTAGGTAAGAACTACATAAGTCTTATACCCTATTTAGAGTATTGGATATATAGGTAGTATTAGTTGATATAGGGGTATTTGGGGTAACTTGGCATTGTGTGCCCATTAACCCATTTTTCCCATAACCACTATGAATATAAAGAACTAAGGTTTTATTATTTGAAAGAGTGATAATTCATGACGTAGATCTAAATGTACCAAATAAAAGGTGACATAGAACCCAAAATCATCTAAGTGGTTGCATCTAGTTTTAGTAGATATTCCATACTAGAAACTTGTGTTTGATTTAGACTATAATGTCGATGCAACTATCTCAGGTTGATGCAAGTGTCCATAACTATAGGGATATAATTTCTAAAATTAGGTGACTAATCCAAAATGTATATCCAGTCTACTTTTTACCTATTCTACATCTAAGTATTTATTAGCATCAAAACTAGATAAGTATCTTACTCTCGTTATCTATTCAACCCTTAAAATATAGATTATGCAATCTATAGTTAAAATGGATAGAGATAGCCTAGGGCACAAGGGTGATAAATTATCTCTATATAAGATCAATTAGATGTCAAAATTAGATATAACATATGTTAAATTTATTAAACTAAGATGAGCTAAATATAAAAATTACATATATGCTAGATATGGAAATGATTGAGATATGTAAAATATTACATCTATGTTAAATATGGAAATGACAAAGAAATAATGTACTTCATTAGTTTTGATGCTAACATAATTTTAGATATGGAATAGATAGTAAGTAAAATATAAGATTATTTTGGAATAGTTGCCAAATTTTGGATTAAGTGCCTCTATGTCCTCAGACACTTGCATTAGTCTTGGATGATTTCATCGATGTTAGTGTCTAGTTTTGACACATGTATCCAATATGAATACCTAATAAAATAGGATGAGACCACCTGGATGCTTCTAGGTTTTTTGTCTCTTTCATTTTAGTACATTAAAATATGGGTCATGGATTGTCTTTCCTCATGAAATTTCAAAACCCTAGTTCTTATCTTCATAGTAATATTATGGGGAAAATGGTTAGTTGGAACATAGTGTTAAGCTAATCAAAATAACCCTATATAAATAAGAATTACCTACATATCTAATAATCTAAAGAGAGCCTTATAATGATGTATTTCTCCCTTATATATTGTCTTGTGTGTGAATCATATAATAGTGGAAATAATGTACAACAATGACCTGCCTTATAACTTGTAAAATAAGGCTCTTAGGCTACTCCTTAAGTACTTCAAACTTATATATGTGTTTTCCTTGTGATTGATATGTCATTATGATAAACTAGGGAACCTTTAATCAATTAAAACCCTGATATAATGCTTTTGATAAGCTGCCTTGGTATATTTAGGTAATTTATAAGTGAGTAACGAATGAGGGTTGATATTGTATCTATATCAGTCCCTTTGGATAAATAGATCTCATTAAATCACTTAAGTTGACCATTAGGATATGTTTAATTTTTAAATTAGAATACTTTATGGCACTAGACACTTACATCAAAGCAAGAAACTTGCATTGACATAGGTTTCTATCTAGGATGCAAATGTTTGGGGAGCAAGAAAGTAGGTATAGGCTCTAAACTTGCAAAGGTGTAAGATAAGTAGGTTTAAAGCATTTTAGGCATGATAGTAGGTCTTTTTCAGCAACATAAGACTAATAAAACTAAGAGACAGGCCAAATATCACAAGATTATGTGAGACTTATGAAAGTGAGAAAAGTCCAAAATTGAGAGGAATAGTCAAGGTCTTAGTTTTTCAAGTGTACAAGACTGAGGTTCTATATAATCCATGAAATAGTGTCTACATTCCTCCCCCATTTAATCTAGTAATGAAATTACTATTTTAAAGGAAAAGAATGCATACCTAGGTGTGTATAACACACCTTATCTTTACATAATCCTAACTTGAGTGCTTTCTTAGTGACTGACCTAAAACCAAGAGCATGTTATAGTGTATAATCAGTGTATATAATATGGAATTTAAAGTATTTAAATTTGATTTAAATTGAAATATCAAGGTTTAGGAGCACACATGTGTATCAATGTAACCACCTTGCCTCTTTAAAATTTAATTTGAAAAGATATATCATTGTAAGACTGTGAATCTAAGATTAGAAAAAATATAGATAAATATAGAAAGTGTATATATCTAAGGAGATATATATATATAGAGAGAGAGAGAGAGATTGGAGGGCACATCCCCAACCTTAAAAAAAAATTGAGTTGCACTTGATAGTTGAGATTAGTTTGATTTTGAAACCCAATCATACTTATAATCTAGAGAGTCTAGATGATACAATCAGTTCCAACCAAAAAACTTTGTAAGATTGAGTGATTTAATCACCTTAACCATACCAAAAATGAACTAACTACTGCATTAGATTGGCTCCATGCATTCTATAATATTTCATCCTTGGTATCAATGCATAAAAGTCCATAATATGGTAATAGTCCATAAAAGAGTTTTTAAATCTAAAATTGATTTGAATCTTGCAATATTAGGTGCACATTTCATAATATATACACCTTAGATATGTCTCATGCTAAAATTATGTATAGTAATGGTACCAATGTATATAATTCTACCACAAATATGTATATGAATAATATAATTGTGTGATTTAGATAATTAATAACTCTTTAAGTGTTAAGAACATATTTCCAAATAATTCCCCCACTATATGTGGAGAAATATGAAAATTGATATAAGTGCCAATGTGGAGAACATGTTACTAAAACATGCCCCCAATGTAATCTGGGGATGTTGAATACTGAACAAGTGTGGAAAACATGCTTATATGAAATCCCCCCACTGATATTACCTCTTTTTAGGTGAGGTAATAAAATAAATTAGTACCTACCTCACCTCAAAGGGATAAGATAGCCATATAACTATGAATGAACCATGTGGCATGTAGGAGAACATGTATCAGTAAATGTATCATTAAAGTACATATAATAATGTGATCACATAAAAGCCTAAGATGCATGATAAATAGCATAGAAGCATTTAGATAATAATAGTACAATCTCAATAATCAAATCAAGTACATACATAATATCACTCAAAATCAAGTCAAAAGATAATGGTCCAAAGAGACTTCAAATAAGGGGTTATTGGAGAGTTATCAATGATTTCATGGTGATGTCATGGAGGTTTCTAAGTGATTGATTGAATTTAATTTATATCCTAAGTGATAATTACAAAGTGTTAAATGTGCCTATCCTAAGTATGCTTGAAGGTGGCTTGGTTGATCTTGTGTTTTAGCTTGGTTAGAGATGTTCAAGGATGAGTATGGTGATTTGAGGATGTACAAGAGTTCTTATAAGATGTTTTATATGTTTTTAGTGATTGTGTTTATGATTTAATTTCTTTTTTTTAATCATTTTTTCATCTAAACATTTTGGGTCTAGTGGCCAAAAATCTGAGTAGGCATTTTGTTGACATCACCATTGCCACGTGTAGATGAGTCAAGGGGAGTTTGTCATATAGTTGTGGTCAAATTTGTGCCTAGTTATTATGCACTAAATTTTAGGTCATGAAACAAATTTAAACATAATATGTTAAAGTGTAACATAATATATTCAAGTGCAAAGTTGGGCTCCCAGGTAGTTTGATAGTGTTTTCCCATACTTAGCCAAATTTGTAATGTGACAAGAAAAGTTGAGTAGGCATTTTAATGTTTTTATATTTTACACATGTAAAGGTAAAAGGAGAAAATTTTCATATGGGTTTGTTTATTTTTATTTATATATGATTTTTTCTAAATTTTATATCATGCGATGATGCGCATCAAAAGATATACATGTTCAAAGTTAGCCTCCTAGGTAGTTATTGACATAGTTGGCTCTATGGTAGAAGAAATCTAAGTGAAAAAATTAATGGATTTATATCTCACATGTGTGAAGGTTTAAATATTAGTGTGATACATGGTTGTTTTATCATATGTTAGGAGATCATATGGTCCAAATTTTAGATCATGCATTTAAGTGCATCAAAATTTATTGAGGTCCAAAGTTGGCCTTCCATATAGATTAGCAATGGTCCCCATACTTAGTATATTTTGTGTAAGTTAAATTTTTGGACCAGATAGAGATTTAATGGTTCATGAGAATTCATAAATTTAGATATAAATTTTACATTAAATCAAATGATTCAAAGGGGTCATTGGTTAATGAAGTTAAAGATCGAGTTCCTTATAAAAGGATCAATGGAGCATGTTCATTCCAATATGTCTAGAAGCAACAAGATGAGGACAAGTGTTCAAATTTTAATGTCAAGAAGAGATAACTATAGATATTATTATAAGATTTAATAGTGAGAACATGTTTTTAAATATAAATATAAATGGTGTATATTGAGAGAAATTTTTTCAAAGTGTCCAATGATTAACATAAATAAAGACTGAGCTATGTATAGGAGATTGCCAGAATGCATGTGGTCAAGATCTCAAGATTGCACGAGATGAGGTCAAATATTCAAAGTATAACATTTGGATTTGGTGCACTATGATTTAAATTTTGAACAAGATTTATGGTGCACATTTAATCTGAGTAGCAAGGACATGAGATGATAGCATAGTGTCTGAAGTTTAACTATGACTGTTTGAATTCAAATATTTGAATTTAACAAAAGCAAAAACTAGTGCTCAATTTTTGGGCCATATATTTTGATATATGCAAAATTTTATCATGGTATAACAATATAATTTTTAGAATACTCCAAGTCATATCTGTAAATATAAATTTGAATCTCTAAAAGTGTGTATAGTTAAAGATATTGAGATTTAAAGTTGACTATGTGTTTGACTATGTTCTGCAAGTGACCCAAGAAAGATATTTGAGCTTGTTCTAATGGTATTTTAATGTCTCATGTTGAATAAAATATTTTGGAGTGTTTCAGACTCAATGAGGATGATCTATGTGCATTATGAATGTTTGACCAATCATATTTAGTATGAATAAAGGTTTAGAATTTGAATATGTATTCATTCATGGTGAATGTGTGCACAGAATGTTGATTGAGCAATATGTGCTTATGTAGAAGGGTATTATGTTAATCATTAGAAATTAAGGGGGACTTATATATCATATGGAATGGGTCCATGCATTTGGAATTGGTCATGTATTGTTGTTTTGTTCTATGAAGTGCTAAATGGGTGAATAGGTCTTCATAAGACCTATAAGAGCTACAAGGGCCTAATTTAAAGGTGTAGCTACTTATGGGTGACCCATATATGATATGGAAAACCTATAAAGATTGTATTGAGTTGTGTCTTCATACGATATATGACTTAAGGGTTAAGTCATTCCTAATTTTTTATCAAGATATTGATAATCATGATAGCTCTATAAATGGTGAAACCAAATGTGTTAGTTTCTAAACTTTGAGAGAGACTTGTGTGTGAAATTTTAATTTTAGAGTATAGTATTGTGAGACAAATGAAAGGAAGGGTTCCTTATGGATGAGTTCAAGAGTATAATAGATTGATAATTTATTGTATGACCTATAGGTCATAATTCTATTGGTAGAATGGTTTTCTTGTTGTTTGAGTATGAGTGAAGGTGAAGAGTGATAATCAGAGGTCCGTTATCAGGTGTTGAAGAAATCAGTTTAAAGGTGGATGTGTTTATAGGTGTTGTTGTGGTAGATAAACATATGGGGGGTTATATCCTCCTTGCATGGAGAAACTTGATAAAGGTCTAGTTGTTATGGCAACTTAGCTAGATAGGTGTAATAGCCCACTGTGGGATTGCAATCTCACTAAAATAAGGGATGGTAGTTCCTTGATCAGTTGCAACTAGTCTAAATTAGTTCTTATTATTATAGGATAATAGTCCAATTGTAGGTTCCACTAGCTTTTCTCTCTCAAGAGGGTTTCCCACATATGTCATGTGTTATGTGATTTATCTTCTATTGTCTCTCTCGATCATTAATATGAATGATGTGTATGCTTCATGAATGCTTATGGTAATTGATTAAGAACTTAAAATGATTAAAAATAAAGTTGGATTTTTTAGGCTCACTGATTCACCCCCAACCTCAACAATTGGTATCAAAGCCAGTCCTTTGATAAAGTCTTGATAGCTTGAGGTGATCTAATGTACAATATGGGTAGTCATCAAGGAGGTCTCTCTACTAAGCAAGCACTGATGTTTAATGGATCCAATTATGCCTTTTGGAGTTTAATAATGAGGACCTGCATCATGTCACTAGGGTTTAACATTTGGAAATATATTATGGATGGTTATGTTGATCCTACTACTCCTATATCTAGTGTTATAGACAAAAAGCTATTTGGTAATAATTCTAAGGCAATGAATGTTATCACTTGTGGTATTTTAGAGACTGAATATACCAAGGTAATCCATTGTAAATATTCTAAAGAGACATGGGAAAAATTGAATATTATTTTTAAGGAGACTCAAAAGTTAAGTTGGCAAAGTTTCAGACTCACCAAAGACAATTTGAGAGTCTTAAAATGAAGGAGGAAGATTCAATGGCATCCTTTCTACAGAGAGTTGATAAAATTATGAAAATCATCAGAGGTCTTAAAAAGAACCTTCAAGAATTTATTTTAGTTTAAAATGTATTAAGGTCCCTCTCTCTCAATTTTGATCCTAAAGTATCTGTTGTAGAATAAATTCATGATCTTACTCAGTTGAAGTTGGATGAATTGCATGGCATCCTTACTACCTATGAGATGAGGATGAATGATGATATACCACTGAAGAAGGAAGCAACATTCAAGATAGATATTAAGCCTAAGAATAAATTCCAAGGTAAAAAACCCAAGGAGGATGACATTTATGATATTGATGAGGATGAACTAATTGTTTTATTTACAAGGAAATTAAAAATAGGTTCAGGCAAGTATAAGGGTAAACTACCCTTCAAATGCTTCAATTGTGGAGAGATAAGACATTTTTCTAGAAAGTTCCCTCATAATCATGATGATGAAGATAATGATGAATAACAAGATGAAGATAAGAAGATATATAGGTCTAATGAGAGAAAGAAAGGTTTTAGAAAGTATGACAACAAGAAGTTATTCAAAAACAAGAAGGGTCTCTGCACTAGTAAAGACTATAGCTCATTAGATGAAATTGAAGATAGTGACTTAGAGTGTGATCATGAAGATTATGGCCTTGTTGAAGATGAATCCCTATTCATGGCTAAGGAAGGAATTTACCCACATCAAAATGAGTTGACTTGGAGTGATTTAGATGATGATGAAAATGAGGTGGACTATGAAATTGCATTGATAAATGTTTTTGAAAAAATGAAGACTGAGAATAATATTAACAAAAAGATGAAGTCTCAACTCAAAGACTATGAGGAGAAATTCATTGTATATGAGGCAAAAATGAATTAAGTCACCAAGGAGCATGAAGATATGATCAAACATCTCAATTTTGAATAAGAAATCTTTTCTACAAGCCTGAAAGCTAAAGAATATGAATGTTCAAGGTATGTAATTGAAAATGAGTCATTGAAATATGAGTTAGAGAAGACATCTTGTAAGGTGAAGTAATTTCTGAGATTTGAAAAAAGATCAAGTGATCTAGACAATATTCTAAGTGGTCAAAAGCATGTTAATGATATAATTGGTCTTGGATATGAAAAAGAACAAAAGAATGTAACTCAAGACAAGATGACGATGAATGTGAACAAGAATAATCTAACATTGAAAACAAATCATCAAACAAGCATTAAAGGTGCTGATAGAATAAAGATAAATCAAATTAGATAGCCAAATGCCATGAGGTATGTAAGTTTCAATGGTTATTGTTACATATGTAATCAATTTGGGCATAGAACTAGAGAATGAAAGAGACCTATTAGAAATGATTTTGCATGGGACTATGATGGGGGTCATCAATAAAAAGGAGTGAGAAAAATTAAGTGCTTCAATTGTCTTGATGTGGTACACTTTTCAAACCATTATCCACATAATACTAGACAAGGTGAGTCCTCTTCAAAAAGGGGAGGTTGTTTTATTTGTCATGACAAAAGACATATTGTAGTTTTAAGTCCAAACATGGAAAGACAAACTATGTTTCCATCAAGGAGTATGGTGTGATACAATTTTGAACTAAGAGGTCACATTTTTAGGTTATGCAAGCAAAAGGTCTACAAGTCAAAATAGGTTTAATCAATGTCTTAGAGTGTAAATAAGAGGGCAAGTCAACTCATGGAAGCCAAAGGTGGTAAGTATGAGTCATGATTAGACTAGGTCTAAGTAATCTATTTTCTATGGTGGAGAATGCTTTAGAAGTTGAAGAGTGCCAATTCATCTCATTGTCTACTCATATTGTGAATGAAGAGAGTGAGCTCAAGGAGAATACCAAGGTACTAGTTGAAGTTAGTTTTGAGGTAATTATGGATCTAAGTAAACATCATGCCATTGTTAAGCATATATCATACAAATAAAATCAATTGTTAGTGCTTAATGATGAGGTTCCTAACTTCGAGGTGGATTTTTTAGATGAAAAGGTATGTCATGAATCTATGTTGTCTCCATGTTTTATCAATCCTATCTTAGAATAGGAGAGTGATTTAGAAAAAGAACTAGTTCTCTTAGTTCAAATTGAGAAGAAGAAAAAGATTAATAATTATTATAGCTATATGAGGATTCTAGTGGTTACTAATGAGATGTGAGCCACTTCTAGCTTCACTTTGTTTTAGATCATTATGGTGCAGAGGATGTCTCTATCTATGCTTTTTAAGAGACTCCTTTTAGTGGAGAAGCAAGTGTTGATGTGGTGTTATTAATATTGTCTTAGGAGGCTAGAGATGAGTGTTTTTAGTTGTAACATGTATGTACAGGGGGAAGATATGTCATGGTAATATCAAAGTGATGTCGTAGTTGTATATGGTTAGTCTGTAGGCTCAGATTAAAGGTTTTCTAGTGGTAAAAGAGTATTTTTTTATTTTTTAAGATGATATTTTTACATATAAAGGTTTTTTGACCTTATTCTATCATACTCAAGGTGGTTTTGTGGTCTAAAGGTTTGTTGAAGTCAAATTGGAGTTTTTTGTTTGCTCTCAGGTTTCCTAGTTTGTGCTTAAGAGTATATAAGTCTTTAAATGGGTTATAGTATGTATATGTTCCCAAATATGTGGAATATAAAATATTGGTCCATAAGTGTGTAATTGTTGTCTCCAAGTGTATTATAAGTTTAAAATGTGGACATTGACTAGAAGGAGGTTTATTGACTCTATTTGTTTTAAGATTATAGGGTTTTGGGATCTGCTAGAAAAGTAGTTTTATTTATTATTTGAATTTTTAGGCTTCCTAATATGTTGAATGGTCTAAATGTGTTATCAAATCAAGATTCATATAGATTTTAAGGTTTGTGGATTTTAAGTTATTAATTTTTTTATCAAGATAGAGGCTTAATTAGCTAGTAGGTTTATGAAGGAAGTAGGTTGAAAAGGATGAGATAGGTGATTTAAATTGGTATGATTTATGGGTAATATGAGATTTATCTATATATGAATTTTTAGGTCTTGATATTGTGTCTACTAAAATTTGTGGGCTCTACAAGTTCTAGGTAGGGTTATAAGGAGACTAGATAGGCCTAGTGAGAAGAAGAGTGTTTTTTTTAGTTTATCCAAAATATAAAGGAATTATTATTTCAAGGTGATTTATCAAGATTATTTAGTGCATGTTTTATATTTTTTGAGCGTCATGAATTTTTATTGGTGGTCCCTGAGGTTGTTTGAGACAGAAGGCTAGTAATCTTATATGGTGGTTCTTCATGGTGTGTGGAGATATAAAGATGATTAGGAGGTGATATTTCTCATAAATATTGGGGGAGGGTGGGGGTGTCCCTCTTATATGTTTCTTGGTGATTTCCATCATATTTTAGTACTCTGTATGTTCTTTCTTCATTGGTTGTAGTGCTTGGTTGAAGAAGAATGTTGGCATGTGGCAAGAGGAAGGTGTCAAGGCAAGTAGAGGTAGGCTCAAGGTAAAGGGGAGTTTTATCATATTTATAAGGTGGTCCTCTCCTATTTATGGTCTATTAAATTCTTCAAGATTAGTTAGTGCCCAATTTTTCATTGTGTCAAAGGGGGAGAAAGTTCTTGTTGTGGAGTGTTTGAAGAGAAAAAAGGAAAGTAAGCTATATATTGTTTTATGATGTGTGTTGACATAAATGACAAAATGGGAAATTGTTGGCGAGTTTTAAATGATGATATGGTGACATGGATTTTTCCAAGTGAGTGGATGAAGTCCCTTGATAGTTTAAGTGATAATGACAAAGTGTATAATGTACTTGTCCTAAGTATGTTTGAAGGTGGCTTGGTTGATCTTCTATTTTGTCTTGGTTAGAGATGTTTAATGATGATTATGGTGATTTTAGGATATTAAATAGGTCTTATAATAGGTTTTATATGATTTTATTGCTTATGTGCATGAGTGTATTTCATCTGGTTGGTCATTGTTTCCATCTAGACATTTTGGGTCTAATGGTAGAAAATCTGAGTAGGAAGTTTGTTGACATCACCATTGCCATGTGTGGATGAGACAAGGGGATTTGGTCATAATGTTGTGATCACATTTGTGCCTAGTTTATATGTGATAAATTTTATTTCATGTGACAAAGTGAAACATAAGATATGTAAGTGTAAATTTGGGCTCCCAAGTAGTTTGATGGTGTTTTCCCATAGCCAAATTTGAATGTGACAAGAAAAGTTGAGTAAGCATTTTTATGTTGCTCTATTTTGCATATGTGAAGGTATGAGGATAAAATTTTCATATGGTATTTTTAAATTTTGTTCCTATATTATTTTATCTAAATTTAATATCATGTGATTATGTGCATCAAAAGTTATGCATGTTCAAATTTGGAATCCTAGGTAGTTGTTGACATAGTTGGCTCTGTGGTAGAATAAATTTGAGTGAGTAGATTAATGAAGTTATATCTCTCACTTTTAAAGGTTTTATGATTATTTTGACACATTTTTTGATTATAATATTTGAGTATATCATATGGTCCAAATTTTATATCATGCATCTAAGCACAACAAAAGTTAGTTAGGTCCAAAGTTGGCCTTCCAAATAGATTAGCAATTGTCCACATACTTAGTCTATTTTACATTAGTTAATGTTATGGACCATATGGAGATCCAATGGTTCATGTTAGTTCATACATATATATCTAAGGGTTTAATTAATTCAAATGAGTCAAATTTTTCATTGGTTGATTAAGTTAAATATCGAGTTCCTTACAAAAGGATCAACGGAGCATGTTCATTCCAATATGTCTGGAAGTAGTGATATGAGGACAAGTGTTCAAAGTTTAACATCAAGTAGAGATAAAGATTGAGATTATTATAATATATAATGGTGAGTTCATATTTTTAGATATATATGTCAATGTCATGTTTTGAGTGAGATGTTTTCAAAGTGTCCAATGATTAACATAAATAAAGACTGAGCTACATACAGAAGATTGACGAAGTGCATGTGGTCAAGATTTCAAGATTTCATGAGATGAGGTCAATTGTTTAATGTTTAACATTTAGATTTGGTGCACTATGAGTTAAATTTAAAACAAGATAGATGGTGCACATTTAATCTGAGTATCAAGGACATGAGATGATAGCATAGTGTCTGAAGTTTAACTATGACCATTTGAATTCAAATATTTGAATTTAATAAAAGAAAAAACTAGTGCTCAATTTTTGGGTAATATATTTTGATCTATGTATAATTTTCTCATGGTATAACAATAAAATTTTTATAATACTCTAAGGTACAATTATAAATATAAATTTGAAGATTTGAAAGTGTGTATAGTCAAAGATATTGAGGTTCAAAGTTGACTGTGTTTGAATGTGTTCTACAAGTGACCCGAGAAAGATATTTGAGCTCATTCTGATGGTATTTTAATGTCTCGTGCTGAATTAAATATTTTTTAGTGTTGTATACTCCATGATGATAATTGTTGTGCATTATTAAGGTTTGAACAATCATATACAATATGAATAAAAGTTTATATGTTAACTATGTAATCATTCATGGTGATTGTGCATAGAATATTGCTTGAGTAAATTATGCTTAAGCATAAGGGTACTATGTTGGTTTCTAGCACTTAAGGGGGACTTATATATCATATGGAATGGGTCCATATATTTGGAAGTGGTCCTATATTATTTTTTTGTTTTATGAAGTGATAAATGGGT
The DNA here is from genome assembly GCA_037957365.1 of Torreya grandis. NCBI lineage: Eukaryota > Viridiplantae > Streptophyta > Pinopsida > Cupressales > Taxaceae > Torreya > Torreya grandis. The sequence continues at coordinate 334,078 of JARHVA010002134.1, read as the reverse complement.
GAATATGTCTCTATGAGACCTATAAGAGCTACAAGGGCCCAATTGAAAGGTTAGTTGCTCAAGGGTGACCCATAGATGTTAAGGTCAACCTATGAATATTGTATTTATATATGTATTCATATGATATATGCCTTAAATATTAAGTCATACCTAATGGCTGACCAAGATGTTGATAATCATGATAGCTCTATAAATGGTGAAACTAAATGTGTTAGTTTTTAGACTTTGAGAGAGACTTGTGTGTGGAATTTGCATTTGAGATTATGGTTTTTTGAAGTGAAGGAAATGGTGGGTGACATGTGGATGAGTTAAATATCATAATATATTAAGAACTATTTATATGACCTATAGGTCATAGTTCTATTAGAAAAATAGTTCTCTTGTTATTTGAGTATGAGCAAAGGTGAAGAGTGATAATCAGAGGTCCATCATCAGGTGTTGAAGACATCAGTTAAAAAATGTATGTGTTTATAGGCATTATTATGGTAGCTTATCATCTACTAGGGTTGCAACCTCCTTGTAAGGTGAAACTTGCTACAGATCTAGTTGTTGTGGAAGCTCAACTAGATAGGTGTAGTAGTTCCTTATGGGATTGTAGTCTCACTAAAATAAGGGATGGTAATTCTTTGATCAGTTGTAATTATTATAAATTGGTTATTTTTATTATAGGATAGTATTCTAATTTCATGTTCTATTGGGTTTTCTCCCCCAAGAGGGTTTCCCACATATGTCATGTATTATGTGATTGATCTAGTATTATCTCTCTTGCTCATTACTATGAATGATGTGTATGTTTCATGAATGCTTATGGTAATTAATTAATAAATTGAAAGGATTGAAATTGAAGTTGTATTTTCTAGGCTCACTAATTCACCCCTCCTCTCAATGATTATACCTCTAATAAGGTCATGTTCAAATCCCACAGAGTCGAAGGGACATGACTTAGTCAAATCTATAGAAAGTAATAATGGCATACTTAAATGTACATACAATAAGAAATTACATATTCAAATGTAAAATGAATCACACATAATCTTTGGGCCATAAACAAAGGAAAATATTCAAATGCTTGAACAAGTAATATAATATCAAGGCAAGCAACTCAAGGAAGTTCATAAAAAAATCAAAAGAAACTAGCATAAACATGTCATAGAAGCCCATGGATCAAATATTTTAGCAAAAAATATCAATTTCATAGCATATCAAGTACCCTATGTAAGATATATTCATGGATAAAGGCATGTGTAAGTACATAAGAGCTCAAACATGATAATGAAGGATGATCATCAAACCATATAACATGTGTTTATCAAGATCAAATAAATATATTCCCTTAATGTCCACATCACACAAGTAGAGGGAAGGCCCTAAATTGAAAACTAGGAATATTTCATGTATTTTTGTATCACACTCAAATAAAAGAGTGACATACATGTGTATGTATAAATAATGGGTATGTTATACATCAACATGGAACTATCACATAGATGTTAAGCAGATAATAGAACATGTTTATAATAAAAAATATTTTTTTTATTTTTGAATGTTTTGATTTTTTTTGTACCTTTGGAATGTGAAAGGAAAATACTATCCTATGATCCTATCCAAAGGGTGGTCATAAATATCTCTCCATTAGAACCTAGTTTAATAAGTTGGTGATGGTATCAAGGAGAATGTATAGGTGTAATTTATGTCACTAAATTATTTTTGATGTTCTACACATGTATAATAATACTCTGTGGTCATGAAAAAGTAATAGGATTAGGGGTTCATGGAACCCATCATTGAGTGTTATGTGGTTTCCTTTGAATAGCAGTAATGGGCGCATGTGTCGGTGCTCTAGGTATCTAAACATGGTATGTAGTATATGAGGATTCTATGTAATACATTATATGTCTCCAATGTAATGGTCTCTAAATTAATAACCACCTATTAAAGGGGATTTCCTATTGCTTTCCCTTTTGTAGTGGAATAACCTTAGTAGGTTTGATAACTAGTTGCCTAGGTATAAGTTTCTCTTACTCAAAAGGATGTTCATATGGAATTATGGAAACTATAATTACTCAATTGGAATGAATGTATTTAACACACCCATGCACTATATAATGTATTTGTTTAAGTGTATGGATCTAAGGTCTTCTAAATAACATATCAAAGATGTAGGTAGAAGATATAACTAAAAAGGTAGTAACCACATGTGTAGGACTGACCTATAAAGGTAGGTCCATCTCACCAAAAACCTTTTGGAAGGTCCCATTGAATGTAACTGTTGAATTTTTTTATTGATTTTAGGTTAAGTATCATTGATGTCAATAATAATTAGTAAGGTGAGAGTTATATGGTGCCTATTAGGTCGTCTTGATGGACTAGTTCTTAAGCATGGATATGGTTTATAGAGGCATGAAAATGATGGCATGGAGGCACAAAAGAACAATAAGATATTTTTAGTTACTCTAGCATGAATATGAGGTGTTGATTCACTCAAGAGAGTGCCAAAGTTACCCTAAGAGGGAAAGTCTTTATTGAAGGTCAATAGCTAGACCTTGTTTTAGACTATGCCTAACCCAATAAAGTGTTATGAGATGTTGCCAAGGTTTATGAAGGATTAAAATTAGTGTGTGATCACATGATATGATATATAAGATTTCATATAAGGTTTTGAGATAATATATAGTGGTGAGATGGTCATACTCCAGACCTCAAGTGACTTGCAGTTGAAGGCCTAGTGTTCCAAGACACCTAGTGAGACCAAATGGAGGATGAGGATCAAGTTTTAAGGTCAGAGTGCTCATGTGAGCATGGTTTGAGGTATATTACATTTTTTTAATCATGTTGAATAATCCTAAGGTCTTCATTTGAAAATTAAAGCAATAAATCATGTTTGAAGGTCTCTTGTGCATGTAGAATGAAGAGATGAGAGCCCAAGAAGGAATTTTAGATGCTCATTAGAACATGTGACAATTTCATGGGAATATAATATTTTTTTAATATATTTAAAAGGTTTTTAATAAGGATTTCCAAGAATTTTTTTGGTATTTGAAGGACAATATTATATGAACAAATGTTAAGAAGGTTAACTAGTCTAAAACCCTCTTAATGAACTAATTGGAGAAAACCTATTGGAAAGTGGCTAGAATGGATTGGTAAGTATTTTTTGATGATTTTATGTTGTATAAGAATAATTTATTCATCTCTATTTGGTATTGGTGTGTCAAGGAAATGAGCAAAACCTACAAAAAACCCCTTATTTTTTAATAATTTGATGTTGTAGGCAAGGTTGACTAGGTCAAGATTATACAATTGATGAAGTTTTAAGGATAATGTTGTAATATATATATATATATATATATATATATATATATATATATATATATATATATATATATATATATATAGTGTTAACCATTTTGGTCACTCATTTTGACCTATCACTAAACTAGAAAATAGTGAAAATAGTGAGAAAAAGTTAGTCATTGTAAGAATGTATTTAGGGATGAGTTTCAGGTGATTAGGAATGGATCAAATTTTTGGGGTATTTATTTAATACATATACCTCATATTCCCTTGGTTTATAATTTTTTTATGATCATACACAAGCAAGAAATTTATCTCAAGATGACCCCTCTGTATGAGTCAAGACAGTGAAAGAGTGAGTTTTAAGGATTGGTCTATATGTTATACTTTATATATTTGACATATATTTATTTTATTTTTTTAAAAAATATGATTATGTTTAAGTATCATCCAAATTCCTTTTAAGTTCAATAGAGTGTACTTACATGTGTGATAAGTCATGATCATCATGAATGTGTCTTAAGCCAGAATGACAATTCTAGGTTTACAAAGTGAAGTGAAGTGTTTGAATCCATATAAAAATATTTGATTCATATAATTAATTTTTTTTAAATACCTAAATTATATTTTCATTATTTATTTAATATTTATAGATAGCTTAAGTGGTTGAGATATGAAATCTAAAATGACTTGTATGGCTGTATTAAGATAGTGAGAAATAGACTTGATAAATTGGTCTATAAGACCAATGTTTATCAATAGAGTTTTATATCTATCCATTTTTTATGATTTATAATAATCATATAAAATATTCATGTAAATTATAAGTCATTAAATTTCCATCCCAATTTATAAATATAATGATCTTCAATACTGTGCTTTTAGGGTGTTTGACAGTTTTATGTGTGTTGATAAGAAAGATGTTTTTGAGGTATTTTAGACTGAGATGGAGAATTTAAATAATTTAAATATTTTTATGATATACCCAATGATAATTTAAATTAAATTAAATTAAATTAATTTACAATGCTTAATATGGTGTAGAGAGTCAAAGTTTATTGATTGTGTGTTGGCAGTGTTTGGTAGCTCTAAGTGAGCTTCTTACAAAGAAGGTTTACAGTCTGTAGAGGTTGAGTAGAAGTTTATATTGTTTATAATAATTAAAATTGTGTAATTATGTATAAATAAATATTAATTATTTCCATTTTTATTTTTAAAAAGTGTGCTTCTGGGCTAAATGTTCATGACTAAGGTTTAGTATGCATTGGTGGTTCTGAGTGAGCATGTAACAAGAGAGTTATTGATGCCTATTGGCTTATGTGGTGATGTATAATGTAAATTTATAGTTTATTTAATTAATTAATTTTATATTCATATATTTTTATTACATATTTTTTTGATATATTTATGTTTATGCTTCAGATACTCAAGACAGACTTTTACTAGGTGTGAACGCCTAATGATGAATAGTGCAAATGAAGGGGTTCAAGGGATGAGTGGACCCTAAAATATTTATGAGGATTAGGTGAGATTATGAAATACATATTTTAAATTTATTTTTAATTTTCCCATCCATTTTTTGATCCCCATTATGTTTGAATAGGTCCAAGTGGTAACATGTGTATGGGTAGGCCTAATTATTTTAGGTCTCATTAAGGCCAAATTGAAGTTTGGGGATAATGAGGTAATGTAAATCCAAAGGATTTATTGTTTCATGATGATAAAATTTTATAAATCCCATTATAATATTTATCTATGTATGGTGAGGTCCTTGTTCAACCAAGATAGGTATGAGAAAGAATCAAGTATAAAAGTTAAGGCTTAATAAGCCTAAATTGACTAGTTGAGATATTGAGCATATGTGTGAATGAGATAAGTGTTTATAAACCAAGTGAAGGATTTGAATACAATTATATATGTCTTTTTAATATTTCATGAATATTTAATTATGATTTTATAGGTGTTGAACAAGGTCATTTTACCTAATACTACCAAAGAGAGGGCTAATTGAGTGAGAAGGCGTAAGAGGATATTTGAGTGAGATTTAAGGGTAAAGAGTCAAAAATAAGGTGTTAATATATATTTGATATATAAAAATGTGTTTTAACATGATTATATATCATATTTGACTTATTTGGTGCTAAGTTACCTAGGGGGTTGGAGCCTCCTTGTAATATAGAGATTGTAGAAGACTAGTTAAGTGGGTTCTTAACTAGGTAGTGGTTGGAGATCCTTGTGATGTTGATGCTTAACTAAAATTTGGATATTTAAATTATATTTTTCTATTCCATATGCATTTTTTAGTGTGTTTTATCTCCTAAGAGGTTTTCCCACATATCTCTTGTGTTCTCTTATGATATGTTTGTGTAGTTTTTTGTTTATACATTGATCTTTTATGTGAATGAATGATTCATGGAATGGTTAATGGAATTGAATATATATTATTAATAAAATTATTCACCCCCCCCATAAAAATATACTTCCAATAATTGGTATTATATCAAGTCCTTTGGAGGAGGCTTGATAGCCTACAAGTGATCCTAAGAAGCACAAAGTGTGATGAGAATAATGTTCGTCTTGTTTATATTAATGGTCTATCAAAAAATGATGATACTTGCAGAGTTATATCAAGAGAATAAGGATTTTAGTATGATTCTTTATAAACACTTAAACCAAGGTGAGTTATGTGTTGTTTTAGGATATCATTCAAAGTTGAAAGAATGTCAAAATTACCATTTGGCAGCTCAAAAGGACTGTATAGAATCTAAGTCAAAGATCAAACCCAATATTGACAATCTAGAAGGACTCTGAAGACATGTTGAGATAAAGGTATAGGTCAAGGCATCAAGGTGTCTTTTATAATATTTATATAGGCCTTATAAATAAGGTATGTTTAACCTTGTGTTTCCATGAAGATGTTATGAGTTGATCATCAAGTTAGAGGAGATGAGTTGAGTCTATGAAGCTGTCATAGATGAGCAGTGGTTTGAATAGAAGTCTGAGTATGTAATTATCTAATAAGGTGATTATATCATTTAATAATGATCAATGATATAATAGGAAGATATCTTGAAGGTATTCTTGAGACCACAAAGGTTTGAGCATGAGAAACTTAATAAAAGAGGATTGTGCTTAAGGTTTGTGTCTTTGGAAGACATAGAATGACTTGTTGAATGGATTGGAGTTGTTGGTCACTTTGTATGGAATATCAAATTTATTTAACATATTCTTAAAAGTCTTTAAGATCTTGATAATTCTTGTAAAATATCAAATTGATCATAATTGTGAAGGACTAGTTCAAAGACATTGAACAAAAGGTACGAGGGTTTTAAGACTTCTTATGTCCATTAAATCTAATGTTAATGTTCATGATACAAATGGCCTTTATTTTGACCTATATGAGATTATTATATTTTTAGGTAGACTTTTTGTAATGGTTTTTATTTTATATATCATGCTTATAATGCATGATTGAGCTCAAGATGTTGTCTAAGAAGTAAAGACAATAATTGTAAAAGTTGATTATTTGAATCATTTTTAATAGAGGTATGTCACATATATTGAGGTATCATAAGAAATGAATGACATTTTGGTATTTGTAATTTATTATGAGATTTTTAGAACCATGGTGGCTTGACAAGAAATCATAAGACAATTGGAGAGCAATGAAGTATGAACTAGTTAGATAAGTGAGTGAGTAAATGGTGCAGTGGTTGGGCATGGAAGATTCATCATGATAATCCATAAGTGAGGGTGTCCTAAGTGTTTTATGGTGACATTGAGGTCATAAAATATATATCTATATGTTCTTCATGATCAATTTGTATGGTAAAGGAGTGAGTGAGATCATAACATAAGTGGCTTCTTTAACAATAAACCCCATAAGGATATCCATGAATAAATAGACTTTTAATGGAATATGGAACTCAAAGGAGTTCAGTGAAATGTTTTCAAACTATTATGAATTAATCAAGATAGGTTAAAGTGATGAAGGAACTCAAATAGACAAACTTGTTATAAGGATATACCTATGACTATTAGATCTACATAATACCATATAAGATAGTGAATTAGTCTAAAAGACCAATATAAGTCATTGATTAATATAGTTTATATGATTATTAAAAACATAATCACCACTAGATGAATGCATGAAGTAACATGAAAATATCATATGTCGAGGTTTGATATACAAAATACCATGAATGCATAGTAAGCTATATGGATTCAAGACTATGCAAAATTGTTTATTATTTAAGTAACTTAAAGAATGAAGGGTCTTAAAGGTTGATTATGCATGTTGAGTGTGCCTTAAGAAGAGATATCATAGGTCTGAGGAAGACATATAAGCCTATTTTTTAAGACCACAAGAAACCAATAATCATGAAGAAAGAGGAAGCTTGATCTATGTACCCAAATGAGAGGTAAGCAAAATATTTTTTGTGTCTCTAACAATTGTTAGTTAAATTTGAAAATTAGTATAAGTATAAAGTTTTTTAAATGAGGTCTGCATGGATTGAGGGGTATCATGAACTAATAATGCTTCATACTTTATGTGTTGAGTAAGATAGTAAGGGGAAGACTCAAACTGGAGACATCTTTATATGATGTTGGCTTAGTAAGATTAGAGGATAACTAAAAATCTCGTATCAGTTAGATGAAAGTTAAGAAGATGTAAATTTAGCTAAGAGTGAATATGTTATGAAGATTAAAGGGGATATTTTTAGTTTGTAAGTGGTCAGGTCCTAAGATCAAAGGACTGTGTGTGGATGACCCTATGAGAATGTATATAACCCTTTGTCATTAATTTCAAATGGGGAGAGAGTCCTAATTATGAGAAAGAACCTTGATTGGAAGAGAATTGTGTTTTACCATCAATCAAGTCAGAGGTGTTAAAAGGCTTGTTTTCCATTAATGACAAATAGGGATATTGTTAAATTATTTTATTGATGTTAGGTTCAATATCATTGATGTCAAGAAGGACTAGTAAGGTGATATTTGTATGGTGCCTAATAGTTCTACTTGATGGACTAGTTATTAAGCATGGATATGGTTTATAGAGGAATAAAAATGATGATATGGAAGCACACACGTATAAGAAGATATATTTAGTTTCTTAATAATTAATGTGAGGTGTTGATGCACTTAAGAGAGTAACAAAGTGAGCTTAAGAGGAAAATTATTTATTTAATGTCTACATCTAAACCTTGTTCTAAACTCTACCTAACCCAATGAAGTGTTATGACATGTTACCAAGATTTATGAAGGACTTCAATTAATTTGTGAGAACATGAGATGTTTTATAATATTGTATATGAATTTTTGAGATCATTTACAGTGGTGAGAGGTTCATACTCCAAACCTAAAATGACTTACAACTGAAGGCCTAGTGTGCCATGACACCTAGTGAGGCCAAATGGAGGATGAGGATCAGATTGCAAGGTAAGAGTGCTCATGTGAGCATGGTCTTATGCATTTTAAATTGTTTTAATATGTTTACCAAGCCTAAGGTCTTATGTTGAAAGAGAAAACAATAAATATTGTTTGAATGTCTCTTGTGCATGTAGAATGAAGAGATGAGAGCTCAAGAAAGAAGTTTAGATGCTCATTAGCATGTGTGACAATTGCATAGGAACATGATATTTTTGGTAGAGATGTAAAAGGATTATAATAATTATTTCCAATAATTTTTTGTAATTTGAGGGCAATAATATATGAATAAAGGTTAAGAAGTTTAATTGGATTAAAACCCTCTTAATGAGTCGATTGGAAAAAATTTGTTAGAAAATGCCCAAAATGGATTGGTAAGTCTTATTTTATGATTCTGTGTTGTATAGGACTCTTTCAATCATCTCAAATTGGTAGTGGTGTGTCAATTGAATGAGTATAAACTATAGGAAAACCCTTTTTTCTAAAGAATTTGATGTTATAGGTAGGGTTGACTAGGTCAAGATTGCATAATTGATGAATGTGTTTAGGGATGTGTTTTAGGTGATTAGGAATGCATCAAATTATTTTGGGTATTTATTTAATACCTATACATCATTTTATCTTGGTTTATAAGTTCTTTTGATTATCATAAATAATCAATAAATTTCTTTCAAGATAACCTGTCTATATGACTCAAGACAGTGAAAGAATGAGATTCAAGGATTGGTATATATGTTCTACTTTTTCCATTTGACATCTATTTATTTGTGTTTTAATTATATCCAAGGATTTCTAATGATCATATAAATTCCTTTTAATTTCAATAAAGTGTCCCTCCAAGTGTGATAAGTCATGATCATCATGACTACGTCTTAAGCCAAAATGATAGTTCTAGGTTTGCAAAGTGAAGTAAAGTGTTTGAATCCATATAATGATTTTTTTTTTTCAATACCTAAGTTAAATTTTAATTATTTATGAAATATGGATATATATTTTAATTTTTTGAGATATGAAAGCCAAAATGGTTTGTATGGATGTGTTAAGATAGTAAGAGAGAGATTTGACAAATTGGTCTATAAGACCAAATTTTATCACTATAGTTTGATATCTATCCATTTTTTAATGATATATAATACTCATATAAATATTCATGTAAATTATAATTCATGATATTTTCATTAAAATTACTAAATATAATGATCTTCAAGACTGTGTTTCCAGGGTGTCTGACAATTTTTTGTGTGTTGATAAAAAAATATGTTTTTGAGGTGTTTTCAACTAAGATGGAGAATAAAAATAATTTTAAGATATTTATGATATACCTATGTCTAATTTTTAAAATTCTCAATATGGTGTGGAGATTCAAATTTTGTTGATTGTGTGTTAGTAGTATTTGGTAGCTCTGAGTGAGCTTGTTACAGAGAAGGTGTAGAGTCTACAAAGGTTGAGTTAAAGATTATATTATTTATAATAATGAACTTTAGGTAAATATGTGTCCATATATATGAATTTTTTCCATGGTTTTTTTCCAAAAGTATGCTTTTGGCCTAAATGTTCATGACTGAGTTTCAATATGCACTGGTAGTTCTAAGTGAGCCTATAACAAGAGAGTTATTTAGGCCTATTGGTCTGTGCAGTTATGTATAATGGACATGGATTTTTTTTTAAGTAATTAATGTTATAATAATGTGTTTTTATAACATATTTATGTGATATATTCATTTTTATGCTTCAAATATTCAAGACAAACTTTTACTAGGTGTGAAGGCCTAATAATGAATAGTGCAACTGAAGGGGTTCAAGGGGTAAGTGAACCCTCCAGGAGTTATGAGGATTATTTTATATTATAATAGACCTATTTTAATTTTTTTTAAAGTTTCACATAAACTTTATGATCCCCAATCTTTTCTAAGAGTTCCAAGTGGTAACATGTGCATGGGTAGGTCTAATTGTTTTAGGTCTCATTAAGGCCTAATTGAAGTTTGGGGATAATGAGGCAATGGCTGACCAAAGGATTGGTTGTTTCATTATGTTAACATGTTATAAAGTCAATTATAATATTTATCCAAGTATTATTATGTCCTTGGCTGACCAATATAGGTATGAGAAAGAATCAAGTATAATGTCAAGGCTTAATAAGCCTAAATTAACTAGTTGAGATATTGAGCATATGTACAAATGAGATAGGTGTTTATAAACTATGTGAAGGTGTTTAATAACATCATATATGTATTTTTAATATTTCATGAATATTTAATTATGATTTTATAGTTTTTTAATAAGGTCATTTGACCTAATACTTCCAAAGAGAGGGCTAATTGAGCGAGAAGGCCTAAGAGGTTGTTTGAGTGAGATTGAAGGGTAAAAATGAAAAAGGTGTTAATAAATAGTTTATTTAGTAACATGTGAATATTTAATAAATATTTAATTATGATTTTATATTTTTTTAACAAGTTCATTTGACCTAATACTGCCAAAGAGAGGGTTAATTGAGCGAGAAGGCCTAAGAGGTTGTTTGAGTCAGATTGAAGGGTAAAGAGTGAAAAAGAAGGTGGTAATATATAGTTGATTTATAAATATTTGGTATAATTTGATCATATATTAGTGATAATTTATTTTTTTCTAAGTTACCTAGGGGGTTAGATCCTCCTTGCAAGATAGAGCTTATAGAAGACTAGTTGAGTGGGAGTTTAACTAGGTAGGGGTTAGATCTCCTTGTGAAGTTGTTGCTTCACTAAAATTTGGATCTTGAAATCATATAAATGTAATCCATGTGCATGTTTCAATGTTTTTAATCCCATAATATGGTTTCTCACATATCTCTTGTGTTCTCTTATGATATGCTTGTGTAGTTTTTTGTTTATGCATTGATCTTTTATGGGAATGAATGCTTCAAGGAATAATGAATGGAATTAAATAGATATTATTAAGAAACTGATTCACCCCCCCCTCTTATTATCTACTTCTAACAAATCTAACTAATCTATTATAAATATTCAAATCATTATGATCATAACCCAAGTGTGTAATTAATGTCATGTGCAAACATTATCATTTGCACCATTAATAATCATAAAATTGTGAATAGGTCAATGATCGAGGAATGCTCAAATGAATAAATGATGAAAATCAGAGCCGTCTTCCTTAATCTTATTATCATAAAAATAAATAGAAGGTATATGAACCATATGATGTGTATTTCACATGTAAGTACCAATAATCCCATCTAATGGGTCCCATAGTGTGATGGAGGAGGATGTGCATAATATGCCATTTACACTTATAATTCCTTCTTAGAATGATCTTGTAAAGGATTGTTAAATATTTTTTATTTATAGTGATCACTAAGTTGTGACCTTGATTCCTTAGGAGGATCATCAAATATAATATTTTATTCATTAATAAGGTCTTAGTTATTATACTTCAAGGTAAAGCATCTATTCATATAATGCCCCAGTCCCTAGTGATAATCACAATAAGCATTTACATCATATCCTTTTGGTATAGGTATTCTCATATCAAACTATATAAAATAAGGGATAGATATAAGTTAACACCCTATTAACCATGGGAGTAATGAATATGGAGACTCAAGTAAATGTGAGAACTATCTCCTTGGTGCATTGTATAAGACAAGTTAATTAGGCTATTGTGACATTGTGTTAACTATAATGGTTATTTCCTTTTTAGGCTCAAGAGGTGTTACCTTATATCTTAGTTTTATTGTAAAATCATTAGTTCATATAGATGTATCTGGTGTGTTAACTACATACTTGAGATTATTCAATGAAATAAGATTCATTTCATGGTCCCATACAACATGGCATAATTCATCAAAATATTTAAAATTATTGAAAATAATGGACTCGTGTAAGGAGAAAGAAAACTTTTCTTGAATATGTATTGTAACTCTTTATCTACCATAAAATTGGTCATTTTAGCTAACATTGTCTTGTGTTTCAAGACATTCATTTATAGGTTCATTGGTTTCTTGTTTGATTTTTATAATTTGAGCATAGGCAACATTGTTTACAATATTCATGGAAAATTGTGCCAAAAACTAATCTTTAAGAGGTTTGAATGTTTTCACAGATTAGAGAGGTAAATCATAGAACCACTTCAAAGCATAGTCTTTGAGTATCCTTGGAAATAGTTTGGTCAAAAGTTTATCATTAGAGGCAAGTAAAGGCATGTCACATAAAATGATAGAAGATGATTTTCAAGATCACCCTTGCCATCATAAAATAAAAACTTTGGTGCAACTAAACTAGTTGGAAAAGAGTGAAAATATATCTTAAGTGCATGAGAGTTATGCAACAGATCTTATGAATTGATAGCATGATGATATTTTAAAGCATTTTTTTCAATTTTTTTAACCTTGTCCTCTAAGTTATTTATAACTTGAAGGAATGTTTTTAATTATAGACCCATAGGGATTTAGATTATTAAGTTGAGTAGTCACCAAAGGAGATGTAAATATGGATTGAGTAGTAATAGGCATAGAAACCAATCTTTGAGTTAAAGCTATTGTTAATTCCATTATAGATTTATGAAGGTCAATATGTATGGAATCAGTTGTAGTACCTTTTAATGATTCACCATTATTAGGTGAGGAGGCCTTTGCTTTATCATGTTTACTTATTTCATCTCATGTAACATACAAAAATTCATCCATTAAGCTTTTGTTACTATTGAGATGAGTGATCAAGGCTTCTTTATCTTCCATTTGAAAAAGTGTTTTTGCATTAACATTATCCATTACATCACAAAAAAAAAATTGGAAATTACAAAAAAGTAAAGAAATCAGGTATCAACAATAACAAAATTATAAAACCCTAATTAAATTAGGGTTTGATGTTCAAAGACTTGGTTTACCAAATGTTTAACCCTAAAAATATAGATTATGGAATCTATGGTTAAAGGGGATAGAGATATTCTAGGCCACAAGGGTGATAAACTATCTCTATAGCAAGCTAATTAGATTCTAAAATTAGATATAACATATGCTGAATTTATAAAACTAAGATAGGCTAGATTTAAAAAGTACATTTATACTAGATATAGAAGTGACAAAGAAACAATGTACTTAGCTAGTTTTCATGCTAACATAGTTCTATAACTAGAATAGATAAGTAGTAGACTAGAAGATGATTCTAACATAATTTCCAAATTTTATATTAAGTGACTTTGTGGCCTTGAACACTTGTGTCAGCTTTGGATAGTTACATTGATGCTAGAGTCTAGGTTCAATGAAGGTTTCCTATATGAAATACCTATTATAATAGGAAGTGACCATCTAAATGTTTCTAGGTTTTTATCACCTACCCTTTGGTGCATTTAGATCTAGGTCATGGATTATCAGTCCTTATTAAATTACAAAACCCTAGTTCTTCATCTTCATAGTGACCTTGGGGAAAAATGGGTTATTGGGCACATAGTGTCAATCTAAACCTAAATACCCCTCCATCAATGAGTGTTTCCTACATAACCAATACTTTGAAGAGGGCCTCAGACTCATGTCGTTCATCCCTACGTGTTGGCTTGTTTGTGAATCATGCTATATGTGGAAAATAAGTACAATAGTGACCTAGCTTGTAATTTTTAAAATTAGTCTCTTGGGCTACTCTTTTAATACTTCAAACCTATATATGTGGTATCCCTATGATAAATATAGAAATAATATAAAATAAGGAATATTTTCTTAATTGAATGCTTGATATAATGTTTTTGATAAGTTGCCTTGGTCTCTTTAGGTATTTTATAGGTAAGGAATGAATGAGGGTTGATATTGTATTAATATCAATTTATTTGGAGAAATAACTCACATTAAATCTCATAGGTTAACCATTAGAATATGTTTCATTTGAAAATTATATGACTTTAGGGCACTAGACACTTATGTCAGAGTAGGACACCTACATCAACATAGGTGTCTATCTAGGACACAAGTGTCCATAGAGAAAGAAAGTAGGTACAGGGTCAGAACTTGTATTGGTGTAAGATAAGTAGGTTTTAAACATTTTGGGAAAGATAATAGGTCCATTTATTAACATAAGACTAATTAGACTAAGAGATAATCTAAGGGGCACAAGATAGAATAGATGTGATACTTTCAAAAGTAGAAAAGGTACATAACTAAGAGGAACAACCAAGGTCTAAGTTTTCCAAGTGTGTAATATTGAGGTGATATATAATACATAAAAGAGTGTCTATATTATCATTTTAATATATAGCATAGATGTAATTTCTATCATTAGCATCTCAATATAATAAATTTAGTATATATTCTATCTTAGTTTCATAAATAATCGATCTGATTTAGAAATAGTCTACCATCCTTATGCCCTAGGCTATGTCTAACCCTTTAGCCCTAGATTCCCCATTATCTATATTTTAGGGTTAAATAGTGACCACGTATAACCTTCTAGGTTTTCTTTTGCATTTTATCTAGTGTACTCGGATCTCATGCATAAGTTATCACTCCTTGTTAAATGATAAAACCCTAGTTCTTCATCTTCATAGCGATTATGAAAAAAATGGATTAGTGGGTTCACAGTGTTGAGCTAACCCTAAATACCCATATATTAATGGGTGTCTCCTATATATCCACTACTCTGAATAGGCCCTGAGACTAATTTAGTTCTCCCATAATGTGTTGGTCTATGTGTACATAAGAGTGAAATATGTGGAAAGCAAGTACATATAATGACCTATCTTGTAACTTATCAAATAAGACTCATGGGATGCTTCTTCAATACTTTAAACTTATATATGGGTTGTCCCTATGATCGATATTGAAATAGGAAAGAATATGGAATCTTTTCTCACTTGAATTCTTGATTGAATCATACTAGCAAGTTTCCTTATGAGAGGTATGAATTTACTAGGTAATTTATGAATGAGGATTGATCATGCATATATACCAATAATATCAAGAAATATCTCACATTAAATCACTTAGAATTACCATAATGACACATTACATTTGAAAATTTTATGACTTTGTGGTGCTTGAAATTTATTTTGGCACATGACCCTTACATTTATTTAGGCATATAACTAGCACACAAGTGTCCAATAATCTATAAAATAGGTATAGTTCCAAAACTTGTAGAGGATGATAATTAGTAGGTTTATAACATTTTAATAAACATATAAGTCTTGGTCATCATAATAACATGTGGTAAAACTAAGAGATAAACAATAGGTACAAGGGATAGAGGAGGTGAGCCTTTTGACAAGGGGAAGGTATAGGAACTAAAGGGTATAGAGCCATGATAAGTACTTGCCAAGTATATAATATTTAGGTGTTATATAATTCAAATTTATTATCTACAAGTGGAACCCATACTATGATCATGTTAATTGATTCTAAACCCAATATTATATGATTGGAGTCCCCATACTATGACTCATATTTAATTTAGTTAGCCATTACAAATGGACTTATATATTAAAAATGTTACTTTTAGTGTCTTTATTACTATCAATGCCAATGTGAAAATAAAAAATAGTAATAGTGTATGCATGATAAAGTTTCATGTGTCATAATCTGATCTAACTATATCAATATAATATAAAATTACATTTAATATATATGCCATTCTACCCCAAGTTTGATAAATCTATAAATCTATCACTCATGTACCTATAAAAATGTTTGCATATGCCTCTCTCTCTCTCTCTCTCTCTCTCTCTCTCTCTCTCTCTCTCTCTCTCTCTCTCTCTCTCTCTCTCTCTCTCTCTCTCTCTCTCTCTCTCTCTCTCTCTCTCTCTCTCTCTCTCTCTCTCTCTCTCTCTCTCTTCTCTCTCTCTCTCTCTCTCTCTCTATGTGTGTGTGTGTGTGTGTGTGTCTAAATAAAGTGAAAATCTAACCCAAAATTATGAATTGTCTATATGTGTAGGCTTATTATTTAGGATAATATCACTAATGTGCCCCCATTTGAGGTGAGGAATGTAACCTATAGATTACTCATTTCAAAATAAAATAGTAAATGTGTCATCTTATATAGATATACATAAGCATTTTAAATCATTTGTTAACATGTGGAGAATATGTCATCATAATATCAATAGATCATCAAAGTGCATTTGAAATTTATATCCATGTCATGTATAGATATATATATAAATTAGGCATGCAATAGTAATAATCATTACAAGTAAAATACATTAATATTAATCTACTAAGGAATATGAATGATATAGACCATGACATTACAAACAAGTAGGAAGATTCATGGTATGGATCATGCACCACAATTTCAGTAGACAATCTTAGATTTATCCATTCATAAACATACAATATCATGGCCATGATACATATAATAATATCATGCACAATATAACTCAATGAATATGTAGTATCACATAAATAAAGATCCACACCCAATGAGCAATTAGTGTCACATAATTAGCAAGAAATGTCACATAAGTCAAGAGCCCCACATGATGGAAAATCAAATTTTACATGATAATGTGCACATAATAGGCAATAAAATTTCACACAAATACAAGAGTGACATAAAATATACAATAAAATTCTACATAATAAATACATAAAAAGTAAAATCAAATGTCACACAACAAGATAAGGGCCACATAAATAAATATACACACAGTGACATGCTCAATCATGTAATGCAACACACTAAGGTAAGGGTAGATCCATTATCATGTATAACCTATATGTATTACATCCCACTCATGTATACTATCAAATGCATGTGCATATGAAAAATGATATGTAATCTAACAAACATGTGATAAATAACTTACATGTAATAGCTAGCAATATTTTTTATGATTAGATCCTAATTTTTTACATTTTAGAATTTTTGTTTTTATTTTTGAGGTTTTTTCCCTGTATTTTTGAAATATTATGATTATATGTTTCTAACCAATTATCGCATCAATTGTATGCTTTAATGTATGTCTTATATCAAATGTATCAATGGTCACTTCTCATGGAAAATAGGTTTCATATGTATCCATATATGAATCTAAAAGATTGTCTTCTACTATATCATGGCTCATATGGTCCTATATATGATTTTTATCACTAGTAATCATAGTATAATGTTCATGATGAGGAACATTTTTATCCATAATATCTTATGGAGATTTTTGTAAAATATAATCATGTACTTGTAGTTTATGTTTAACACATGAATCTCTTTGTAATATGAGCCTAATGCATGTTGGAGTGGATAATCATTGTCGTGAGTCTTGAATAAACCTCTAATGTAATGGAAATTAAAGCAATGATCACTTAAGAATTTCAATTATATTCTTCTAATCAATTTCCATAGAATGAGCCTTAGTAGGTTTAATAATTGACTCTGGTAGAGGTGGGCGTGGAGGAGGAAACATATCTAGATGATTAAGATATTCATATGGAATACCTAAAACTATGACTACCCTAATTCCATGTATATACTTTAGATATCTATTTTTTAATATATGTTATTGCATGTACCATGTGTATCCAAGGACATACTAACAACATGTAAAATACCTATGTACTAAGAATAAAATAGAAACTACATCAAAACCCACCTTAAATGGTAGATCAATGCACTAAAGAGGGTTCTATTTATTACCATCAAATCATTTGACTATCCTTGTTATATCTATCAGATTATCAATTTTATATCAAATATTATTAAAAAGTGTCATAATATAATTATTTTCACTCAAACCATTATTTACAATGACACTATGTATAAGCTATGAATCGATGTAAGCACATATAAACAATGATTTATAAGTAGAATCACTCATTATCATCATATATAATTGTTGATCATATATAGATATTCTTTTGAGTGTATCAATAATACCATCCAATGGATGATCATAAGTCTAAGGAGTAGGATGTTAATTTTAGGATATATTCAACTCATAATGAGCCTTAGTTTTTATTGTTTCATGATATGGAAAGAGATCAAAAATATTTTCAAAATTTCATTCCAATTCGATTGTGGTTTTGAATAATTTATAGGTATACTACTATCATTAATATTAATAATGTTATCATAAATGAGATCCTAAATGTTATATCTTTGTGAAAATAATCTATTTGTAAAGTTTCCTACACATCTATTATAATCAAAATATGTATTATTGTTTTATCTCTTGGGTAGAGGTATACTCATACTTTGTGAGGAGGTTCAGGTAATCATGAATAGATAAGACAAACCAGTTAGTAGATGATACTTCATTAACTATTTTTTTTAACTCGTTCTTAGTATCATTAATTTTTTATTTTTTATTTGATTTTTTTATAAAAATTTATACTTGAAATAGTTGATATATTAAACATGTACTTTAGCTTATTCATAGATATGAGCTCAACATCCTAATCCTTAAGTGTATGGCATAAGTCATCAAATGTTTTTAATCTCATAAACATAATAGACTCATGGAGAGGGGAAATAAAAGATTTATTGAATATATCTTGTAACTCATTTTCAAACATTGGATTCATCATCTTAAAAAGTATGGTCATTTAATAAATCACATGTCAATGATTATCTCATTGGGTCCTTGATTAAGATTTGAAATTTGAGCATACAATAATTTTTCATTGATATTGATTGAAAAATGTGTTAGAAATTCATATGACATAAGACTAAATGCATGAACCAATTATAATGGTAGGTCATAAAACCATCACAAAGCATAGTCCTTTATGCTCTGTGGAAATAATTTAGTCAACAACTTATCATTAGAGGCATAATCTAGACATGTTCCATGAAATGATATTAGGTATTAGTTTAGATCACATTTACCATCATATAATGTAATCTTAAGAGATAAGATGCTTGTAGTTAAAGGGTGAGATAAAATATCTAAGGCTAATGGCTTATGAAATAATGTGTGAAAATCAATCGAATTGATCACTCTAGAATCACCTTTCTCTAACTACATCACCTTAGCTTGCATATCTATAATAATTTAAATGAGGGATTGTGCAGTATGCATAGAAGATAATGTAACATGATTAGAACTTATATAATGTACATAATTTTGTTATGTACAAGTAGGCATAATAATATGAGTAAAATATTATGTTTCCCTCATACTATGGATGGGCATCACATGTGTATCCAAAGGTGTAGACATAATAATAGTAGTGGTGGTGGTGTTCTAAATGCCAAAGATAGAATAGATACCTCTAAATTTTTATATTATCATCAATGGACTCATGTTGTTGTTCCCCATATGTGACAACCTGAGCATTGTGTGCATTTTTAGTTTATATGGTTAACTTTAAGACTTTATCCAAATCAAGAGGTTATTGAAATATTCAATTTTAAAAATTATAAAATGCTTAAAATTATACAAGGTATACCCCATTAAGATCATTATGATGGATTATAACTTGGTATTCATTATTATCTTGGTTAGTGTTCTTTAGATCAAGCATATCATTAATAACAATATTATCCCCTTGGTATGTATTCATTAACATCATTTGCATCAAAAGAAGAAGAAAAATGAATCAATGTTCATCTCATTTATTTTATCCATTTTAGATGACACCAAAAGAATATGATTATGCTCAATATGGACACCACTTAACCTAACACTTTACCGTAGAGGAACAAGGGAACTAGCCTTCTTAGATGGCATAGAATGAAATCATGAAAATACATAGAATGCTAGGGCCAAGGTGATTATGATTTATTGTCTTAATGTATGTGGAACTCATGAATAATATTTGAAACACTAAGACAACTTTGAAAACCCTAATAAATAAGGATGAGATCCTAAAATAAAGCTCAGGATTTGACATATTAAATATAAGGGTCAGGTTCACCAATATGTTTTACCTTATATTGGATGAATGAACCCTAGTAAGTGTAAAACTTGGGATAATTAAAATTATATAATATATAGTAGTAAAACACAAATTCAAATACTATAATAAAGTATGATTGAATAATTGTAGTTTACTATTTATAGAGAGCATTAAGAGTATTAAGATACTTAGCTTGTTTCAGATATGTACAAGTTTGTGATTGTGTGTAAGAGACAAAAATGGATAGAAATCGATCAAAAATTACTTGGATTAGGAAATTGAGTATTTATATTTTCTTGGTTAAGTCCATCAAAATCTAGACTATTACATTAGGATGGAGACACATATATATTATCATATTCATCCCCATACATAGTACTTCATTGCTTTGGCACAAGCCACTATGTTTTCTTGAAAATAATCTTCATATGTGATATCAAGTGTTCATAATTTTCAAAAATCCATCAAACCTATTTACTTCTATTTGAAACCCTATCTCCATTTTTGGTACTAGGTTAACCAATAATAAAATGGGAAAGATTGATGGGTTGAGCTGACCCTAACCACTCCTCAGGGAATGGTTGATCACTACTACATATTTTTAGATGATATTTTATGATTGTGTATCATCTTAGTCATGTATAATTGGAAAACTTAGACCATGGCTATTCTTTCTAGTTCTACACATGCCTTGCTTCTATAAGCTTTGAATATACTCTATCTTGTGCCCTTTGTCCTATATCTTAGTCTAACCAGTTTTATATTGAAGACACAAACATCATATCTTGATCATAATACTTAAAATTTAATTATCTTACACCTCTACAAATTCTAATCATATACATGTTTTGATATTCCTTAGACATTAATGTCTAGATCAGACAATACCATTAACATTACTATCCTAACTCGACACAAGTGTCTAGTGCCCTAAAGTATTTTGATTTTGAAAATAAATGTATTCCACTGGTTGGCCTAAGTGATTTAATGTAAGTTATCTTCTGATAGAATTGGTATAAATATAATATCAATGCTCATTCATTCCTCACCTAGAAATCAGACCAAAGAAACCAAGGCACTTATTAGAAAGCACTCTATCAAGAACTCATTTTATCAAAACTTCTTTATTTCCACACCATTCATAGGTACAACACATATAAAGGTTTAAATTACTAAAGGAGAAGTCATAAGGTCTTATTTTCCAAGTTATAAGCTATGCCATTATTATATTTTTTTTATACATTACATGATTCACACACAAGCTAACACATAGGGGAGAACTACATGAGTCTAAGGCCCTCTTCTATATTATTGTATATGTAGGTATCACCCTTTGATATTTGGTTCATTTTGGGTTGGATTGACACCATGCACCCACTAACCAATTTTTCCCCAAGGTCACATTAAATATGGAAAGCTGGGGTTTTATCATTTCACTAGAAGTGATAGTCCATGACCTAACTTTGAATACACTAAAACAAAGGTGATGAAAAACTCATAAGCATTTAGGTGGTTTCATCCTATTTCACCATAAATTCCATAGAACACTAACATCGAATATAGATAGTAGTATTGATGCAAGCATCCAGCACTGACATAACTATCCAGAGAACTAGAGGCACTAGATCTAGAATATTATGACTATTCCAGAATATATTACATGTCTACTTTCAACCTATTCTAGATCCAAATTAGTACTTTGTTTTATGTCATTTCTATATCTAGAATATTTGTATTTTCCATTTATATATTATCTTAGTTTAATAAATTTAAGATATGGTACATTAGAGTTTAGCACATTAATTGGCATGTGATAGATCTGGTATTCATGTTTGTGCCCTATCATTTCTATATCCTTAACCATATATACCCAGGTAAAAACCTTATCCAAATTAGGGTTAAAAATTTGGTGAACCCAACATGAAAGTGTCATTTTTGTATAATTTTTCTCTTGTAGATGCTTATTTCTTACCTTATCCTAATATTTGTGTTCTTTCTCTCTTTCATCATGGATGACATTGATTACTTTGATGACTATGACTATGAAACCATTTAACAATCTCTTATAGAGTGAATCAAAATAAATTATTATTGCATTCCTCCAAGTGATAGGGAATACAATATAAAATATTTGTGGTATCTATTATCCCTTTGATTAGGTTTAGGCTCCCATCCTTTCAAGACATGATGTGATCCATCCCAAGGAAGATCAAAATCATTTTCCCTTGCTTTCTATACTAAAATTGGTTCCACATGGAGAAAATGTACCTTCATTTAATTGAGATTATTTTCATCAAGTCCATAAGTAAATCATGGAGGATTTTGAAATTATAAATATAGGAGATGTTCCTTCAAGTTCATTGATCAAAACCCCTCATATTCCTAAATTTCCTAACAATAGTCTCCTTATCAAGGGTGATGATTCTTCTTGGCCTTCATTTGATATTGAAAATATTTGAAAGGTTAACTAGAAAATTATGACATATTTACCAAATCATATTAATCCATCAAGGAAAAGGAAATATCCTACATCTATAATGTGAAATAATATTAATGTTTCAAATAAAAAACATGTGCTAATGTTAATCAAGGTGTCTTAACTAAAATTGGTGCATTTACTAATGCTTTATCGAGGTCCACTTGCTATATATTTATCAAAATAACATTCATAAATTTATAAATGCATTATAATCTCTTAAAATAATATGCCAAGGGTAACAAAATTCAAAGATTCATTACCATTACCAAATTATCCAAAATTCAAGGATGTCAAACTTGCACCTATTATCCATATGGATGATTATGCTCATATGCTTAGATTCAAAAGAGGTGTTATTTTTGAACCAATGATAACACCTATGTTAAACACAAACATTCCAATGGATTATCTTATGTCTATGATGATCACTATTAGGGATATTCAAAAATAGTTTGTTGCACTTCAAATGAAAATGGCTTTCTATAATGCTAATACAAATGTTACCTCATTCAGTATTCAACCACATACATAATGTATAATTGAATATCCTTATCCACCATGTTTTTAGATACCACAATTATCTCTCTTTTCAATACATAAAGACCCATTCTACCACATGATTATTTATGTACATTCTTTTCGTCCATGGGCATAAGATGACAAACTATTGCTAAAACTTTTTAATATGATCATTAAAAATGAGGCTCTAAATTGATTATATAGCTACCAAAGGGTTCCTTAGGAACTTTATTACAATTTTAATATGAATTATTCATGTATTTAAATATACATAAGGTTACAAAACTTACATTATAACATTTTCACAATTTCAAACAATGTGATGATGAGTCCCTCCAAGACTATACTATTTGATTCGAAAGTACATCATATTAACTAGAATTTAAACCCTTAAATTTAGAATTATAATTTATATTTATTATAATTATTTGTTTCCATTTAAAATAAATATAATTATATAAACAATATGATTCCTTCACTTACTTACATGTGGACGTGCATAGATATGTTGCATTCATACTTATTCAACAAAACTTAACATTTCTCCTTCCAAGTACCAGAGTTGTATCCCTTAAATAAAGGAAGGAGATAAATTACCTAAAGAGTAATATGAAAAAAAATGTGTCATTCCTAATCTCTATATGATAATTTTACAAATGTTACTTAACATGGGACTAATCCAAGGTCTAAGTCCCATACAAGAATCTCAAATTGAACAACAAAGAAAGCATCTATGCCAACAATATCTAACAATTAAATTATGCATGTGTGGTGCTTATTTTTGGCATAAACACATTGATCCTAAACTAGTAAAAACTATTTGAAATCTAAGACACTTATAACAAATGGGCTTCAATTTAACAAACTTACAAAACAAAGGACACTGGAAGGACCCCATGGGAAACATAAAAATACCAATTATTTGTGGTACTAAAGTAATCCAAACACATGTTAGGGTTATGCATAACACATATCCATTTTCATTTACACTAGTAACTCTTTGTATATACCAAATGGAATAAAAAATTTATCAAAATCAGCAAGGTGTTTCCTTTTCACAAGAAGGAAAATTAAGACACATTCCAAATGATAACACTACATCTACTACACATGAAAAACATGAGGAGGAACATGCCATGTACCTTTTAAACATACCAAATCATGATTAAAATAATATAAAGATATAATTTAAGGTTATAAGGATCATAGTGATGGGATATATATATGACCATCCATTGGATGGCCTCATAGTATGATATTTCCTCACCACAAATATTTCTAACATACCAAAAAAATCAAAACATCAAAAAATCCAAAAATATTTTAGGCACCTACATTTTATATTATATCCTTAGAATATATGTGTTATTTCCATGTTGAGGCTATAATATCATTTATTCCTACATACACATATATAGGCATACATAGATACATGATACACTCCTATTTCAGATGTTGGTCTTTCCCTCTACTCATGTCATTAGGGGCATCGTGTTCTTAGATATTAATACACACATGTTATATGATATGATGATCACTATACATTATCATTATTGAGATTACATATGTACTTACACATTCCTATTATCCATGCTTATATCTTATACGTGGTAGTTGATACTCTATGATTTTTTGCTAACACATTCGATCCATGGGCCACTATAACATATTTATGCTATTTGCTTATGATATTTTTTATACACTTCCTTGAATTTTTTGCATTGATATTTTATTGATTTTTTGAGCATTTTAATATCCTCTATTGTAAGCAGCCTATGTGCCTATGTATGCTTTCATTGACATGTACATATGTCATTATTTGTTGTACGAATATTTGAATATGTCATCATTATTTTCTTGGACATTTGAATATGTTATTTCTTATTGTATGTACATTTGAATATGTAAAACCTTAATTTTTTTACATTTTAATAAGTCATGTCTATTTTATTTTACGGCATTTGAACAATCCCCTTTTTGTGGTCTCCTTAGACCATTTTCATTTGACCTGATTTTGAGTGCTCTTATGTGTGTGTGTGTGTGTGTTTGCTTGTTGAGATTGTATGATTACTATATAGACATTTCCATGATATTTATAATTAATATTAGGCCTACATGTTATCACATTGGTTTTATGTTCTTAAATGATGCATTTACCTACATATATTTCCTTTTATATGCTACATGGTTTTATTCACAAATTTTATAGTTGTCTTGCCCTTTTGAGGTGAGGTAACTTCCAGGAATTATTTTTTCCCTCACCTAAAAGGGGGAGAACATTAGTGGGGTAATTTCATATGGGCATGGATTCTATACATTTATTAGTTTTTAGATTCAGTGAGGGTAGGCTTTGGAATCATGTTCTTCACATTCATTCAGTACTTATACTAGTTTACAGATTTAGTAGGGGCATGTCATACAGACAAGGATTCCACACATTCATAGTTTTTGGATTCAGTGGGGGCATGATTTGGAAGCATGTTCTCCACACCTATTCAGTATTCAACATTTCTAGTTTATAGTGGGGACATGTTTCATAAATATATCCTTCACATTATACTTATATATGTTTTATATTTATCCATATATAGTGGGTTAATTATTTGGAATCATGTTCTCCACACTCACATAGTTATCCAAATTGGCTAGAACACATATTTATATGATTTAGATTTATAATTGTGGTAGAATTCTATACATGGTACCATTGTTATACATAGTTTTAGCATGAGATATATCTAAGGTGAATATGCTATGAAACACGTTCCTAATATTAAAAAATTCAAATCAATTTCAAATTCTAAAATTATTTTATGTGTTGATATTGTATGTAAAGGAAAATGCAATTGATCTATAAATAATCCTAACTCAGAGAAGATAAATCCTACTTACACTTTTGATTATTGATACATTAGATATTTAGGTTAATGACCAAGATGGATCTAATAGACCTATCTAAGGGATTTTTTACAATAATAATATCACTAGGGAGGGTTATAAATCCTCTAATCAAGTAAAAATATGAACTAACCCTAACTAGGTCCTATGTTTTCATATTCACTAAAATAATTAGTAAAGTCTAATCTAGTGCTCACCAAAACTTTTGGCACAAAGTGGGGGTAATAAATATGAAAATTAAACATGTATAGAAGACATATATTTATTTCAATGTATACATAATCCTAATTCATGGGAGATAAGTACAAATTCATATCTATCTACTCTTACAAAGGAGGAACAAAGCTAGGAATACTTACCTTTAAAGATGAACTTGTCAAGCCTTAATCTCTCTCTTAACTAAGGTACTTTGAAAGAGGTTGTTGTGGTATGTAATAATGACAAGGCTAAATTATATCTAGGCTACACAAGCTATCAATGCATCCAAAAGACTTATCCATAAGATAATATCTATATCTCTAAATAAAGTATGAAACCCTAAGTAATGCTCCTCAATTAAAATGGTGGATAAACAGATGTGCAATATATATCCCTTCTTCTTCTCTTCCTTTATAAATGATGAAATGAATGTGTTTATATAATTGAATCTAACCCTATTCCTTTCTAAAAACTTAGCCAATATGGTTGACCCAATAGATATTGTATCATTATTGATAAAAAGAAATTAGGTCTTATTTTAGGTCAGCCATGGGTTGACTAGACCCTAAATGAGTTTTGTCAATTAGAGTATAGGGTTTATGGGGTCGACAGTGTATCATAAACTATCAAAAATTATTTTAGGCTAGGGAAGGGCTAATGAAGGTGGAAAATTACTAGAGGAGGGTGTAAAATAGAAGGAAAATCTTAAATTAATAATTTTAGGAGATGGGTGTGTAGATATCAAGTGTTAGAATAAGGAAAATAGTCTTGCAAAGTACCAATGATTTTCCCACCCCTTTTTTGGTGTATCCCTTAAGGCATGCACTTAGAGAGATTGAGACTTGATGGGTTCCTACAAGAAAAAAAGCATCAATAATTGATAAAGTTTGAAAATATTATGTGTATACATATGCCTCACTTAAATCTCATCATGTGTCATGTAGATCTAACATGAGATGGTGCTTCGGGAAAAAACATAGCAACACATAATGTTGAAACTGAATAAAATATAGTAAGGAGTAAATAAGATAAATTAAAATATGAAATTAAAAAACATATACATTTACTTACCTTAGTGATATGGATAAATAAGGAGATGCAAGAAATGTGAAGGTGTCCATTGTAGGGAACATTAGGTGAATCTGTAGAGATTAGCAAAAAAGAGAAAAAATTCAAATTTTTGCAACATAGGCATATAATAAGTGAAAATATTCTCTATGATGTTAGGATTACAAAACATTTTATGGTTTGGAAAAATATCTAGTAGAGATAAATATATGATCAAAATACAAAATCTGGTGGTAAATATTTGAAAGGTAAATAATTTTGAATAATAAATATAAATAAGGTGAAAAATAATTCATTTATTATTTTGACTATTTTAAGAAAGTAGAGCTCTAATAGACCTAGTTGGAGACCAAAGAGCCATAATGGTGAGGAGATGACAACTGAGATAGGGAGGACACATAGTAGCTATAGTGAATGTATCATAGGTAAGTAACTAAAAATTTCAAATTTTTGAATATTTTGATTTGAAATTGAGCTAAATATAGAAAAATGACTGGTATGTAAAATCTAGGAGCCAAAATGAACCCTAGGAAATTTTAGGTAAACTAGGGGTAAAATGGGGTATTGGGTAGGAAGAATTTAGACTAATAAATGCCCAAGGAATTTATGGTAAATGGGCAAAAATTCATCATTATGGATAAACAAAGTCGACCTAGTCGACTTGGTCCATAAGGCAAGGGATATTGATAAGGCCAACTACATAGTATTTTAATATGGGTTGATGTAGTATTTTAATATGGGTTGACTACATATAATAGGGCCAATAGAGTTGTAAATTGAAAGGGTCAATCTAGTATCCCAAAGAAAGTATAGGGTTGATTTAATATTAAATAGATTGATTCTATAGAAATTTGAGAAACTAAATCAAACTAGATTTTTTTTTTGAAATTTTAAGAATGTATTTTGATTATTTATGAAATGGAAGTCTGATACATCCATTGTTATTTAATATTTTTAAGAGACATTATAGGTATTGGTTATGGATAGATGTGTCATGGTTACCAAATCTACTAGAGTGATTGATTAACATGGATAAAGTGTGACTAGTTTCACTAGGCTTTGGAGGCATCATGGAGATGAGGCATATCCTATTTAGTGTTGATCTCATTGTCATATTCCTTGGAGCATGGGAATGGTTGACCAACACTTTTTGATGGGTTTTGGATGGGGATACCATAGATATGGGAATCACATTAGAGTATGTGCATACTTTGTTAGGGCTACCAATAGAAGGGAGACTGGATGATCAAGAGGAGAGCTGAGCACTAGCCAAGTGGGTAACATGCTCAAATAAGATATACCTAGGCTTGTGGTTCAGTCTATTTTATGTATATATCATGCATATTCTAGGCATTTTAAAGGCCATGATAAGACTTGTAATAGCATGAGTGTTA
Source organism: Torreya grandis (assembly GCA_037957365.1). Taxonomy (NCBI): domain Eukaryota; kingdom Viridiplantae; phylum Streptophyta; class Pinopsida; order Cupressales; family Taxaceae; genus Torreya; species Torreya grandis. Next base: position 304,992 of record JARHVA010002134.1, on the reverse strand, counting down.
TGTCACAAGTCAGAACACAAGGTATTATTATATGAGATAGCCTTGTGTCAGTCCATTTAGATTAGAGAACACTATATGACTTTGGGGATGTCATCTAGTTTTAGCTCATGTATGATATGTATGGGAAGTTTTTTATAGGTTATAAGATCATGAGGCTATTTTTTTTATTGATTGCCTAGATATATGAGACATTTCTTATGTATCAACAAACTAAATTACCCCACGTGGTGAATGATAGGTTACCTTAGGTGATGAGATGGAAAAAAGACCATGTAATGAAGGTCATTCCTCTTGTTATATAATTTTATACAATCACATAAGGGGAGATTGTGTGGCATCCCTACATGTACATTTCTATTATTTGGCCTAATTGGTCGACTTTGGCAACATGGTTAGCATAGGTGTGGATCACAGGCCATTATACTTAGTGGGTAGAGTTACATCTAGTGGTATAATTTTTAGGGTAGGTTGGACTCTCATAAATATAAACCCTTATAATAGGGCTTACTTATTTGGAAGTACATGTTAGAGAGAAAAGGGGGAGAGGAGGAGAGGAGTACTAATCAAGAGACCCAAGATTGAGTTATGACATGTTTGACCATGGACTGGTTAATCATGATAACAAGTAGTCAGGGGAGTGGATGACATGGATGTAGATGTAGGGATATATAAGGAACCATAATAAGCACTACATTAATATTATCAATACCCACCTTCATCATACCATAGATGGAGGGACCACTAGTGAGAGTGGGCACAAGCAAGGGTGATAGCACAAGATGACCCAGTAACCATTTTAGGATAGAGTTGGTTTAAAGAAACACACCTCAAGAGAGGGTCATGGTGTGTATGAGTGTTGATTCTTATATTTTCCCTAGTATGGGGGTGATCTATGGAGGAGGTGCTCAGGGGATGAACAAATGGAGAGATGATGCTTAGTGGGTGAGTAGATGGGGAGATGGTAGTTAGTGACACCAGTATTGGTGAGAAATTTTGTGATTTTTATTTAAGTGTTGATATAGGATACTAGTTTCATGTTATTATAGTAGATGGATATATATATATATATGATCTAATATCTATCTAGTTTTATTTTTGTAGATCCAGTGATAGAGGAGGTTAAATGGGGATCCCTAACTATATCTATACACCATGACATTTTGGATGGGGTGATGGATCCATATTCACCACACTGGATGATCCTATGGCACCATCTACCCAAGCCCAAATAGGTTAGTTTATAATGGTGGGGGAGGTCATGATGTATTTGTATACATGAAAGGATGTATTGCAACCACCAGCAAGGGTGGGAGCAGGAAAGGCATAGGTCTAATATGACTTGGCTCAAGAGAGAGTAGTGCCTATGGATACTATGATTTAGCTTGGATAGGTGTAGGTCTAGGTGGCCAACTTAAAGGGATAGGTAGTATGATTGAGATCCTAGACTACCTCATTGCATCATACCATTTAGAGGGGATAGTCTTAGGCATCTATGGGAAGCATGGCTAGGCCACAAGATAGTCATGATGGAGCCCATTCATATAGCTAGAACTATGTATTTTTTATTTTTTATTTTCTACCTTGTATTGTATAAAATACAGAATTCATACATACACACACACACACACACACACACACACACACACACACACACACACACACACACACACACACACACACACACACACACACACACACACACACACACACACACACACACACACACACACATATTTGATTTCATGAGTTATATTTGGTTGTGGATGTTGATGCATGGATATATTTCTTTCTATCATATGTATTTATCATTTTTTGTAAATTTTATGAGAAATATATATGGAGTGTTTTCTTCTCTAACATTATGTGATACACATGCATGGTTAAAAAGAAAAAAGCAAAAATGACTTGGAAAAGTATAAGTAACTGAAATAAATGTACTACACACTATATCATGATGTAAAATGTGTAATAACAAAATATTAATAAATATAATAAACCAAAGATGGTAAAATGGACAATAAAATGTTTTTAAACCCTAAAAAGATTTGTACCAAATTAAAACAAGTAAAATTAGACTATATCATGTTGGAAAGTATGAAAATAATGTAATAAAATGGAAGGCATAAGAAAACCAAATGATATAAAAACAAAACAATTAAGTCAATCAATCATACTAAATCATGTTGGGAAGTATAAAAGAGAAACAAAATTGGAAAAATGAACTTAAATTGATCACACTAATTCAAGCTAGGAAGTATTAAAAACTTAAGAAAAATGATTGTATTCTTACATGCAATTAAAAAATAAGAAGATTAAAAAAATGAAATATCAATGAATTAAGCATAAAACATACTACGTCAATATGGGAAGCATGTCAATGATGTGTAACTCATGATCAATCATGACTTATCTCAAATTTGGCATATGAAATTTGATTATGATTTAGATATTAGAAAATTTTGTGAGGAAGGCTTGGTCCTATCCACAATCTTACACTTTAACTCACAAAGGAAACACCAATGAGGCAGAAATTATTGAGAAAATATGTTAAAATGAATGTTTGAAATGGTAATTTGATCATTTATGAGAAAGGCCTAAACCTATCCAAGGTCTTACACTATAACTACCGAATGGAATCCCTAGGGGGAGTGATTAGTGAAAAAAACACTATTTCTCAAGGGGAAATATTAGGGTTATGTTAAATAAAGGAGGGAATGTAAAAATCATAATATAGGCATCTATGGGAATAGCTTAGGAAACATGAGGCACACTAAGGACATAGAGAAGACACTAAGTGACTAGTAACCATCAATATATAAAGGATACCCATTCACAATAAGTAAGTAGTTGTATATGCAAATACATGAGATACTAAGATTGAATCATGTTAGTTGTTTTAATAAGGAAATTAAAATGGACCTACCTTCCCATAACTTGTTCCCCATTCCTTGGGACCTGTTATAGAGTTGTAAGTCTATTGAAAAGATTGGGTACTTGTGTGGGAAATTAAGTAGCACTAAAAGATTTTTTTATTCTCTTTTTCTAATATACTAGCCTACTACACTCTAATGGACCTTAAATCTATCATGAGGCCAATTGTGAAGTTTGATCTTTGATTAAGAAAAGGAGATGTGCTTTGAATTACGTCTTTTAGTGTGATCTAACTTTTGAAATTTTGAATGTTGCCTTTTGTTAAAATGATTTAGATTTTAAATTTTTGTTTGATTTTAAGATTCCTCCTCCATATGGACTTGGAATGACCAATCATGATAGACAAATTGATACACACAAATGAGCCTTAGACTTTGGCTATAGGAATCTAAGTATCTAAATACATGACTGACCAAAACACTTAAGCTTATCTATAAACTAGTATGTTATCTTAAGTTTCAACCATGTGTATGTTTAGTTTATAAAATTAAATAAGGGGAATAAAGGGATATCCAAAATGGACCGATAAAATGAGATTACAATGAGATGACTTATTTGCTAATTGATCACATGGTAAATAAGGAGTATTAAGGGGAGCAAGGTTTGTTTAACCAAGTCACAATAAGGATTATATATGTTATGGAGATAAGGTAGAAAACAATCATGAGAAAAGAATAAGACATCCATGTAAATAAATGAATGCATATAAAAAAATCATGTAATCATGAAAATAATCCATAAAATATCATAAAGAAATAAAATGACACCATAGACAACATATAATACAAAATAAAATAGCTATATAAGATAGATAAGTGAATCAAAAATTTTACATAGATTCAAATGATATATAGTATATAAATATAAACTTAAAGCACATGTCCAATCCAAAATGAAGAATAAAGTGAAGGGACACCATGTTGTGTTCATAAATATTGGTAAATTTGTTCACAAACATTGTCCATAACATCTGATATATCTCTATAAAGCTAAACTCTAACTGTAGTGAGGGTCTCATCAATCTTTAGAGAAAGATGGGAAAATACCTCTCATTAAATATCCTCGATAGAAAATATACACGTGCCTAAAGGATTGTGCTCTTAAGATCCATCATGTATAAGATACTCAGGATAAGGAATAAGAGTGGAATTTATGGGATATGAAGGAGTCATTAGTGGATAAGGGATCATAGGTTAAGAAGGATCCATAAATGGAGGCATCACAAGTGGAAGAACCATGGGTGGAGGAACCACTAGGGAAGAAGGGGCCATAAGTGGAGGAATAATGGGGGAAGAATGGGGATCCTTATTTCATGGGAGACCTATGGGAGGAGAAATAGTAGGCATAGGAATGGTCATAAGGTGATCTTAGAGATGCTACTAGAGAATGTAGTAATGATCAGTGTGATGGGTACTGCATTGGTGCCACATACAATATACATATCCATATTTGGGAATATATTCAAGTAATAATTTGGGGTGAGGTATAGCCTTAGCTATAAACTGAGGAAGAGTAAGACAAGGTATTTATATATTATCGAATCTTTCACCAATGACTAGAGAAATGATTATACGTGTTGTGAAAGTAACATATACACTTGTTAATAGACTTTGTGGGAATATTAATAGAGGGAGTAGAATTAGAATCCAAGGAAGGTTGTAATAATTTACAATCTCTAATCCAATGATCAGTAACTCAATGAATGTCATAGTATGGTTGATCAGCCCATTGGGTAGGTAAAGAAGTAATTTGTAGTGAAGGACGCAAGCCATCACCAAAGGGAGGTGGGGTTGGTGGAGAGATTAGATGAGGCTTGATTCAAGGAGAAATAAAATCAAAAGTAGTTTGAGACTCAGCTAAAGGGTAAGTGGGAATAGGATCTGGACTAGGATTAGCTTAGGGAGGATTGAGATGTATAGATGGTTTAAGGATAGTAGAAAGCATCTCAAGGGAAAATCAGCTATAGAGATCCTAGTATCTAGCAAAGTGATAGGGACCAATCATAGCATGATCCATAATCATTCTCCTAAGAGTTCCTTCATAAATTGAAGGTGTGGCATGCAAATTCACCATCTCTACCCTACAAGTAAGAGGAATAATGCTAAAATTAGGAACTATATAAGATAGAATGTGATAAGATAAATGGAAAGTCTAAAATAAAGAAGAATGATAATGAAGGATCTCAACATTTCAAACTTTAACAAGACCTCCTATAATTGGATCATCTACATTATAGCCATCATCATATTTAAGTGTTTGAAGATCAATTATATAATTAGGTATGACCTTCTCATTAGAAATGGCATGATGAATAGAGTGCCAAGTTTTGGTTAAGACTAAAGGTATATCTTCACTAGGTGGTTGATGGGAACCTAGTTTTAGAGATGGTGGAAGTTGGGAAATGAGATGAAAAAATTGATCATAATTTTTTTTCTTGAGGTTGAACTCATCATGCTCATCCTCATTGAAATATATGATATTAGGAAGTATATTCTTGATGAGTTTGGGGTGACCATGGTAACCTTGAATATAATTGATAGAGAAATTAAAATGTTGAGATTCATGGAATGGAACACTCATCAAGAGTTCAAGGGTTGGAATTTTGAATACACCATGGTCTTGGAATTGTTTAAGATTTCAAGGGTTAGTGTCACCTTAAATATTATATTTTGCACAATTGTGAGGGAACATGACACATTGGTAGGTAGAAGAGGTGATAGCCCTCATGTAATAATTTTATGGCCTACTAAGCAAGATAGTATAGGTGAGATAAAATTGAAGATCATAACCTTCACTCGAATAGTGATAGGTGGGATGGTAATAAGGAGCCACACATAACCTAAGGGAGGTATTTGCCTTTGATCATAGCCTTCATACATGTTATGTGTGGACTTGAGATTATATTTGAAGTATCCAAGGGTTTTAATAAAGTTGAGAGAAGAAACATAAGTACCTGAACCCTCATCAATTTAAGGCACACTTGACTTGGATGTCATTGATTTAGATGCTTATAAATAGTGAAGGATCATCTGCATGAGGCAAAATCTCATCTAGAATCATAGAAGCAATAGGAAATTTGAGAGAGAGAATTTTCCATTATTTTTCCAATGTGTATAGACATCTCTTGACATTTTTTTAAGATGTTATCTTCTCACCCATATAAGGTAGATTCACATCCTACTAGGGGGATGGGGGATTATTTTATTCTTTTTGAGAATTAAGAGTTTAATTCCTAAGCAAATAAAAGTATAATTAAATATAAAATAGTAATTAATGTGTCTTAATTAGCCTACTAATTTGTGTAAACAAATATGTATTTTACCTTTTCTAAAAATAGTAAGAATTGTAAGGAAATCAAACTTATCTTATTCTGGGCTAAAACAAATGATGAAAGGTCTAGAAATTATTATGTAGGGATGGTAGACTATCATAAACAAGACCCAGAACTCTATTTCTAGATTGGAAAAGAGTGCCAAACTCAAGACACCCTACTACTTAGCATTGTATTCCACTTTTGGCATTGTTATCCACTTTTAGTGTTGTTGTCCTAGTGGTCTGGTTTTTCTAGGTTCTGCTTAGCAGGCCTGTGACACCCTAGTAGTGAAATATTGAAGCCTAGATCTATATGGAGCTTGTTGTGTGTCTAATTCAATATGTTAAACCCTTAGGAGCTCTTGGTACTTAAACTTGAGTATCAAACTTGGGATAGAGAGTAAGTGTTAGTGTGTAAAGGATACATTAGATGCAGTTCACACCCCATATGTGGGCATGTTTCCTACATACCAATACTCTAAATAGGGATCAAGCTAATGTAGTTCTCCCATTTGAATTTCTTGGTGAAATTGTGTGATGTATTTAATCATATGTGAAAATGGAATGTACTTTGGATTACTAGAGACTGGTATGAGTGCTTGAATAGGCTTGAATTGGTCTTGGAAGGCTTTATGCAGAGAACAGGGAAGAGTGCTTGAGTGTACTTGTATTCTTGCTTATTTACTATGAATGAGTGTCAACCCATCTAAATGTACATTGAATTTCATTTTATAGGCAAACTAATGGTCATGGGTTAGATGAGCTTGTATTAGGTTAATAAGGGAAAAGATAAGGAATCAATAAAATCTAGCCATTTGAGGCTAAAGTAAACATGGACAATAGGATCAAAAGTAGGACACCCCTAAGTTTTGGTGCTCTTTTATAAGTTGGGTGATATTTTTCTAGGAGGATCAGACCTAGGGGAATGGATCTAGGTCTGAGAGGGTTGTCTAGGTCTTAAAAAGCTAAGTCCAAGAAGCTACAGGTGACTAGGAATCAGTGAAAGTTTAGCCAAGAAGGGTTGAGTGAGCAAGAAAGAGGACCTATAGGTTGGGTGATATTAGCCCTACCTAAGTCATATAATTTTGCATTTTATATGACTACATTTTTTCCCCTTCATTATAGTGATGTAGCAAAGCAAAATACTATGATAAAGGAAAAATATAAATCATACATGAACTTGCCTATCAGGGAAAAGCTCATGAAGTTGTGTGATGCTAGATGTGCATAGAGAGAGCATAATGTGATGTGTGAATCTATAAATAAAACCATGAAGTAGATCAGTTCTTACTAGATACACTATTTTATAAAATAATAATCTACAAAAGTTGAGCAAAGGAAGAGAGAGTAACAAATACACCTCACTAAGTACACGAACTAGTACAAAACCTATTGTGATGTTGGATTATGTTGAGTATGTGTTGAATCAAGAGTAATATCATGAATGGAGTTGAGTGCTCAATTCCCTAAAATTTGGCTTAATAATACAAAATTTGACCCTTTAGCTCCATCATCACCAACTTAGTGAAGTTAATGAATCATGTGTATACTAATCAATGTCTGGACTGTATGTCTAATCCCTCTAAATAGGTGGCTCAAGAATACAAAGGTTAGCCCTTTGGCCCCATCATTGCCCCATGAAGTGAAACTATGAAGTGATACTAGTATAGAATTGATGTCATATGAGATGCCTTATGGAGCCCATGAATGTGCTATAAATTTGACAATGTGGCATGGATAGTTGAATGTGTACTATAAATTATGCCTCTCTTGGCCATTTCAAAAGATGAAGATTAGGCTTGTATTAAAGCCACTCTAAAACTGATGTACTAAGCTTATATGAAATCTAAATCAAGAATGTGAGCACTTAGAAAGATAAACTTGAATGAAATTTTAAATTGAATGTGATACCAACCACCTACAAATGGAGTAAGGCACACAACTATTGAGAATGCCTGGAATAAACTAAACTTAAAAATAAAAGAAGATCAATGTGTTGTACACATTACCCCTAATCACTGATGTCAAGAACATGGATTCTATTCTAGAAGTTATTCCAACCAACTAATCTAAAATAAAAGTGAGAACCATCATGTTGTGTATGATAACCCCCTATATTTGAGAAAATTATGTTGAAATTGCTAAATTTGAAGGATCTAGAATTGCAAAAATTGTCCCTAAATTGAACTTTTTGCCTATTTCTAGAAACTTTAAGTGTTTTTCTACCTAAATAAGAGCACCAAACTATGGACACCCTTATTTTTTGTGTTAATGTCCATTTCTAGTGTTATTGTACATTTTTGGCACTAAAAAATAATAATTAACATTTCTAGTTTTCGTTTAGTACTTTGCAAATGCTTTCATATTGTTATATCTATTTAGGCATAACCCTATTGATCTAAAAATATCTGCTAATACAAACATTGCTATATCTTGGAACATATTATCAAACATCAAATGGAACATATCATGCATTTTATTTGCTTTCTTGGATGCCATGATGGATCATGGCATTGCACACATTTGATAAGCAACAAGGAAACAATCAAGAATTAAGAAGCATACTAGATGGGCCAAGGGGCCATAAAAACAAGAGACATGGGCACATGTCACTCAAACTAGAAACAAGCATGGAATGCATGTTCAAATGCCACATACACATACAAGTGAAATAAGAAAATTTGGCACATAGAGGAGTACAAATAAAGGACATTGGTAAATGTCTTAAGGCACACACATGAAAAAGAAGAAAAGGACATTGGAAAATGTCCTAATGCACAAGATGGAATTGAGAATACAATCACATAAGCTACACTAAGTAAGTAGAGAAAAAATGTAATAATTGGAAAGAGATAAGCACATCTAACTGATCAAAGTAAATATGAGAGTATATAAAACATGTGTAATTCAAGACTAAATTTATGCTAAGAAATACACAAATGCTAGATACTAGTGAGATGTCGATATAGTATTTTGTGTAAGCTATAAAATAATGTACATCATCATGTTAACTCAAAATGTGTGTTGTATAAAATACATAACTTGGATGGTGTATTCATGTAGAAGATGCCCCTAATGGGTGTTTATAACAATGTATGTCTCAAATGTAGTAGGAATGCCCCCTCTATGGTTAGAATGAAGCAATCAAGTAGCTTGATGTCACTACACACACTCAAAAAAGGTCAAGTGAATCATGGTAATGTAGAAAATTGACATACAATAGCATGAAACAACAAATCTAAGTCCTAGCATGATAGTAGTGATGTAGAGCATGGATGATGCATACAATAAAAAAAAATTGGTGTTTTTGAAATTTTTTGAATGTTTTTGTATTTTTGACAATATTTGAACTATGTATAGTCAAGGTAAGAGATAATATGTATAATAAATTATTGAAATAAAACATGTACAATTAATTTTAGAAAGAAAATATGTACAAGCATACACATCATAATATAAAAGACTAGATTGGTGGTGGGAAAGGATCCAAATATGGAGCCTATTGGGGATGAAAATGGAGGAAAATATCTTAGCTATCATCAAATGCATCAAGATCATCATCATAAGTATCATCATATGATACAAATTTTTTGTTTGTGATATCATCATGTCAAAGGCAAACTAAGGGTTTCTCTTTGTGGTGGAGATGTTGATTCTGCTCTTAGATATTTAGCCCTACTAGTAAGTGACTTTAGTAGAAGTGGTGGAGCTAGTGCTATTGGTGGTGTTAGTGGTGCTATAATTTGAATAATACCTCAATATTGTAGTTTATTCAATATTTTTTGTAAGGCTATGCATGAGTTTGTATCATGGCCTATAATCTTGTGAAAATTATAAAATGGGTGACCATCCTACTATGTCAATCTATTGATAGATCTATTTCATACAGTAGGTAGTGTGATTAGTCCATGATCAAGTAGTGTCTGTAACATTAACTAAGGCTGATTTTGTGTGATACCTACTTGAATATGAATAATTGACTTCTTATCCATAGAATTAATCATGTGGACTGTATGTGCCAAGTGAGTTACTTGTGGCTGTGAATGCGAAGTATACCTTGAGAGTGTAGTCTGAGATGATAAAAATGATGTAGGATATGGGATGAGATCTTTAGAGTTATCTTGGTACTCTCATGGGTTGACTGGTGTAAAGCTTAGTCCCCACAAATAGTCATCTATGAGTGTGGGTGTTGTATCATTATCTGAAGAAGCCTATGAATATATATTAACATCATGTACATATGGTAACTTTGAATTTACCATAAGGGGTAACTATTCTATATGGAGTCTCATCAGCTATAGTAGTAGAAGAAGGTATTTTTCTCAAAATATCTGTAATTTGTGGAGTAAATTTGGAATCAATTATAGTTATTAGTGTGGCTATTTATGATGGTGGATGTGTAATAGGTGTCAGAACTATGATAGATGAAGTAGCTAGAATGGCTAGAGCTACTATGACTGGTGAAAGAACTAGTGTTGATGATGTGATTATGAGTGGAGTAATGTAGGAAGTGTTAGTCTCACCAACCTCATATGTATGTATCTAATAAATAAAAATGGTATAAAGTGGTTGCTATACTGTGAGATATGGTGTCTCATCAGATGAAATAGTCAAATATGACTATTTAAGTTGATAATATCTAAATGGTTGGTTGTCTATTAGACATGTGTATATATATTCCTCATGGATAAAATTAATACATCAATAGAGAGTGGAAGGGATAACACCCATAGTATGTATCCAAGGTCATCTAAGTAAAATATTATAGTGAAGTGGACTTGGCATGACTTGAAACTATGTTGGGAGGGTTTTTGGGCCCACCATGATATCTAAAGTAATAGTATCCCATGTTTATTATGGTATATCATCTAACCCTCAAATTTTCTTATATGTTTTTTGCATTGATGCCAAATCTACACCCATTGCCTATAAGAATATGATATTACATAAATTTATTCTAGAACCACTATCAATAAAACTCTCTTGAATGCATTGGTTTGGACTTGTACTTATACGAATAGTGGTAAATTTTGATCAATAACCATCTAAGAAGGCATGTCCTTACTATCAAAATAAATTTCATCTTCTATAGTTTTTAGAGTATTGACTACTGATGAAAAATAAGAAGGTTTTGAATCAAGAAACATAGAAGTCTAAGTGAGTTCTTGATAAAGAATGTCCTTGAATACATTTATTTTTTGAAGTAGTTCTAACATGGAAATTTTAGCTAGAGTGTTTCTTAACTAATCAACAATGTCATATGCTTTATGTGAATATGTCTATGTTGGTTGGTTGAGCTTAAGATGGGTTGGAATATCAAGGTCATAGGGTTCTTGGGTAGGTGGAGGAGGCATATTTTCACATTGAGTAATATCTCTAACTACATTATCTACTATTTGTATAGGAGTTGTAGTTGTTGTAGGAGGAGAGCAAATATAATTGATGAGTCGAGGAGGTGGAGGAACAAAAGGTGTTAATTGGGCCCTCTAGCAATAGGTAGTGACCTAGAGAAGATTAGGATGGACCATGCAAAATGACTTGGTATGGGGGAGAGGCTCTAAGGGTGGTAATAGAAGAGATGGATTAATATTTTTAAGAACAAATTGCTTAACATCATCCCATAGAATGACAGATAAGCATGAAATGCAGAGAATGAAACTTTGTACTAAAATATGATAGACTTCATCATTCATGTACATGATAGGGCCCTTTATGGTTTCTTTATTGTTTTCAAGAAATGTAAGAAGAATATGTAAATATTTGAGCATAATTTTTTCAATCTAGCTATAAGTGTAAGGTGATACCTAAAATAGCAAAAAGGAGCTAGTATATGTAACTAGGGTTTAAAAATAAAAAATTTCAAAATTAGTATGATAATTTGAAAACAAATCTATGAATTTTTAGAATTAATCTTGAAAAATTTAGAAAAAATCTTAAAATATTTCTATAATTAGCAATATATTTTTCTTAGTGGTTTGAAAGTATATGTATGTAAACAGGACCCAATATGTGCAAACTAGGTTTGGGTGAATTTATTGAAAATATTTCAATTAATTTGTAGTTTTTTAATTTTTAAATTCGATAAAAATTAGGAAAATATTTCAAAAATTAGAAATAATTAGCCCTAGGATTTTTGTGTGAAAATTCAAAGTTAAGTTTACCAAATGTTTTATTCTTTTTGGGAATTAAGTGTTTAATTCCTAAGAAAATAAAGGTCTAAGTAAATGTAAATTAGTAATTAATGTGTCTCAATTATCCTATTGATTTATGTAAATAGATATGTGTTTTACCTTTTCTAAAAATAGTAAGAACTATAAAGAAATCAAACTTATTCTGGATTGAAATGGATGATGTAGGGTCTAGAAATTATTATGCAGGGATGGTATATTATCATAAATAAGACCTAAAACTATGTTTCTAGATTGGAAAAGAGTGCCAAAATCAAGACACCCTACTACTTGGCATTGTAGTCCACTTTTGGAACTATTATCCACTTCTGATGTTGTTGTCTCAGTGGTCTAGTCTTTTTAGGTTTTGCTTGGCAGGCCTGTGACACCCTGGTAGTGAAATATTAAAGCTTGGATCTATGTAGAGCTCATTGTGTGTCTGGTTCAATATTTAAAACCCTTAAGATCTCTTGGTACTTGAAATTGAGTAGCAAACTTGGGATAGAGAGGAGGGGTTAATGTGTAAAGGATATGTTGGATGCACTTCACACTCCGTGTGTGGGCACAGTGCCTATATATCAATAATCTGAAGAGGGATTAAGGTAATGTACTTATCCCATTTGAAGTGCTTGGTGAAATTATGTGATGTATACAACTATATGAAAAAAATTAATGTACTTTTGATGACTATAGACTGGTATGAGTGATTGAATAGGCTTGAATTGGTTTTAGAAGGTTGTATACAGAGAATAGGAAAGAGTACTTTAGTGTACTTGATTATATTCTTTCTTCTTTTTTATGAATGAGTTCCAATTCCTGTAAATGGACATTGAATGGCCTTTTATATGGAAACTAATGATCATGGGTTATATGAGCTTGTATTAGGCTAATAAGGGAAAAGATAAGGAATTGGGAAAATCTAATCATTTGAGGCTAAAGTGAACTTGGATAATAGCACTAGAATTAAGACACCCTTGAGTTATGATGCTCATATCCAAGTTGGGTGCTATTTTCCTAAGATGATGAGACATGGAGGGATGGATATGGGTCCAAGAGGGTTTTTTAGGTCTCAAAAAGCTAAGTCTGAGAAGCTACAGGTAACTGGGAATAAGTGAAAATCTAGCCAAAAAGGGTTGAGTGAGCAAGAAAGAGGACCTATAGGTTAGGTGCTATTAGCCCTACTTAATTCATCTAATTTCACATGTTATATGATTATATGGATGTTTATTTTGAATATTAATTTCATAAGACCATTTTGATGATGTAGAGAAGTCTGCATGAGTTTAAGAAAGGAAATTTGAGATGGGAGATTAATAAGCTATGTGATAGGATCCCATTCATCATAACCCATGAGTGGACTATTGGATAAAGGTGTGTAATGTTGGAGGATTTCCTTAGAAGAAGGATTATAATTTTATGTAAATTTATGTTGATAGGATGTAGGAGGTTTAATTGGGAGACAAATTGGTTGATTATCATGAGAGGATGAGGTAGTTAATGTAAGTTTATTTTGTGATAGATATGAAGAAGTGGTATTAGAAGGTTGAATACCATTGGTGATGGGTAAAGATGTTGGATACAAATTCAAAATATTATGAGAGGTTTTATCCAATGGAGATGTTGGAATTTTTTCATCAAAAGTGTTAAGGTCCTCTTGCCCCAACTTTGTTAGGTGATTTGGCAAAGAATCTTGGATAACACAAAAAGTGTGAGATGATTGGCATGTGTGGGTAGGATGAGAATAAATGAAGGCAACTACCCTTGGCATAGTATTCATGTTGACCACAATATCTTTATGAGTTAGGTATATAATATTGTCAATGTTATTGGTGGAAGGAGTAGGCTTATCATTATTATCTTGATGGTTTGGAATAGGGTCTTTATAAATGGCCAAATGAGCATTAGCCTGGTTCAAAGCTTGATTTTTTATTTTTATTTTGTGATCTTTGATGGAAATGTCATAGGCTTGTTGATGTTTATGAATGAGGGAATTGTAGTTGAAATTTGGACCAAGGAATAAATCCATAGCTAAGTCACACAATTACCTACAAGTCTCATGGGAGTAACCCCAGCTAGCATGAAACCAATAGAATTTATTTGGATCATACCATGATTTTATATGGTTAATGGGATCGAGTTCTTATGGAAGAGGCCTTGGGAGACACTTTTGGAGTTCTACTAAGAATAATGGCTTATGAACATTAATGTTGTTTATTAGATAAAATTGAAGATTAGGGATGTGATTTAAAGGGGGAGCTTGTTCTAGAGAAAGGTTAGGAGAATATATTTAATATTATGAATGGTATCATAGGAATTAGTTACACCATCATTAGTAGCATGATAATTTGTATTTTTGATGAGCATGTGAGTGCCCATATGAGGTTGGGATGGCTCTAATTGATGCATGATAAAATCTTGGCACTTGGCTTAGTCGAGGACCTTTTCTAAAGTTTATGGAGAGAGTTTAGACCTGATATTTCAATTTAAGATAGAGAGCATTAGTGAATATATGAAATAGGTTATCATCAACCATGTTGTGTTCACACTTATTAGACAAGGTATTCCACCATTTGATGAAATCTTCTATAGTTTCTATCTCAAGTTGCTTGTAATTAATAAAATGAGCCAAGGTATTTATAGGGAGGTCACTAGTTTGAAACTCTTGTATTAGAATGTTAACTAGATCTTCCAAAATAGTGATAGAATGAGACTTGAGTTCGTTATACCAGTCTAAAACATATTTGGAGAGGTTTTTTACTAAGAGTTTGGTAGTAATAAAAAAATTTAACTTGACCCAATCTTTGTATAATATTATGAATGTTTTTAAATGTAAAGTGGGATCAGTTGACTCATTGTAGCTAATTGTAGGGGTGATACCTCCTATGTCTATGTTATCAATTTGATGCATAAGAGGTTCATTTTGAAGATGTTTAATTATTTTTTTAATAAGAGGTGGCTGATGAATAAGGTTTCAATGGGAATCCCTAGGGGGGGCTAGGGGCATTTTGGTTTTACACCCCCCATGGAACTTATTGAGGTTGATTTTAGAGATAAATAAGTTGATTCTACATTTGCATCATTTGGTTGGAATTATTAGCTTGGAAAGTGTTCATTTGGTTAAGATTTTGAAATAAAATTTGATGGGTTTAAGTGGTGTTGTGTGCAACATGTAAAACATTAGCATGGGTATTAGTGGCTTGGGTACCACTATGAGTAATGGCATATGTGGTATTATTGGCTTGAGAGGTGTTGTGAGAAAATGGGGCACTAGTGGAATGATTATCATGTGTCGCAAAAGATACAATAGTAGAAGGATTAGAATAAGAAGAAGCACTAGTGGCATGATTACCATTGGTATCAAATGATTCACTAGTGGAGGGATTGAGAAGAGTGGGTCTTGGAAAATGCCCACTATATGTTGAACATACCATGTTAGTAGATATACTTGGCATGGAGGTGGAAGAAATCAAGGAAGAATAGGTCATAGTATGAGAAGGGGTCAAAAGAGAAGGAAGAGGTTGAGAGGTAAAGAAGCTATTGCTCCCAAATCCATGTGAGAATGTGGGGGAGAGTGAATTGGGTTCTTCTTCTTGACCACTTATCATAAGGTTGTAAATAATGGAAGGGTATTTTCCTTGATGTTGAGGAAATTCCTTAATGAAAAAAAATCATTTCTAGAGTATACTCTAATTTAGGAGGGTCTTCTAAGGAAAATAGAGGGTTATGAATTGAGGACGCATGAGGAGGAGTCTCATAATTTATAGATAAAGTGGACACATGCACATTAATTTCATCTAAAGTGGGGGCCAAAATCTATTTATGGGGAAACCTATTGGGATTGGTAAAGTTCATCATATCTATTGAGTTCAAATTTGTGTTGTCCTCAAACAAAAAGTTCATGATGAAAGTAAAAGGCTAAGAAGGATAATGATGATGCAAATCTAAAGTCATAAAATAGGATACATAGTCAAATCAATTGACTATGTTCTGTAACCCAATAGGTAGATAAGAATACATAATTGTTTAGGTCGATTGTGTATTACAAACATAAAGGTGAAGCAGGCTGATAAGGATACACAGTCATTCAGGTTGACTATGTATAGTTGAATAGAGAATTGAATGGGAGAATAAGAAGACATAAGCATGTAGATCAATTGTGTATTATTGGTAGGAAGGTAAAAGATAGTATATAAGATATTGTATTGACCAAGATGACAGTGTTCCAAAATAGAGGAAAAATTTTGCAAGATAATGTGAAGCAAGAATGAAAGAAAACATAAACAATTGGATCAATGTGATTAATCCAATTAGGGTACACAGCACAAATCCTTGCACCAATACTAGCCAATTCAAGTTTTTCAATACAACACATAATTATCAAAGGGAAAACAATCAACTAAAAATTAAATGCTAACTAATTGGTCACCCCAAGTGTTATTAGATTACTAGAAATTTTTGATTTTAATGTGATAGGAGAGTTGGCTGAAATAGGGAACTAGAAAGTAGTCTAAGATTAGTTTCAAGATGTTTGGGATAAAATGGATCTATATTGGCAATGTTACTATCTTGGTTTTTGGGCCTACCCCCTCACTTCATAATCTCATAATGATAAGGGTGTCAAGTGCTTTGTCAATATATACCATTAACCACATATTTATACTTGGCCAAAAAACCAAGTCGACATCCCCCTTGGTGATGAAATCCAAGTAGGTAGGCCTTGAGAAAATAAATGTTTAAATATGTTTTGAATGTTAATTGATTTAGTATTGTGTGAAAATTATGAAAATAGTGTAACTAAAATGGTAATTTTAAAAACCATCTTTTTAGACTATGTGAGTTACTCTAAGCATATAAATAGTAGAAAATGAAATTGTTGATGTGGGTTTTATACACACCAAAATATAATTTGGTAGCCTATAATGTTTTAGGATCTCAATGGAGTTAAAATATACTCTAGGTCATGAGTTTTAGGTATGTGGTCTATTAAAACATGTTGATAGAATAGCAGGTAGGGCATGTAGGTTGTTGACAAGGTTTTTGGATGGAGGCGTGGTTCTTAATAAGGATAGTGAATCTATATGTGAGTTGGATGGGTGGTTGATTATTAATATAGAGTGGGTAGATCTCAAAACAAACTCAAAAAAGAGGGAAAAGTAAGGTAGAAAAGAAAGCTATGTGGTTTTCAAGAATTGCTTCCTTGGTTGGTTTATAAAAAGACAAGTGCTCTCAAAACCTACTCCTATTTCTAGAAATGATTTACACACACAAAATTAGACATGGCTAATAATTCTAAGGGAATAATGATGTAGGAAATTCATAAGCCTCAGACAAGTCTCTGAGGTAGCTATTTCACACATATAGAAACCTAGATCAAGAAAATACTCATGCACAATCAAAATTATGAATCAAATGACTTGACTATCTTAACCAATGTATTTACCAATATTTCAATAAATATTTCACATCTACATATTAGTAAATAAATTAGTATAATAAATAATCCATTCATAGCTATTTCACTCTAAAGATTATTGAAACATACAACTAATTACAAAAAAATTGGAAAGAAAATACACAAACACATTAACTGACTATCAAAATTGATGTTGCTCCTATATTGAAAATTCTATGACAAAAATCCAAGTTTTATTAAAACTATTTAAATAGGCATGGGGAAGGGGTTGCCTCATCCTCTAAGTTCATGCAAAGTGTTTACATGTGGTAGTTAGAACATGAGTTCTAACTGTATTCAAAATTGTATAAGATAAATCTTATAGTTATCAATTAAATAAGTTGACTTTCTCAAAGCCATGCAATGTGTGCATGTGTAAAAAATATAAATTCAATTTTATTGTAAAAAAAATCAAACTAAAAGGATATTATTCATCGTTATAAAAGTATACATGCATAAAATCTTAGCTTATCAAGGCTACGTCGTGTGAAGCATTGTATATACTTTAGTCAGTGTAGCAGTTGTGGTGGAATTAGTTGAAGTTACAGATGTCAATACATTTTTAGAATCTTACTTTTTCTTGGTCTCATTCTATTGATGAACTTTATATGTCACATTATGCTACTATCATATAATTTTTCATTTTATCAGTGGTGTTTGATGTACCCTTTTAACTTGACCTAGGGGTCTTACATGCTCATATTTGGTCATTTGGAATTTATTCTTGAAAATTTCCACCTCTATAACTCTCTTTCTATCCCCACTCAACTCAAACTCTATCTCTTATAGTGCTAAGCCTTACAAACCCTGCTTGAAGTGATCCATTACTTCTTGAATGAGTTTATCAAAATTAATCCTATTAATCAATTTGCCTGTGGTATCCTTCACCTTTGACAACTTTAAATCATGAAGAATCTAAAGGATTTAGGCCTCATGTGCCTAATATTTGGTTATTAAGGCCCCAACTAATTGTAGCCACTCCTTTTCTTCTTCCTGCCTTATGATAACTAAATTTAAGGCATTGGATGCCTCTAGTGTTGTCATTAAGTCAAGATGATTGTATAACCAGTTGCCTATATATGCAACTAACATCTTCAACTTATCACTATAATATTTCAAGGAATTATATAATTGTTTGGAATTATTTATATGAGGTTCCATTTTAGCCTTCATAAATTCCATTACCTCCAAAGAGTTCTAACATCGAGAAGTTACTTCTTGCACCTCGGTTTATGTACCTATAGGGATATGTACAATCTTTACCTACTCTTTCAACTATTCTACCTAGGCCTCTAGCTCTTATCAAGCCATAGTTTTGCTTTCATGGATGGCTATTATAACATCCCTATGTGCTTGGGCCAAGTCTGCAAGATTCTTGACATAAGGAGATTGTCTTGACTACCTATTCTGCCTCTTAGTGAGGGAGAATACTTCATGTATTTCCTCAAGAATTATTTCCCTGCCTCTATCATCCTCCAAATTCCTCCAAATTGGGGGTTAAGTAGAGTGGAGATATAGGGAATCTCAGTGAACTTGAAGTAAGTCATTTGAGAAGCCTTGCTTCTTAAGTTTATAGCCTATAGAGAAATGTCCAACTGTGAATTATCTGAGGTTGTAACAACAACATATTCCTTAGCCTTTGTTTCTATTCAAATTTTGCTTTCACATTTAAAGGAGAGAAAATAAGAAACTTAAAGGAATGGTCAAGGCTTGTATGTACCTGGATATAGTCTGCGCACCGTAATCCAGACGCTATGAGAACTCCTCTTTTGCTATGGAGGAATGACACCTAAAAGAGATGGACACAAAAAACACAAAGAATGTTAGTTGATAAGAGGGTGGATTGCCAAGCAAAAGCTTGGTCTTAGAAGTGCTAAGGCTTCCTGGAGGATGACAATCCACTGTTTAAGACAGAGTATGATAGAGACAAAAAAGAGAAATAATGAAAGATGTGAAAAGAAAAGACTAAAAACAAATGCATACCTGATAAGCTACAATCTGCTAAACACAGTCACTAACGTCGGTGATATTGCTGACGTCGGTTAGGGAAGTCACTGACGACGGTTAGACTGCCGACGTCGGTAGGGGAAGTGGATGAGGTCGATCAGGGCAATTGGCCAGGGATGGGTTAATGGTCTAGTTTCTAGTCTGCAGAATGGATTTGGTCTCATCTAAGCGTCTGAGGGTCTATGAGGGATAGAGGGTGTTGCCTAAAGAGAGACTAAGGGAGTGTCAGAGGCAAAGAAAAAGGAATAAGGGGTGAGAGAAGGCTTTTCAACCTCTCCAGGAAGAACGGGGAAGGTTAGGTCAAGGATGCTTAGGATAGACAGAAGACAGAATACTAATATATTTGAAATGATATTAGAATGAAAAAAGTATAGATACTTAGCTGTGATATGAATTGGCAAAGGTGCAGAAGCTGTGTCTCAGTTGTCACTGGTGATGGAGATATCATGCAGTTCCTGTGCAGAATGTCTGATGTAAAACCATAGTTCCTAGAAAGTGCTGCTAAGAATGTTGATCCCTGCAAGAACACCAAGAAATCCAAAACACTAAAAAGCAAATGCATGAGAACTTTGTTTCACCGGAAGAGGATTCGAGAGTCGTGATTAGCTTTAAAAATTAGCCGATTATGATTGGGATCGTCCAAGGGTCAGAAAATCTGGTTAAGTATAACCGACGTCGGTGATTCCACCGGCGTCAACCGACATTTGACCGATGTCAGCTAGTTTAGAATGGGCAAAAAGAGCCACCAAGCCCGTTTTTCATCTGCCAAGTGCACTATCCGTTGGATAATGTCAAAGGTTGGGCTAAATACGCATGAGAGTTGGTTAGGCAGTTAGAGAGAAGTAAGAATAAGTCTTGGGTGAGTCATAGGATAGGAATTAGTCCAAGGCGAGGTGTCCTAGGTGAGGTGTCATGGGTGATGTGTCCAAGGAGGGGGGGTTAATTCAAAATAAGTTTATTATTTTAAATTAGTAATTACATGTTTTAGGAATGGGTTAGGAATGGACCAAGGGAGAAGGTGACCAAGGGTTAGACACTATTTAGGTGTCTACATTTTCCCCTTTTTGTCTTGTTGGTTGCTCTAAATGAACTGCAAGACAAAAAATAGGAGTTGGTTGCCCCAGGTATGGGATAAGGTTGATTTTGTCTTATTGGTTGTTCAAGTGAACTGCAAGACAAAAATAGGTGAGGGTTGGTTGCCCCGATTATGGATGAGGTATTCCCCCCCTCAAAGCAAGAGACGAGAGAAGGGAACCTGGAATTGGGTGCTGATTTGACAGAGAGTGGATGAAAAGGGTGAAGATAGAGTGAGAATGCTACAAAAGTTGTGATTGTGCATACACCACTTCACGAGGATGGTCAGGTCAAATTATCGCAAGTCGAAAGTCAATGAGTGCCAAAATTGAAATAATCGGGCCCCATCAATTAGTCATCTGTTGATTGGGTTATTCAATCTAAGCTGAAGCTCCCATGGTCCTTGTGTTCCAGGTATCCCAGGCTTAGGAAGTGCTCTCAAAAACATGAAAATGTCACAAGTAGTGCGGATCAACTGGCTTGCGATCTTATACTTGTGAAGGTCAAAAGTGTGCACACAATTTTGCTAACCAATCATGAGGTAGCATACATGCAAAAACAACCAAGGCAAAATTGCTTTGGAAGTAGTCACGTTTAGAGGAGATGGTCATGATCTCTAAGGTTTGGTGATTGATGGATGGATGCAAAAGTGATCTCAAGTGTGCCATAGGGGGCCAAAATGATGTGGTCTAGAGGACTGACTGATTGGGAACATGATTTTGGGGCAACAGAGAAAAAAGGAGGTTGGAATGACGCTGATGTCGATAAGAGAAACTGACATCAATAACCAAAAATAGCTAATGTCGACAGAGTTCGGTCGACGTCGGTAGATTAGGGCACACCGATGCCGACATCGATGGCCTACCAAATTTGACAAAACTGGATTGGCAGCCCACCAAAAGTCATTTGTGATTATTTGATTGAGAGAGAAAAAAGTGCTCTGGATTCAAGTGATTGAAAGTGACCCAAAGTTGACTGGAGAAGCGGTGAGGTGGCAGATAGGCATTGGTGGAGAGAGGGAGCGAGTTGGAGAGTGATTAGAGGCTGCAGAGGTGTTTATGGGCCTGGTGAAGTGTGAGAGTAAAGAGACACAATGGAGATGGCAGAGGGGAGTAGAGGACCCACGGGAGGTCCACCACCAGTGGCACCCATCGTGCCACCACACCGGCGATGCCGAGACGAGGTAGGAGGGTCTCTGAACCCTATTTGATTGATTTTGTTTTGAATTTAGTTTTTTGAAATTGTTGTTGATATGGGCAGAAAATGAGGGGGGAGGGTAGCTAGGAGGGTGGAAAATAGATCTAGGAGAGGTTAGGAGTCTTAGAGAGGGTTTTGGGGGGTGTAGGGGGGATTAGAGGGGAAGCCCTAATTTTTAGGGCTCGCCTCATTCGGCCCTAGGGCTGAATCAGTCACCGACGTTGGTGATTCCACTAGCGTTGATCGACCAACGACTGGCATCGGTCACTAACCTACCGATGTCAGCCACTAAGTGATCGGTGTCAGTTAGGTGAGCACCGTTACTAGCACGCTAACCGATGTCGATTGGCTACCTGGTCAAAAGAGGAATGAAAAATGTTTAAGTCAAGGGGTCAAAGTTATACCAAGGGCTTCTCGGGTGTTGGGTCAGGGATAGATAGTAAAAGAGGGAAAGCTTTTAACATGAGATTGACTTGGGTGGATGCAGGCGAGGCTGACTTTGATGTTGTGGGATCACCTCTCGACATTGCTGATGCAGATGCATGGAGGGGTGACAGTTGATGAGTGGGTGCAGATGAGCACAGTTAGACTCAGCGGGCTGTAATGCTACTGTAGAGTGGCACGAGATGCAAGCTTGATGGTGGCACTGATCGAGTAGTGGGATCATTCCACCAACACCTTTCACCTGCCCACGAGAGAGATGACAGTCATAGTTGAGGATGTGTATCAAATTTTGTGGTTGTCAGTACACAGAGCAGACCTGTATGTGTGCTCGAGAGAGGCACACGACATTCATATGGTTACGCTGTTTGGAGAGCACATCACTGAGACGAGCTACCATTCAGCGAGTTTTGCATATGAGCCTTTGTACATTGTAGATGAGGATGCACATCAGCTAGTGGTGCTGATGATGATAGGCATCACGGTGTACACGTTACCAGATGCAGAGGGTGGCAGGATTCTGATCGCTATGACTGGAGTTTTGCTTGAGATGATAGAGCAGTGGATAGTGTTCGCTTGGGCACTAGTGTTTTTGGCCTAGGTGTATAGAGAGTTATGGGGTATCAATCGGTGGTGGTGATACAGCTTGTGTGTGGGCCACCTGCTACATTGCTGGGCCTATGAGCATATAGTGGTTACCCATCCTCTTGGCCTCCCAGTGGCAATTTTGGCTAGCTTCAGGGTCAGATTTAGGTGGTGGCACGAGGTGATGGCGTAGACGCGGGTAGATGGAGTGGTCAAAGACATTGACCACTACAGAGGGGTACTGGAGGCCTTGATTTTTGTAGACATCATCTAGAGACCATACTTAGTCTATCTAGCATTCAGAGACTAGGGAGAGCAACTGGTTGGAGTTCAGAGCCTGAGATGGGTCAGGGGTAGGCGAGATGGTGAGCTCGAGAGAGTGCCATCAAAGAGAGTGTGGCACCAGTATGGGCTACTACAAGACGTACCTCCCGTGTTCCCACTATATAGATGGGATGACATTGAGGTGTCGCTCCTACTACTAGAGGAGATAGAGGCCCGAATTTTGAGGAGTTGTCGATAGGACCTGGGGTGGCTAACCCAAGTTATACAGAGGCCTACATGGCATGGTGGGTAGAGTAGTACACATGTTTATAGGTAGGGCAGTAGCCAGATCCACAGGCCATTACCAGGGAGCGGGATATAGCCCACGAGGAGAGGGACACTATGCGGCAGGAGAGGGATGCGACACAGGCCCAGGTCACAGTTTTACAGGGACAGCTGGCAAGGGTTACAAGGTAGCTGATAGAGATGATGAGTTGAGTGATAGTGTTGATGGATCAGGTCACACTACTATAGGGATAGCTCACTGTAGCCTAGGCACAAGCAGCAGTAGGATAGGTCTATAGAGTATAGGGTTCGATGCAGCAGCCATCACAGTAGCCAACATTTTCACAGGGGCCAGGATAGTTGGCATTGGTGCATCTAGGTCAGCCACAGCCACAAGGGTCAGGACAAGGCACAGCAGCAGGGCAAATGGGTCCACCACAGACTGTATCTCTAGTTAGATATAGTGATGCGCTGGATGAGATTGCTTATTATGAGAGGGCCATCAGGGGGTTCCCTCAAATACAGTGATACTCCGAGATGAGGGTAGAGCAGAGCTGACAAAGGTCTATGTCTCAAGCGATGGCTTTTGGGTCTCACAGACAGCACTGATCAGAGGGGGGAGAGGATACAGCATCTTCCCGACCACCGCCACCACCACCATAGCCACAGCCTTGAGGGCAGACCTTGAGAGTTATTTTTGATGTATATACCAGCCTGCAAGCCATTGATGCGATATGTATTATATTTTGTTGAGAGAGAGAGATAGAGACGGATTGTGTTATTGTATAAAAGATTTTGATATATATATGATGATGGTTTTGGATCATTGATGTGTTATGGATGTTGTTTAATGTTTAATGTATTGAGCATTTTTGATTATGACGATGATGCATGTTTTGATATTATGTTTATGATTATAATGTTATGATGATTAAATGTGATGATGATAATGTTATGGTCAATGCTTATAATGATGATGATTAATATAATGATGCATTATGATAATGCTAATAATGAGAATGGTCATGACTTTTAGATTAGATGATGATGCGTAAGGATTATGTGATAGTGATATTTATGTTATGACTTGTGGATTATATGATGTGAATACTTAATTGTATGATAATGATAATGTGTTTGTGATTAATGATTATGATGTAAATGATGAAAATGATTAATGTTAATGATTATGAAAATATGTGATTGTTTGTGATGTGATTATTAGGTGACGAGAGAAGGAGATGGAAGAAAGTGATGAAGAGAATGGCCGAGCTAACCCCAGAAGACCCCATGTCAACTGAGTGCTGCCTCCATAGCCCCTGTCATTAGGGCCTCAGGCCAATGTAGTTCTCCCAAGAAGGGAGGAAAAAGATCGAAGTGGTTGATTTTGTTCATGATAAGGATATAGCATTTCCCATATGTCTAAGGGTACATGCTTGAAATGACAAGGAGGAGATGATGCTACAGCCTTTTCCAAATGGTGTAAGCTGTAACATTGGTCGAGGTTTTTCATCCCTAGCAACTATCCATATTCGTAATGGATGTTTGCTAAAAATGAATTATAGGTCGATTTATGTTTCAGCAAGTAATGGTTTATGCTTGACATAAATTGTGTGGTTGATAGTTTCCATGTGTATGATGTCTATGAAAACCAGAATAAGTAGGTTATGTGAGTGGTTTGAAAAGAATCGGATTGAGTTTTTTTGACAAATGAAGTGGTTGAATGTGACCAAAGTGTAGGCAGAAAGTAAAAGGCATAAGCGCCCTTTTATTTACAAGGACCAAAATGACAACATAGACAGGGGTTATTAGAATGAAGAGCCCCATTTATGTGTTGCATCATTGACCATAGTTATGTTAGAGCGGTAATCGAATCACTTTTGACATTAAAGTGAACTCGAAGTCCCTTGAGTAGGTTATATGATAGGAGGAAAAGGGTAACCCGTTTTAGAGTATGGATAACTTTACCCCTTTTTATAGGAGACCCTGAGACAAATACAAGTCAAGTCCATGACCCGGTTTTTTTTTTTTAGAGCGGACTGATCAATGCGGGAAGTCCACATAGAGATGTCACTTGTTTGGTGGTCATTTGTGAAGCTGATCGATGCAGGAAGCTTCTAAGAAAGTGTTGTTTGTAGCAAGATTTTAGTCGTAGCCATCCTTCAAGGGAGTGGTCTATACTTTGCTTTATAGATTTAAGGGCTTTTGAATAGCTGTCCTTCGAGGGAGCAGTCTATTAGTTACAGCAATGATAGTGCAGCTGTCCTTCGAGGGAGCAGTCTGCTTTTTGATTTGATTTTGTGACCTTGGATATTTTGACATCTTGATTTAGTTTTGACAGAATATTGAGTCATGGACAAGACTTATAGAAGATCAAGGGCTCCCTTTTATTAGGATGAAGCATCCATACGTCATAAAAGGGTTGTAGAGGATTTTGTTAAGGGAAAAAGGGTGGAATGGATTCAGGATTAAAAGGACAAGGATTGCTCAAGGGACGAGCTCAAGTTAAATGTCAAGTGGATGAGTACTCAACTAACAGTAGAATGGTCACAGATGCAAAGCATTAAGGGGCTCAGGTTCTGGTCAGCCTTCAAGAGAAGACAGATGATAAGTCCCTGATCCATATTTGTGTGTGATGATATAAGGTCTGAGCCAATTAGGAGCAAATTTACCTCATTTACTCCGTTCCATATTGGTCACATGTTGGTTCTCTTTGAGGATGAGGTCTCCAATATTGAAATCTCGTTCTCTCAAAGTTTTATTATAGGCACGCTTGATGCGATTTTGATAGACATGGAGATGATTGAGGGCAGCGAGACGACACTCATCGAGTAACTCAAGTTGAGCTAATCGATCTTGATGAAAGTCATCATTAGAAAGAATGTCATGGAGTGAAATGCGAAGAGATAGGATCTGTACTTTGAGAGGTAAGACAGCCTTCATTCCATACACTAGAGAGAAAGGGGTAGCACCCGTAGAGGTTTGGATACTAGTGCGGTAGGCCCACAAAGCGAAGGGTATTTGAACATGCCAATCCCTTCCAGTGTCGTTGACCACCTTCATGAGAATTTTAGTTAGGATTTTGTTAGAAGCCTCAACCTGCCCATTTGCTTGTGGGTAGTAAGGTGAAGAAAAGATGAGTTTGATGCCAAATGAGTCATAGAGTTTTTGGACGGTCTTGTTTTTAAAGGACTTGCCATTGTCAGTGATGATTTTGTGAGGTACACCGAAACGACAGATGATGTGGGTGTTGATGAAGTTGACAATCTTGTCAGCTTTTGTGGAGACAAGAGGAATAGCTTCCACCCATTTAGTGAAATACTCGGTGGCAGTGATGATGGATTGATAATGAAGAGACGAATGAGGGTTAATCTCATCGATGAGATCTAAGCCCCATTGTGAAAAGGGCCAAAAATCTTGAGTGACTTGTAAGGCGTGACTAGGGAGATGAAGCAAGTTAGCATGCTACTGACACTTGATGCAGTGCCGAACATAATCGCTACAGTCTTGATGAAGAGTAGGCCAATAATAACTCAGGCGAAGGATGCGCTTGACAACCGAGTTACCACTGAAGTGTCCGCCACAAATCTCGTCATGGGATTGTTTAACAGCATGAGAAGCTTCAGTGGAGTTTAAACAGCGAAGAAGAAGGCCGTCAAAACCTCTTTTATAGAGAAGGCCTCCTAGCATGGTATAGCGACGGTGTGCTTAATGAAAGCCCGTCGTGCATTGCTAGAGAGGTTGGGAGGAATGAGAGAATAAACCAAGTAGTCCTCAAGTTGTTTATACCATACATCTTGTGAACTAGAGTCTATGGTGTGGATGAGATTGATGTCAGTGGAAATGTATGAAGGCAATGGCAGACGATGTACCATGACATAAATTCTTGATGAGGATGATGAAGAAGAAGGAATATGTGAGGTGAGGGAAGCCATGGTGTCAGCAAACTTATTCGTTGATCGAGGAACAGTCTGCAATAAGTGATGGTCAAAAGATGCTAGAAGAGTGTCAACACAGAGCTTGTATCTTTGTAAAATTTCATTTTTACAAAGATATGAACCATTGATTTGATTGATGACAAGTTATGAGTCACCAAAGATGCTAATGGACTTGATGTTTAAAGAAAGGGCAGTTTGAAGTCCCAAAATTAAGGCTTCGTATTCGGCCATATTATTGGTACATTCAAAGTCAAGTTTGAAAGACAGGGGCATGGGTTCACCTTCATGTGGAATGAGGATGACCCCTACACCCCCACCAAGTTGACATTTAGAGCCATCGAAAAACATCGTCATTTGGTAGAATGTGTCATCAATCGAGAGAGTGGCGATAGATTCATCGGAAAACTCATACTGAGAAGGTTGATTGTCGAGAAGAGGGGCATCCACTAGTTGGTCAGTGATTGTTTGCCCTTTTATAGATTTTTGCTGGACAAATTCTAAGTCAAATTTAGCAAGAAGCATGAGCCAATGAGCCATACGCTGGTTTTGATATGGTTTAGAATGCATGTATTTAAGGGGATCAGTGTGGGTGACAACAAAGGTTTTGAGATTGAGAAGATAGTGATGGAGCTTGGTAGTGGCAAAGACTAATGCCAAACAGAGTTTCTTGGTATGAGTATACCGAGTTTCATAGTCAACAAGTGTTCAGCTTATGTAATAGACTGCTTGCTCATGGTGTTGCTCATCTCAGTGCGCGATCATGGCACCTAACGAATGATTGGTTGCTGAGATGTAGAGGTAGAAGGGTTGGTTGTCTTTTGGTGGAATAAGGACTATTGGAGAAACCAAATAGCATTTGAGGGCTTTAAAAGCCTCTTGGCAATCTTTATCCCATTTAAAGGAGATGTCCTTCTTGAGGAGGTGATGAAAGGGTTGGCAATGGTCAGAAAGCTGCAAAATGAAGTGGTGGATGGATTGGAGCTTTCCTTGTAGACTACGAAGTTGCTTGAGATTAGTTGGAGGTGGCATTTCGAGGATAGCACAAATTTTGGTAGGATCTATCTCGATGCCACGAAGAGAGACAATGAATCCCAGGAGCTTTCCAAAGAGGACCCCAAAGACACATTTCTTGGGGTTAAGACGGACCTGGTACTGAAGAAGGTGAGAGAAGATGATTTTGAGGATAGTCAAATGGTCGCGACGTAGCTTAGACTTGCCAAGCAGGTCATCGACATAGTCCTCCATGATTTTGTGGAGGAGATCGTGAAAGATGTAAGTCATGGCACATTGATATGTGGCACCTACATTTTTTAGACCAAAAGGCATGACCTGATAGCAAAAAGTTCCCCATGGTGTAATGAAGGTGGTTTTGTGCTGATCTTCTGGTGCAATCAGGATTTGGTTATATCCTAAAAATACGTCCATGAGTGATAACATCTCATGGCCAGCTATAAGATCAACAAGTTGGTCAATGTTTGGAAGAGGAAAGTCATCCTTGGGACAAGCTAGGTTGAGGTTGCGATAGTCTATGCAGATCTGGATCCCCCCAGTTGCCTTGGTGACAGGAATGATGTTAGAGACCCACTCCAAATAATTGATGGGTTAGATGGAGACAGAAAGAAGGTGTTGAAGCTCTTCTTTGACAAGAAGTGCAACACGAGGATCCATTTTGCAAAGCTTTTGCCTAACAGGCTTAGCCTCTGGGTTTATGACAATGTTATGAGTGGCAATGTTAGGGTCGATACCAGGCATGTCAGTGTAGGTCCAGGCAAAGGCTTTGCAATTGTCTGAGAGAAATGTGGTATAGTCGATCTGCTCTTGGGTGTCTAAAGATTGACTAATCTTTAAGACTTGAGGAACATCAGAATATGAAAGGTTGATGTCAATGGTTGATTCATTTAACATAACCTGTGTTTCAGAAGGGAGGGAGCACTGAATGAAAGAATCATCGGCACCCATATAGGTAAGAATGGTGTCGTTGTCTATGCAGTGGACTGTGTTGATGGTTGTCGATTCATGGTCTATCATGCTAGGATAAATGAGAGTGAGAGACTTGGGAACCCCATTGATCTGATAGGTTAGGGGTTCTAAATGGATGGTGTTTATACAAAAAAAAAACTAGGATGGATGCAAACCACTGACTCTGTAGGTGAGGATGGAAGAATAGGTGAGTCTAGAAGAGATTGGTCGATGGTTGGTTCGGGGCAAAGGTTTGTGGAAGTGTCAGTGGGTTCTTGGAAACCCAGTCCATACCGTTTCTTGGCATTATCGTCATTAGGTGGTTCGATAGGCCGATGGGAGCCTTGTTTGTAACGCCCAAAGTCAAAACCCTTCCATGCACACCTTTAAAGGTAGGTATGTGCAAAGGTGGGGTTGCTAAGAAAGGAGAAATCGGATGTGAATATTTGAGGTGAGGAGGAAGGATTTGATTTAGTAGGAGCTTGATCCAGCCCCCTGTAGATGAGATTGGTTCGAAGGCTAGGAGGACCATAAGGAATGACCATTCTGATTTGACAGTCATAGCTTGGGTTTTGATGAAGCTATCCATACTCTTGAGGAGTCTAGAACATGTCTAGAGTAAGTAGGCGATATTCCCCCAATGAAAGTCTTTGGAAGATATCGTCCATGGGGTCCTTGGTTGTTAATTGAGAAGATGATGTGGTGGCAATCATTGTTTGTGTACTAGTTGACACTTTCACAAATGGAGATGATGTTTGGATTAATGCCTTGAGTGGGATAAGAACATTGTTTGGGCAATAGGTCATGTTACAAGTCTTAAAATGGGATGGGTCAGCAGGAATGACATGGACTTGTTTGTCGTGTTCAAATTTGACACAACGGTGAAGTGTTGAAGGGACGCAAGCCATGGTACAGATTTAGGGTCACCCTAATAGCATGTTATATTGGAATTCTCCCTCAATGATGTAGAAGAGCTCCAGGATTGTGTGTGGACCAATGCAGATATGGAGGACAATAGTGCCAATAGTGTTAGCGATGGTGTCATTAAAAGATCTAAGGATTGCGTCAATTTTTGATACGCAATTCTTGGGAAGAGCCAATTGATCAAAAGCATGGGTGGAAATGATATTAATGTTATCACCCTTGTCAATCATAACTCATTTAATACAGGTTCGATCAACGTAGGCTATGATGAAAAGGGCAGCGTCCTGATCTTCCAAGGTAGAGGTAGGAATTTTAGAATCACTGAAAGTGATAGAGGCGACAGGGGATAAAGAATGGACTAGGGTAGCTACTGGTTAAGGATCTTTAGGTTGGACTTCTGCTGCCTGTAGGGCTTTGATTAGAGCCTGGTGATGCTAGGGGGAGCTTTGGATAAGGTCATATAAGGTCATCTTCACAGGCGTTTGGTGAAGTTGTTTTATCATAGATTCTTTGATTGCCTCGAAAGAAGGGGGTTGGGACGCACCTAAGATGGAAATCTTGGGTTTCGGTGGTTGAGGTGCTTGGACAAAAGGATAGGTCCAAGGAATAGCAGCTTTTTCTTTTGCCTTGTCCTTTTGTGACCTAGTGGTTATATGAATAGCATTGATTTCAAAGATAGGAGGTGAAGAAGCGGTCATGGCCTGCGAGTGAGATGTTGATGTGGTTGAAGAGGTTGGATGGGAAGGTGTCGAGAGTCGGTTAAGAGTGTCCTCAAGGAGAAGAGTGTCTTTCTCCATATAGTGGCAAACGACCACCTTGAGGGCACAACAAGTCTCGGTATCGTGTCCTGGCGTACGATGGTATAAACAAATCTTCGTATCATCAAACCAAGAAGGTTTTGACCCGAGGGGTTGGAATGGTTTGATAGAAGGAAGGGTAATGCTAGAAGTCTGTAAAAGTTGGCGTAATATCAAAGCATATGAACCTACTAAGGGGTCCGTGCTTGTTGATGCATGATGTGCTGGTGACTTTTGCTTGGGGGATGTTGAAGAAGGTTTTCGTACCACCTTTTGGTTTGGTGGTGCAGTGACAGGTGAAGACGACACTTTCTTTGTGAGAGGTGCTAAATTTTTGAGAGGGGGTTGACTTGTGGTTGGCAAAGGAAGTAATGGAGGTAATTTGTTTTGGTTAAGGGTCGAAGTAAGGAGCACTCCGATTAGGGTAGAAGGGTGAGGACCTAAAATGTAGGGCAAAG
This sequence comes from Torreya grandis, assembly GCA_037957365.1. Lineage (NCBI taxonomy): Eukaryota > Viridiplantae > Streptophyta > Pinopsida > Cupressales > Taxaceae > Torreya > Torreya grandis. The sequence goes on along the minus strand of JARHVA010002134.1, from coordinate 273,201 downwards.
TTGATGGTGGAGGAGGGGTTCGCTTCTGCAGTCTGGCAGTCTTCTTTGACTTGGTTGGAAGACTACTTTTGGTTAAGGTCTGGTCTAAGTCCACCTTCACTTGCGAGTGAGTGAGGGTAGAGATAGGGCGAATGTCGAGTGACTTGATCGGTTTAGATTGGGTAGATGCACGTTTAGAAGTGGGGGTTTGGTCTTTGTTGAGAGTCTTGGGTGATTCTTCCTTGGGAGGATTGGTAGCATGAGACGAGAGGGCATGGGAATGTTGAAGAACTTTAAGATGCTCCCACAATCCTTGATGCTCCACTTTCCTTGAAGGGAAAAGTTCTAATTTCTCCACTAGTCAGGAAAATGGTTGAGAGGATGTTGGATGAGGTTTGGATTCTTGAGAAGATGTGTTAGGTGTGGCAGTAGTCTCAGACCTAAGGTGTGTGGGAGTTATAATTGGATTGTTGTTGATTGAAGAAGATGGAGAGTCAGGTTCTTCTCTTGGTGGAGAAAGAACTGGAGAATATGACTCCTCAAGTGGGTAAAGGGCAGGGATTATGGTGCCCTCCACTTGCGGTCGAGGAGTAGGTAAGGTCAGGTCCTCCATAGGTAGAATAAAAGAGGATGGTGAGACCGGTGGTGCCGGTAAGGTTGAGGTGTCCTCCAAGATGAGAGAGGTTGATGGAGAACTAATTGGGGAAAGAGGTTCATCCACACATGATGGATTGGTAGATGGACTAACCTCTTGAGGTTGGTCAGGGATGAAGGGCGAGACCGTATTGACCGTTCGAATGTCATGTTCATGAGTGTTGTCAATCAAGGTTTGGACATTAATTTGGGTTGGTGGATGATTGGGGAATGGTTGCTTGAAGATGTCGATGCTCTGGTTAAGGGTGCATTGGGATTATCTAGAACAAGCTCACCCTTTTCAAGCATGTCTTGGATTAAGTTTTTAAAGGTTTTGCAGTTTCTTATGTCATGACCTTTGACACGGTGGTAATTGCAGAAGTCATTTTCCCTATACCATGCAGGGATGGCACGTGAGGGATCAAATTGTGGTGGTGGTCGAATCTGGGGGAGGTTGAGAATCCCCTGTTTAACAAGTTTTTCCAGTATAGATGCGTAAGATTCTCCAAGAGGAGTATACTGTCATTGTACATATCTCTGTTGGAATTGACGGGTGGCACTCTGAGATGTGGATGGCTCAGGCTGATTGGTTGAAGAGGACGAAGGTCTAACAACCACAGCGTTAGCTGAAGCTTTAGACTTAGGATTAGATGATGAAGGTTTAGAAGAAGAAGAGTCATTAGTCTTAGAGTTGGGATTCTTGCTCTGTAACTTGACATTATTCTCCTCGATGGCACGTAATTCAAGTTTACGGGCCATTGTGAAGGCTTCGTCGAAGGTGCGGAAGGTCTGAACCCGTAAGGTGGAAGAAATATGTTTGGTGCAAGCTCAGGAGAATAGTTCAATTAGTTCAGGTTGAGGTAAGGAAAAGGAGAGTTGATTGATGAGGCCTCTCCAACGAGCAATGAAGTCAGCTATTGATTCATCCTCGAATTGGTGGATAGTGTAAAGGTCCGTGATCGAGACCTTCTTGGTGATGTTAATGGAGAAGTGATCAAGAAAGAGCTAGGCCAGCTGTGTAAATGTGAAGAGGGAATGACTGGCAATAGAGTTGTACCAGTCAAGCGTAGTGCCAAAAAGAGACATAGGAAATGTATGCAAGAGCAAGGCATCGTCATGGGAAATAAGGTAACAGGCATGTTTGAATGCCCGTAGGTGCTGCTGTGGGTCTTCCTTGCTTTGAAAGCAAGAAAATTTGGGAAGCTCCCACTGGTTGGGGTATGGTCTAATTGGGACGGAAGGATGAATAGGCTCATTGCAAATCTGCTCATATGAGAGAGCATTGCGTGAGCCAAAAATGGAGGTCTCTAAGCTAGACATCTTATCCATCAGCATTTTGATGATATCTGTTGATGGATTGGCAGTTGGAGCGCCCCCTAGATTATAAGGTGCTTGAAAGATATTGGGAGGGGCGTATGATGTGGTTGGTTGCGTAGACGCAACATATGGGTAGCTAGTTATTGGAGAAAAAGTTGGAGCCAAGGGCACTTGTGTTATGGGGTTGGTAGGCACAAGTTGGATAGGGGCCGTCAAGGATGGTTGAGGAGTAGCCACGCTTGTTGACGGGTAAACGGTTACTCTTGTGTTGATAGGTGCAAGAGTAGGGGGGATAGAGACTAGTAGGTTTTGGAAAGGTGTGGGGTTTGGTTGAGTAACTTGAGGTTGAGGGAGTACCGGGACCCCCATGGAGGTAGGTTTAGATGGAGAGGTTACATTTTGAAGGTAAGACATGGTTGGGTTATTGGTGGAGGTGTTAACTTGATTGTCTAGTGGCTGGATTGTAGGTGTTGTTGATGTAATTCTTGTCTCGACTAAGGAAGTTGGCATCCCATAGATTGGGTTGCCTAGGGAGTCTCACATTTGGCTATGCACGAGATAGTGTTGTAAGGATTTGACGTTAAGGTCCAAGAATCATGTGAAATCTTGGTCCCCTTTTGGAACAATAGGAGTCTGAGGCGGGGTTGGGTGAGTAGGAGTTCTTTTAGTCTCTGAGTGGAATTCCATTATAGGACTGGTTATAGATGGTGAAGGTGGAAGCGGTTGTTGACTAGCGTGGTCAAGGAGAGCCTTGGTTTGACTGCGTGTCAAAACCATTCAAGGCAAGAAAGGGTCAGGTTTTAGAAAATTGTGTTTTTTCAGTCTCAGAAAACCAGAATGGATGTTTAGACAGCTAGAAAGTTGGATTTTAAGCTTGCTATTTTTGGAAAAAAGAAAATGGACAGAGACTGACGTCAGTATAAAAACTGATGTCGGTGAAGGATATTGTTGATGTCGGTCAGATAACCGATGCCAGTGTAGAAAAGTTGCCGACGTCAGTTACAGAACCGATGGTGTGCTAGAATGTTTCTATTCAAATTTTGTTTTCACATTCAAAGGAGAGAAAATGAGAAACTTAAAGGAATGGTCAAGGCTTGTATGTACCTGGATATAGTCTGTGCACCATAATCCAGACGCTGTGAGAACTCCTCTTTTGCTGTGGAGGAATGACACCTGAAAGAGATGGAAACTAAAAACACAAAGAATGTTAGTTGATAAGAGGGTGGATTGCCAAGCAAAAGCTGGTCCTAGAAGCGCTAAGGCTTCCTGGAGGATGACAATCCACTGTTTAAGACAGAATATGACAGAGACAGAAAAGAGAAATAATGAAAGATGTGAAAAGAAAAGACTAAAAACAAATGCGTACCTGATAAGCTACTATCTACTAAACACAGTCGCCGACGTCAGTGATATTGCCGGCGTCGGTTAGGGAAGTCGTCGACAACGGTTAGACTACCGACGTCGATAGGGGAAGTGGACGAGGTCGATCAGGGCAATTGGCTAGGGATGAGTTAATGGTCTAGTTTCTAGTCTGCAGAATGGATTTGGTCTTGTTTGAGGGTCTAAGGGTCTATGAGGGATAGAGGGTGTTGCCTAAAGAGAGACTAAGGGAGTGTCAGAGGCAAAGAAAAAGGAATAAGGGGTGAGAGAAGGCTTTTCAACCTCTCTGGGAAGAACAGGGAAGGTTGGGTCAAGGATGCTTGGGATAGACAGAAGACAGAATACTAATATATTTGAAATGATATTAGAATGAAAAAAGTATAAATACTTAGCTGTGATATGAATTGGCAAAGGTGCAGAAGCTGTGTCTCAGTTGTCACTGGTGATGGAGATATCGTGCAGTTCCTGTGCAGAATGTTTGATGCAAAACCGCAGTGCCTAGAAAGTGCTGCCAAGAATGTTGATCCCTGCAAGAACACCAAGAAGTCCAGACCACTAAAAAGCAAATGCACAAGAACTTTGTTTCATCAGAAGAGGATTCGAGAGTCGTGATTAGCTTCATAAATTAGTCGATTGTGATTGGGGTCATCTAAGGGTCAGAAAATCTGGTTAAGTATAATCGACATCGGCGATTCTGCCAGCATCGACTGACATTTGACCAACATCAGTGGGTTTAGAATGGGCAAAAAGAGCCACCAAGCCCATTTTTCATCCGCCAAGTGCACTATCCATTGGAGAATGTCAAAGGTTGGGCTAAATACGCACGAGAGTTGGTTAGGCGGTTAGAGAGAAGTAAGAATAAGTCTTGGGTGAGTCATAGGATAGGAATTAGTCCAAGGCGAGGTGTCCTAGGCGAGGTGTCATGGGTGATGTGTCCAAGGAGGGGGGGTTAATTCAAAATAAGTTTATTATTTTAAATTAGTAATTACATGTTTTAGGAATGGGTTAGGAATGGACCAAGGGAGAAGGTGACCAAGGGTTAGACACTATTTAGGTGTCTACAGCCTCCTCTACTTCTAGATATTTTTTTTACACTTTGAAAATTACATCAGGTAGGTAATGCCATATGATCTTGGAAAAATCCACTCCTCCAAATTGAGGGACTAGATGGACTATGATCAATTGGGGTTTGGCCTTCCTTCCCTACTAGAACTTATCATAATAGTTTTTTCTATGGAAGTTATGGATGGAATTAGAAGGGTTATTTGGGTGGATTAGACATGGATTTGTGGAGTGACCAATGTAGTTTGTACCTTCCTAAACACCTTATTCTTTAAGGTTCTTATAGTGGAAGTGTCAGAAGGGATAGAGGAGGTTGGCATGGTGAGTGGGATGGAAGTGGAGAGTGGATCAATGGTAGTGGTGGCAAAGGGATAAAAGGAGGTGGAATTAGACACTTCCACCTAGGGTTTGCTCAACACAAAAATAATGGAAACATGTTCAAAACTTGGCATAGAATCTAAATGAATACTTATAAAAGGTTGAGTACTTGATAAACTAGGTGTTATAGGCTCTACTTGAAGGCTTATGTCCTTAGATATTTATATATTTGCCTCTTCATTGGAATCATCCTCAATATCCTTAATTATCATAGCATCATGTTTTACTTCTAAGCATGGAGGTGCAGTATGCAAGCCTTGTGATGATTCCACTATGGGACTACTTGTTGGAGTCTTAGGCTTCATTGTGTAAACTAGAGGGGTCTTCAACTATGTGGGAGAGCCTTATGTTTTTATCCCAATTGATGTAGAAATATAAACCTGAGGAATAGTAGTAGTCACTTGAATGGCACTTTAACAGGTTTTTCTTGTGTTTTCTCCTCCTCGTCAGAATCTAAGCTAATGGGGTCCCCTACTTGTGTTCCCCTTCTAGTTCTGGGTTCAAAAAAGATGGGATATTTCTTCACATTCTTGAGTTTTAATTTCAAAGGGAGTCCTTAAGATGAGTAAATTTTCTAGTCCTTGGATTGCTCCTTAGACTATCCTCTCCAAAATTTAGTGTACTCCTATCTTATGTATAGAGCCTTTTTGTCATCCAATTCTCTTATAGTAACTAAGGGGTCCTCTTGGATCATTTTCAAATGGTCCTCCTTCAATATAAAAACTCTTACCCTCTCTAAAACATCATCATATGTTGCATTAAGAAATTTAAAATCATAAGAATAGGGAACATGGCTATAGGGGATGTTAAGCCTTTGTAGATGTTTCTGAATAAGTCCATGCAGATCCTAGTCTCTGTGTGGAAGCATGGGGAAATGATAACTCTTTTGCTTGACTCTCACTTCTCCAAAATTCTTCCTCATTGTGTAGACTATTCTCCCAATTTTTATATGGTGGCCAAAGTACAAATCTTTATTTTTCTTGGATAGGTCCTATTGGGAAATGAGGTGTCTCAACCTTGACAAGTCAGGACACTATTCATGGGTCATTATTCATGGTGATATGGTAGTGGGGCCCATTATAAGTTCCATGATGTGGGCCCATGGTAGGTTCCATGATGTGGGCCCATGGTGGGTCCCAAGTGGTGGATCCTAGGTGACATGGAGCATTGATGTGGCTTGTGATGAGTTGGTATGGCCCATGAAGGAATCTACATGATGTAAGTGCATGTGAGTAGAAGTGGGGCTTACCACTCCACCAAGGAGATAAGTGGTTGTCGTTTGTGATCCACATGATTTTTATTTAGGAGCAAAATGACAAGAGAATTGATATGGGGTGAATTTATAAGTGGCCTCATGATTTTGAGTGGAAGGAGAAGTCAAAAAATAGTGGATAATCTTTTGAAATCTTATGGAGTCACATGTGTGAGTGAAGGACAAGTTTTGGAAGCTTGTGAAAGTGGATCACTAAGTCCTATTTGAATATGTGAGTGGAGCATTTAGTTTTGGAATCATGTGTGAGTGGAGGATAAGTCTTGGATGCATATGGAAGGTGGAGGGTCCATTTTTTGACCTTTGTAGAAGACAACAAGATTGCCCTATGCTCAAATAGTCACTCCACTAAGGGTGGAGAGTTTGTGTCTTGCTCATGAAGTTATATCTTTATTCTTCTCTCCTTATCATTGTATATTCTATATATATGAATTCTCTCCTTTGTAGTTGTTAAGGAAATTAGAAGCTAAGCTTGTAAGCTTAAGAGCTGTGTAAAGGCATTGAAGCTCTGTTAGACTAGTTTTTCTCCTATGTATTATATACTAGTGGTGAACCTATGAAGGCTTGCTCTACAAGTGTGTTGTAATATTGGTGATTGGATAATATGTTGAGTTACTTTGGAGTGGAGTTTTTTTTCCAAAAGGATTTTCCCCATGTATATCACTTATTATGGTATGTTGTATTTTTGGTTATGTGTTTTTCTTATCATTTCCATAATATTTCAAATTGGTTTGCTATTCTCCTCTCAAGGTTTAGTGTGAAGGAATTATTTCTGATATCTTTATATTCCTTTCAAGTGGTATCAGATCCTAGCTAATTTTGGTTCTAGTTGTGGATTTGTTGGATTTTTGAACTAGTCCAGTTTGAGTGGGAGATTGTCCAATAGATATTTGGAGTTCTTTGTTCTAGGAATTTGAATATGGAAAATACATAAGGGAGAATGGAGGTTGAGAAATTTCAAATCAATAATTTTGAGATGTGGAAGCTCAAGATGGAAGATCTATTGATTGATCATGATTTATGGGATGACATTGATGAAAATGTCTAGAGACCTATAGATCCAAATGAAGCATCTAAGTATGATGTGATTAATAAAAAATCCAATGGTCTCATTAGATTATGCCAAATAGATTTAGTATTTATTAATGTCCATGAAGAGACTATATCAAAGAAGTTATGGAAGAAACTAGGTGAGATCTACCAAGCTAAGTCTCTTGTAAATAAAATTTTCTTGAGAAAGAAATTTTATTCTTTGAGAATGGATGATGGTGGACAAATTATAGACCACTTGGATTCATTTAATATGTTGGTGGCTCAATTAATATAATTTGGTGTTAAAATGGATGAGGAAGAGAGAGATCAAATTTTACTTTGTTCTTTGCTTGACTCATGGGATTCTCTTGTGATGTCTATAGGCAGTATTTCTATAACTTTGAAAGTTGAGGATGTTGTAGGTTCCTTATATTTTTAATAAATGAGAATGAAAGTTTCCATCAGTAAAAAATAGGCCTTGAATGTTCATGGAAGATCTAAATAAAGAGGAAAGAGGAACAAAAATCATGAAAATTCTAGATCCAAGTCCAAGAGATCCAAGTCTCTTGAAAATAGCAAGGTGAGATGATGAAACTATAGGAAGCATGGTCACTACTGATCAGAGTCCAAAGAAAATAAGAAATAGAAGAAGTATGATTCTAATTCAGAATCTGAGGAAGGTGGTGAAGGTTTCATTATAGCCTTGGCCACCCATGTAGGTATTGATGCATGGTTAATTGATTCAAGTGCATCTTTTCATATGACTTCTAATATAAATTGGTTTTCTATATATGAGCAGTTTGATGGAGTTAATGTGTACTTAGGTGATGGTTATTCCCTTACTATTTTTGGCTATGGTAGAGTCAAAATCAGATTTGTAGATGCAAGAATTAAATGGTTTGATGGTTCATTGCATATCCCAGGGTTAGCTCATAGTTTATTATCTATGAGAAAACTAATTGATGTAGGTGTGCAGGTTTCATTTTTTGAGGTAGGTTGTAAGATGCTTAGAGGTGTTATGGTGATAGCTAAAGGTGTTAGGATTGGTATTTTGTACAATCTTGATGCATGCACAGTTGATTGCAATAGTACTTTTATAAGGACTACATCTAAGACTAATCCATTGGATAAAGAGGTAATCACTATATCTATAGATGGTCATGTTATCTAGGTACCTAAGGGTGTTCATTATATGGATTTAAAATTGCTTGCAAATAAGACTATGTTATGGCACTAGAGACTTGACCACATTGGTGAAAAAGGTCTTAAGACCTTGAAGAATAAAACCTTTTTGAAGGTTTGATTGACTACAATCTTGAATTATTATTTTTTAGCATTGTGTTTATGGTAAACATAATTGCATTCAATTTTACTCTAGCTCTCATAAATACAGTGATGTTTTGGATCTTATGCATTATGATGTATTTGGTCCTATTAATGTTATTTTGATTTCAAAATCCATATATTATGTTTCATTTATTGATGATTATAGTATAAGGACATGGGTTTGTTTTCTAAAGATTAAATCTAAAGTTTTCAATTGATTTAAAGAATTTAAAACAATGGTTGAGATGCAGACTGCAAAGAAAATTAAGTGTTTGAGAACTAACAATGGCAATGAGTTTTGCTATAATGATTTTGATATATTCTATAAATATTTTGGTATACAGAGACAAAATACAAATCCATATTCACCTCAGTATAATGGAGTTGTATAAAGAATGAAGAGGACTTCGATGGAAAAGGATAGAAGTATGCTTAGTGGTGCTAGACTAGAACAAAGGTTTTAGGTCAAAGTTGTAGTCACTACTTGCTACCTGATCAACAGGTGTCTTACATCAAAGCTTGTTGATAAAATGTTTATGGAGGCATGGTCTAGCCTAAAGCCTTCATTGAGATAAACTATTTTTGGTTACGAGCCATATGCACATGTGCCAAAGGAGAAGAGGACAAATTTGGAGAATAAGGCTATGAAATGTATCTTCATCAGCTATATTTACAGTGTGAAAGGATACAAGCTTTGGGATCTAGTAACATAGAAGGTAATATATTCTAGAAGTGTTATTTTTGTTAATACTAAGTGTTCTTATATTACATTACAACTAGAGAAAAAAGAAAATAAAAATTTAATTCAACTTATTCATACACATGAGAAAGTTGAGTCAAGGCCACGAGAGAGACAAGAAGTTGAGGAGAGCACATCAAGCTCTAAATCTTTGGAAGAGGAGGTAGATGAATAAAAACCTCCACCTCAACTTGTTCAAATGTACACAAGGCATAGTCAACCACCAAAAAATTATTCTCCTAATGATTAGAGATGTATATTTGATTTGAGTACTAACATTGATGAATCGAGATCTACAAAGGAAACATTGGGTATAAATGATGTAGAGTCCTAGAAGGTTGATATGGAGGAAGAGATGGCATCTTTAAAGAAGAATGATACATAAAACCTTATACCATTACCTAAAGGATGTAATCCTATTGGATTCAAATGGTTGTTCAATAAAAATATTGGTTCAGATGGCAGTGTTGAGAAGTAGAAAGCTCAGTTGGTTGAAAAAGGATACTCTCAAGTTAAGGGTGTTGACTATAGTGATATTTTTTCTCCTATTTCTAAAATGACATCCATTAGATTCTTGATTTATATTGTAGTAGCTCATGATTTAGAGATTTAGTAAATGGATGAGAAGACTAACTTCCTTCATGGTGATTTGGAGGAGGAGATTTATATGGCATAGCCAGATCACTACATGGTGAAAGGTAAAAGAAATTTGGTTTGCAAGTTGAATAAATCCTTATATGGTCTCAAGTAGAGTCATAGGATGTGGTACTAAAAATTTGATACATATGTATTGAGTTTGGGGTTTTAGCGATGTAAATCTGATCATTGTGTTTTTTATTATTATAAAATTGATGGTGATCACTTCTTGGTTATCGCATTATATGTTGATGATATGTTATTTATTGGCAATGGGAAAGTTTTGATTTTAGATCTTAAATCCCAACTCTCAAAAAAAATTGACATGAAATATCTTGGTGCTATAAGACACATTATTGGGATGGATATTAAGAGAGAGACAAAATAGAAAGCTATGTCTTGGCCAGAGTAAGTACGTGAATTCTATTCTACAGAGATTTAACATTCAGGATTGCAGACCATTATGTGTTCCTTTTTCAATTGGAATGAAGATATGTATAGCACAATGTCCTAAATCCCAATTAGATATGTAAGAAATGATAAAAGTTCCTTAAATGGAATGCATTCAAAAGTCTAATGTATGTTATGGTTTGTACTAGACCAGACACTACCCAAGCAGTGGGAGTTCTTTCTTGTTATATATCTAATATTGGTAGAGTTCATTAAGATGTAGTTAGAAGGGTCTTTAGATATTTTTAGGGTACCTCATAATATTCCTTATATTATCATGGTAACATGGTTATAGACAGTCATCCTCTTGACATTCTTGTTTATGTGGATTCATTTTGGGTAGGTGATGTTGATAGCAAAAGATCCACTAGTGTTTGTGTGTTTATGTTGTTTGGTGGTGCAATAAGTTGGATGAGTAAATGACAGACTGTGATCTCTTTATCCACTATAGAGGTAGATTATATGGTAGATACTCATGTTTATAAGGAATCCATTTGGCTTAAAATACTATGTTCTGATATTGGATTGAAACAAGGTGTAGTGATAATTTATTGTGATAGTCAAAGTGATATTTGCCTAGCAAAGAACCCAAATTTTCATGCCAGGACCAAAAATATTGATGTGCAATATCATTTTTTGAGATACATGGTTGAGGATGGCAGGATGAATCTTATAAATGTAGAGATTTTGATGAATGTTGCATATTCATTGACTAATCCCATGAGCACAGATAAGTTTAGATGGTGTTCAGAGTCTATGGGCCTCTTGGCCCCTAGCTATTAAGTTCATGTTGGTATTATTCCTTTGGGTCTTGGAAGGTGTTTGACAAGTGGGAGAATGTTGTCAAATGAGGTGTTTCAACTTTGGCAAGTTAGCACACTATTCACAAGACACTATTCATGAGTACTATTCATGGGCACTATTTATGGTGACATGGTAGTGGGGCCCATGGTGGGTCCCATAATGTGGGTCCATGGTGGGTCCCAAGTGGTGGATCCCAAGTAACATAGATCAGTGATGTGGCTTATGATGAGTTGGCATGACCCATAGAGGAATCTACATGATGTAAGTTCATGTGAGTGGAAGTGGGGCTTACCACTCTACCAAGGAGACAAGTGGTTGTCTTTTTTGATACACATGATTTTTATTTAGGTGAAAAATGACAAGATAATTAATATGGAGCGAATTTATAGGTGGCCTCATTATTTTGAGTGGAAGGAGAAGTCAAAAGATTATGGAGAATCTTTTGAAAGCTTATGGAGTCACATGTGTGAGTGGAGGATAAGTTTTGGAAGCTTGTGAAAGTGGATCACTAAGTCTTGGATGCATATGTGAGTAGATAACTTAGTTTTGGAAGCATGTGTGAGTGAAGGACAAGTCTTGGATGCATATGGAATGTGGAGGGTCCATTTTTTTACCTTTTAGAAGACAACAAGATTACCACTATGATCAAAGAGTCACTCCACTAAGGGTGGAAAATTTATGTCTTACTCATGAAGTTATCTCTTCATTATTCTCTCCTCATTGTATATTATATATATATGAATTCTCTCCTTTATAATTGTTACATAAATTGGAAGCTAAGCTTGTTTTAATCTTGTAAGCTTGAGAGTTTGCAAAGGCATTGAATCTCTATTAGACCAATTTCTCTCTTGTGTATTGTATACTAGTGGTGCTCCTATGAAGGCTTGATCTGCAAGTATGTTGTAATCTTAGTGATTGGATAATATATTGAGCTACTTTGGAGTGTGGTGTTTTTTTCCTAAAAGGGTTTTTTGTATGTATATCACTTGTTATGGTATGCTATATTTTTGGTTATATGTTTTTCTTATCATTTCTAGAATATTTCAAATTAGTTTGTTATTCTCCTCTCAAGGTTTAGTGTAAAGGAATTATTTTTGCTATCTTTATATTCCTTTTAGGTCCTCTACAAGATTCCACCATAATTGGAAATCAATTTCTTGCTCTACCAACTTGTTTGTGACATATTTTGAGAGAGACAGAGGATTAACCTTGTTCCCCCAAATCATTATGATTGTGAAGTTCAAATAGAGGAAGTAATCCCCTTCAGAATCCAAGTTATTTACAATATTTGGTCCAATGTTGGGCATGGGTGAGCCATGAATGGCTTTTCAAACCTATGGATATATGTCCTCTACTATTCTAACCATATTCTTGGTGTAGGCATATATATGCATAAATTAGTAGTGGTAATAAATTTTATTTTTGATACAGACTATGGATGGAGTCCATAATTCCCTAAGGTCTCTATAACAAGTTCCCATAATGGCATATAGAAAATAAGACATCATATAGAAATTGCTTGAAAGCATAGGATGCTTGGTTTTGTGAAGTATCCCGCTCTCTCTAATGAATGTTGATTATCTCACCTAGGGCATATCCATCATTATGGGTAAGTATCATGTATAAAAATGGCACCCAATATAGATTACCAAAATAAATACTTGGCATACCATAAGGTTAGTTCAAAAGATACATTCCAATATGTATCCCCATTCTAAACTTATCGATAGAAATAGCTCCCTTTGGCATCTTCCCTTTTCATGTGATGATTTGGCCTAGGAGTAACCATGAAGCGAGTGCCTTTTCCATTGAGATCTCTACAATGAACTGAGGTAATGTATGCTTGTTGAAGTGTGTATCGATTATTTTCAAAGATAGGTATCTTTAGAATTCAAGTCCCAAAATTCACATGACAACTGTGTTATTTCAAGAGTAATGAAGGAAAGAATCATATGATATCCTACCTAGGAAAAATAGATCTTGTAAAAGGTCGATGCATGGCATCACCTCTAGCTTGGTGGTATAAAAATGTAACCTTTGGTGTTCAAAATCCAACAATTTTTAAATAAATATACTATTAGTGACTTGCATCTCATCCTCTTCTAAAAACACATCCATAGAATTGACTATGTCCCATAACTCTGAATAATTGGTGTATCTATTTTTGAATATGGTAGTGTCAAACACTATATCTATGAACTTTTTAGAATCTTTGATTGAGTATTTTGATGGTGGATTTTCTCCCCTGAATGTCCTAGATGAAGATGCCATTGTTGTATATGCTTTGTGCTACTTACAATTTCCTTTTAAGTGTTATGCATGTTGTATTCTCAATTCCACTTTAGCTTGATCACTATTTACTCACATTTCTCTTTGTGGGGAATAGCTAGGGCTCTTTGATGCATATGATAGTAGGATATTTCTAATACAATTTTTTTATAAAGTAATGAAGGCTTCAATGGTTTCATATCGAATATATATAAGTTTGTATTGAATAGTAGTTTGTGTGACAAATTCCCAATGTTCACTTTGCTTATAATTCCTGCATAGTTCAAACTTTGTTAGTTCAAGTTGGTGGGGGTCTCATACTATTAATGGGAAGTATTTTCACCTTTTATTCAACTAAGTATAGTAAGGGCTAGTCATTTTATCAATAGAAAGGCATTCATTAGGAAAAATATTTTGGCAAAATGTCCACAGACTAATTCCTTTAGGGGAATTGTTTCAGGCAAAATGTCCACAATAATTTCCTTGTATACCTATTTCATTAGGAAAAAATTATGAAGCAATTATCCTAAAGTGTCACTTCCAAACGTCTCAGAGGGCTATTTTTGTTAGGAATCTAGAACAACAAACATGCTCTGATCCCACTTGTCAGGATGCGAAACTGGAAACATACAATTGATTACCAAACTTCAAGCAACTTAATATGCGGAAATAAACCAGATTCACCAAGTAACTAGAATTCAGAATAACACAGCATATGAGAGACAATACACAACTTGTATTAACACTTTATACAGAAAAGAATATAATAAAGAAGATGCCACTTCTTCTCCACCACCTTACAGAGGTTTCCCACACCTCAAGATCTCTCTCTCTCAAGAACAATCAACTCCAACAAGCCTGGATTGATTCAATTCTATACTATTCTTCACATATAATGAATTACAATAATTCACAATAACTCCAACTACTACAATAAGCTACTCTACAAAGCTAAGAAGATCTAATTCTACATATAGAATTAGGAGACTTGAGCATGTACACCCAACAAGCAGTTAAGCCACTTGAACAAGGGCTCTAAAAATAGTATTGCCAATAATAGAGACGCAAGCTTGAGACTACAACTCAAACTCATCATGTAAACATTCGCTTCTGTCCACGAAAATAGCTTTCTGGACACGCAGGTAACAGACGTCGGTTCCTGCTGCTTGTCTGTGACCACCGTCGGCCGACCTTCTGCCGACGTCGGTGCCTCTACAACTGCTCTTGACCGACGTCGATCACTCCTGACTGACGCTAGTGTCTGTGTAGACCCGAAACTGATAAGTGTGCTCCTTGGTGAAGCTTTTAGGTCCACACCCTAACAATCTCCCACTTGGAGATAAATAGTTGCACCAGTACCTGTACAGCAACATCTTCCAACTCCTCCATCTTCAGCTCAATCATGAAGACCAACAGAAGTTGAATGAAGATTCAACTTCTCCTTTGTAACTAGCTTAGTTAACATATCAGCAGGATTCCTATCTATATGGATCTTCTCTAGCTTCAACTCACCATCTTCCAATACCTGTCGTATGAAGTGGTACCTTAGCTGTATGTGCTTTGTTCTTGAATGAAAGGCTGAATTCTTAGCCAAATGGATTGCACTCTGACTGTCACTATACAATCTACAACTCTCATGCTCCCTACCAAGCTCATCCATGAACCGTGTCATCCATATCATCTCTTTGCTAGCTTCTGTGGCTGCAATATACTCTGCTTCTGTAGTTGACAAGGCAACAACCTTCTGCAACTTAGATATCCAGCTAACCGTCATTCCTCCTACAGTAAAAACATAACCTGTAGTGCTCCTCTTGCCATCCAAACCACCTACCATATCTGAATCTACATAACCATGTAGAGAAGTATCTAAACCTCCATAGCACAAGTGCTTACTGCTGGTTCCTCTCAGATATCTAAGGATCCATTGAACTGCTTTCCAATGTTCCTTACCTGGATTGGCCATATACTTACTTACCACTCCCACTGCTTGGGCAATATTCGGTCTAGTACACACCATTACATACATCAAACTCCCTACTGCGGAAGAATATGGAACCTTACTCATGTACTCTACCTCATCATATGAATTAGGACATTGTTCTTTACTTAACTTAAAATGTCCAGCCAAAGGTGTACTTACCAGTTTAGCATCCTGCATATTGAACCATTTCAACACCTTGTCCACATAATCTTCTTGAGACAATATCAACCTGTGATTTTTCCTGTCACTCTTAATGCTCATACCAAGGATTTTCTTTGCTGCTCCCAAATCCTACATAGCAAACATTTGAGCTAATTTTACCTTAAGCTCTGAGATATCCTGCATGTGAGATCCTGCAACCAGCATATCATCTACATACAACAATAGAATAATATATCTACCATTATCAAATCTCTTGAAATACACACAATGGTCTGATTGACATCTACTGTAGCCATGCTCAGTCATAAACCTGTTAAATTTTAAGTACCATTGTCTAGGAGCTTGTTTGAGGCCATACAAGCTTTTCTTCAATCTGCACACAAACTTCTCCTTACCCTTAACCTCGAATCCTTCTGGCTATTCCATATAAATTTCCTCATCCAAATCTCCATGAAGAAATGCTGTCTTAACATCTAACTGCTCAAGATGCAAATCCTCGAAAGCAACCAAAGACAATACAACCCTTATAGAAGTCATCTTAACAACAGGAGAAAAAATCTCACCAAAGTCAATACCTGGATTTTGTGCAAATCCTTTTACCACCAATCTGGCCTTATATCTCATCTGTCCATTCTCACCTTCTTTCAACCTGTAAGTCCATCTGTTCTTTAGTGTCCTCTTACCTACTGGCAATTCAACCAAATCCCATGTTTGGTTCTCTCTTAAGGACTCCATCTCCTCAACCATGCCACGCTCCCACTGACTCTTGGACTCCAACTGTATTACTTCTTCAAAACTCTCTGGTTCTCCACCATCAGTTAGCAATAAATAAAATAAAGAAGGAGAATATCTAATTGGAGGCTTACTCACCCTTTCTAACCTCCTGATGGGTGTTTGAGACTCGTTTCCAACACGCTGTCCACCCGAATTCTCTGACAGTGACTGACCTCGGTCACCTGCAGACCTGTTACTGGTCGACATCAGTTCTGCCTGACCGACCTCGGTACCTGTACGGCCGATGTCGGTCTCTGTATGGCTGATGCTGATTTTTGTCCTACCGACATTGGTCTCTATGTTTTCCTACAAGTGATTATTTCTTTTTCCCGTGAGCTCATATTGGACTTTCACCTCATCCAATTCACCATTGCTCTGCTCAGATTGATTCAACTTCCTTAGCTGATCACAATACATCACTCTTTTGTTGAAAACAACATCACAGCTCCTGATTACCTTGTTAGCTTTTAGATTCCACAATCTGTAACCAAAATCATCTGAGCCATAGCCAATAAACGTGCACCTCATAGACTTAGCATCAAGCTTCTTTCTATTTTCTTTATCTATGTGCATAAAGGCTTCACAACCAAAAACTTTGAGATATGAGAGATCAAACTTTTTACCTGTCCATGCCTCTTCTGGAATACCACCATCCAGAGCTATAGAGGGTCCTCTGTTAATCAGGTATACTGCAGTGTCAACAGTTTGTGCCCAAAACTGTAAGGGCAAACTGGCATGTAATCTCATACATCTTGCACGCTCCATTATTGTCCTGTTCATCCTTTTAGCAATACCATTCTGCTAAGGTGTCCTTGGAACCATCCTTTGCCTATGGATTCCATGCATATAACAATAATCTCTGAACTTATTACTGCAGAACTCACCGCCATTGTCAGATCTCAGGCACTTTAATCTTTTACCTGTTTCATTTTCAACCATAGCTTTCCAAATCTTAAAAGTCTCAAATACATCAGATTTTCTCCTAATACAATAGATCCATACCTTCTTTGTAGCATCATCTATGAAAGATACATAGTACTGTGATCCTCCAATGGAAGCAACCTGAGCTGGTCCCCACACATCTGTGTGAACAAGCTGCAACTTATGCCTCTTCTTAGTAGACCTAGTCTTGAGAAAACTAACCCTTTTCTATTTTCCAAATACACAGTGCTCACAAAACTCTAGATCTATGCCTTTTAAATCTGAAAGCATACCTTTAGACTTAAGAATTGACATCCCCTTCTCACTCATGTGGCCAAGCCTTGAGTGCCACAATTTAGCATCCACATCTGAAGTAGATAATACAGAAGGAGATTTGTTAGTAACACAATTACACAAATAGAGAGTACCTTCTCTCTTACCTCTGGCCATAACAAGTGCACCCTTGGTCACCTTCCAAGATTCTATTGTGAGAGTTACTGTACAACCCTCATCCCCTAACTTTCCTGCAGAAATCAAATTTCTTTTCAAGCTAGGAACATGCATCACATCTCTCAACACCCATGTGTTGCTATTCTGCATCTTCAGCGGCACTTTACCTTTGCCAATTATTTTACAGGGCTCATCATCCCCTAGATACACTATTCCAAAATCTCCATGGATATAGTCACTGAAATATTCCCTATTAAGAGTAGCATGAAAAGATGCACTAGAATCTAATACCCAAGATTCTATATTATTATGCAGAGAGAAAATTAAAGCATCTTGTGCAATACCTGCAATCTTGGCTTCTTCCTTTCCTTCGTGCTGATTGTCCTCCTTAGGCTTTGACCAACAATCTCTGCTTATGTGCCCCATCTTTCCACAATTCCAACATTGTGGCCTTCTGCCATTTCTGGATTTAGATATGTCTTTCCCCTTAGACTTGGATCTTGCTCTACCTTTCTTGCTCTTCTCTTTTTGCCTTCCCTTGCTCTCAAAACTTAAAGCGTTCCCAGATGCCTCTTATGTGCTTTTCCTGCGTATTTCCTCATTCAAGATAACACTAACAACATCCTCTACTTTCAAAATATTTGATGCAGATGCAGTATTACTTACTGCCATTACGAAGCCATGCCAGCTTTCAGGCAAAGAACATAATATTAAAAGAGCTTTTATCTCATCATCAAACACTATATTCACTAAACTTAATTGATTCACAATACCATTGAAATCATTCAGATGAGTAGAAACAAATCTACCTTCATTCATATGCAAATTAAATAACTGCTTCATAAGATATACCTTATTAGAAGCTAAGGGTTTTTCATACAAAATTGCTAACGTAGTCATCAACTCTACCGTAGACTTTGCCTTTGATAAATTGGATATCACAGTGGATGCTAGACTCAGTCTTATAGACCCCAGAGCCTTTCTATCAAGAACTTCCCATTCTTCATCCTCCATGTCTTTGGGCTTCTTAGCAACCCCACCTAATGGTAAGTAGAGATCTTTCTGATACAGATAATCCTCTATCTGCATTCTCTAATTTTGGTAATTTTTGCCATTGAACTTTTCCATTCTCAATTTACTTTCATCTGCCATTGCTTCTCCCACTCAAACAGAAATCCTTGCAGAAACCCCTGTGAGAACCTGTAATCAATACACACTACACAGATCTGAACCACCTGTTAGTGCACCTGAACTTTGATACCACTTATTGGATATCAAGCTCTGAACCTACAACCAAGGCTCTGATACCACTTGTTGGGGATCAACCAACAATAGATTACACTTGTGAAAGCAATGAATGCAGAATTAAATCAGATAGACAAGTAATTAGAATGATAATAGCAAGAACAAGAGATACAAGAAAACACCCTGAAAACTTGTATTAACAAACTCTTTACAAAAGGAATACAATTGAAGAAACTTCTTTCTTCCACACCTCTCCTAGATGTATAGATCTCTCACTAGATCTCTATTCCTCAAGAGCTCTCTCTCTCAAGAACAATCAACTCCAACAAGCCTAGATTGATTCAATTCTATATTGTTCTTCACATATAATGAATTACAATAATTCACAATAACTCCAACTACTACAATAAGCTACTCTACAAAGCTAAGAAGATCTAATTCTACATATAGAATTAGGAGACTTGAGCATGTACACCCAACAAGCAGTTAAGCCACTTGAACAAGGGCTCTAAAAATAGTATTGCCAATAATAGAGATGCGAGCTTGAGACTACAACTCAAACTCATCATGCAAACACTCGCTTCTGTCCACGAAAATAGCTTTCTGGACACCCAGGTAACCGACATCGGTTCCTGCTGCTTGTCTGTGACTGCCATCGGCCAACCTTCTGTCGACGTCGGTGCCTCTGTAACTTCTCTTGACTGACGTCGGTCACTCTTGACTGACGCCGGTGTTTGTGTAGACCCAAAACTGATAAGTGTGCTCCTTGGTGAAGCTTTTAGCTCCACACCCTAACAAAAAAAATATAGAAGAGCTAATTTTTTTGCCTATTACTAGAAAATGTGGGTGTTTTTATACCTATACAAGAGTTCAAAAATGAGGACACCCTTGCGTTTGGCACTACTATATATTTCTATATTTGTTATCCTATGTTAAAACTAGTTGTTGATCTAGGATTGTCACTATTTCTTTGTTCTATTTTGACTAGTTTGACCTCTGAATTTTGAACTAAGTGATTTGAATGTTGTTGTTTTGACTACTAGGAGCTTTGATATTTGTGAAAAAAACCTTATTTATTTCCCCCTCTTCTAAGGGTAGGAATGATTGAACTTGTAATGACTACCCTCAAAAGAAAAGAGTCCTACAAGTGTGTTATGTTACATAGATACATGATATAGCAATTATATTTGGCAACATATCTCTAGATATAACAATTTTTGTATTGATAGATTTTTAGATTAACAAGGGTATGCCTAGATAAATATAACAATGTAAAATCATATACAATGTACTAAACTAGAATTGAAAATGTTAGATGTTAGTTGTTAGTTGGAGGGATGGAACATGATGTCCATCATGGTATCTAAGAAAGAAAAATAAATTCATGATATGGATCATGAAATTACAAACAAGGACAAAAAATAAATGAAAAGGCATAGAAATGAAGAAGCAAGAAGCAATAATCATACAAGGTTGGCCAAGGGGCCATGCAAACAAGGGACATGGACACATGTCATACAAATTAGAAATCAAGCATACAAGGCATGTTCAAATGCCACATACACATATAATATGAAAAAATCTAAGATTGGAATGAGGGCCATAGGCACATAGAAGAGTATAAGCAAGGGACATTGGCAAATGTCCAAAGGTAGAATCATATGAATAGAAGTAAAGGACATTGGCAAATGTCCTAAGGCACACATAATAAATAAAACTAGAACTCAAAATGCAATCACATCTAGCTACATAAAGCAAGAAAGGAAAACATGTAAAAATTGGAAAGGTAAAATCACATCTAACTAATCAAAGCAAAAGTTAAAGTATGCAAGACATGTTTAGTGCATGACTAGGTATATGCTAGGAAAAACACAAGTGCAAGATACTAGTGATTATTGATGTGGTAATCTATGTAATCTAGTAAGTAATGTATGTCAACATGATAACTAGAGTGTGTGGTGTAATAATGACATAACTTGGATGGTGTAGACATGTAAAAGATGCCCCCAATGGGAAGATATATCAATGTGAATTTTGAATGTAGAAGTAAGATGCCACTCAGTGGGTAGTATGAAATAATCAAGGAACTGGAAGTCACTGCACACACTCAAACAAGATCAAGTGAAGCATGGTAATATAGATAATTGACAAACAATATCATAGAAAATTAAATGTAAGTCTAACATAGTAATAGAAATGTAAAATATGGATGATGCATACAATCTAAATGTTTTTGGTGTTTTTGAATTATTTGAATGTTTTTATATTTTGAAATTTTGTATTATTTTTGTATTTTTATATAAATTATGTACAATCAAGCAGAAGAGATTATGTACAAATAATGTTAAAAATAAATTATTTACAAGAAATGTGTAAAAATAACATATTACACATGAAATTTACGTAGATGCATAATGTTCATTAGATTTTTAAGTTTTTTTCCTTCGAGTGAAGCTAGATGGTACACTTTAGGACGAAGCTTTTTAGTAATGATGTATGGGCCTAACCAATTTGGATTGAATTTTCCTTTTATTTCTTCTTTATCATTGACTTTGCAAATATTTTATTTGAGAACGAGATCATTTAAATCAAATTCTCTAGTGTGAACCTATTTTTTGTAAGACCATTGTATATGTTGCTTGTAGATTTTGAGATGTTCTACTACTTGAATGTGTGTATGGTCTAGTTTTTCAAGTTGGTGTAAATGTTTTTCAAAATATTGATCATTAGTGAGAATACCTTTAAGGGAGACACAAAGAGATGGGATTTCTAATTCTAATGGTAAAACTACTTTTATGCCATAAATGAGTGAATAAGGAGTGGATCCTATGGGTGTATGAATACTTATGAGATAAGCCCACAATGAAAAGATGAATTGATTATGCTAATCACCTCTGAATTTGGTCACTATTTTGCTTAAAATTTTGTTTATTGTTTTATTAGTGGATTCTGATTAACCATTTCCTTGTGGGTAGTATGGAGTAGAGAATGTGTGTTTAATCGTATATTTTGTGAAAATTTTCTTGATAGTTTTATTCTTGAATGATGTGTCATTATCATAAATGATGGCTATGGGTAAGCCAAAGCATAAATAATGTGGGTCATGAGGAAGTTATAAATATCCTCCCTTGTAGTAGATTGAAGTGGAACTACTTCCACCCATTTGGTAAAGTATTCAGTAGCTGTGATGATGAACTTGTGCCCACTACTAGATTTGGGGTTATTTTTTTAATAAGATCAAATCCCCATAACATGAATGGATATAGAGAAACAATAGGTTGCAATTATTGTGAAATCGCGTGTTACAAATTATTATGTTGTTGACATTTATTGCATAGCTTTGCATATTGTAAACATTCTTCTTCCATAGTGGGCTAGTAGTAACCTTGTCAAATTAACTTATGTGACATGGCCTTGCCACTAAAGTGACCACCACACTCATTATCATGTATCTATGTACGATAAATTTTGGATTCTAGTGAAGTCAAGCACCTAAGTAATTATCCATCAAAGGATCGCTTAAAGAGGTCCACACCAATGATTACATAACGGAGTGCTTGTTTGTGTAGCTTATGCTTGTCATTTCATGAAAATGTATCTGGCATAATATATTTCTTTAAAAAATTATAGATGTTAGAGAACCATTCTAGAGTTTTGGAACTATGTATAGTGGCTAGGATGAATAGTTTTATTAGATCTATGTAAGCTATTAATTTTGCTTCTAGTAATTTAATTGTGAAAATATCTTGATCATCATTAATGTCGATAGGGATCAGAGAGTTGGCACTTGCCATTGCATCTACATGTTAATTGTATTTTTTTGGTATACTTTCTATATAAAAGTAATCAAATTATGATGATAAACATTGTACCATGTTATGATATGGGATAAGATGTTCCTCCTTTGTTTGATAGATGTCATTAATTTGATTGACCACTAGTTGGGAATCACTAAAGATTTAAATAGATTTAATTTTGAGGGATTAGGCCACAAATAGGCCTAAGATAAGTGCTTCATATTCTATGGTTTTGTTAGTGTAGGAAAAGCTTAGTTGGTATGCTATAGTAACTACGTGATCGAAAGGGTCGACAAAGACAATGCCTATCCCTACACCGGATGCGCACTGAGAGCCAAGAAAAAACATGGTCCATATATCAAAATAAGTAGAATAAGTAGAAAAAAAATCTCTAAATGTGTCATTAAGAGGGATGGTGTCCAAGAGTGGTGTTGCCACCAAATGGTATGTAATGATTTGGCCCTTTATTAATTTTTAGAGGATTATTTTTAAGTCAAATTTTGTTAACAACATAACCCATTTTGTGATACGACCAAAAAGATGTGGTTTTTCTAGGAAGAATTTTAGGCGGTTTGCTTTTGTAATGATATGGGTCTCATTATTGACCATGTAATGTCAGAGTTTTTATGTAGTGAAAACTAATGATAGATAAATTTTTTATTACAAAATAATTTTTTTCATAATCAACCAATTAGTGACTAATGTAATAAACTACTTGCTCGATATTTTGATCATCATATTGTGCTAGGAGTGCTCCTAATGCATGATTTGTTGCTAAGATATATGGGAGGAAATGTTTTTTAGGGATAGGTGGTACTAAAATATGAGGATTAAGGAGGTATTTCTTGATTGTATTAAATATTTATTGAGAACATGTGTCCTATAAATTTTTTTATCTTTCTTTAGCAAGTGAGTGAATGATTGAGTTTAATCAACAAGTTGTGCTATAAAATGATGGATTGTCTAGATCTTACCTTGTAGAGAATGAATTTGTTTTAAATTAATAGGAGGTGGCATATCAATGATTGATTTTACTTTATTAGGGTCAACCTCTATACCATGCTGAGAAATAATGAAGCCTAAGAGTTTTCCCAATGTAACTTCAAAGACACCTTTCTTTAGGTTTAATCAAATGTTGTATTTCTTGAGTTGTTAAAAGAACCTTTGTAAATCAATAGTGTGATGTTGTCATTGTTTGGATTTGTCTAGTATATCATCAATGTAATCCTCAATTGTATGGTTGATCAAGTCATGAAAAATGTGCATCATAGTACGTTGATATGTCACTTTGGAATTCTTTGATCAAAAAGGCATGAAAATGTAACAAAATATACCCTAAGGTGTTGTAAAAGATACTTTTTATTGATCTTCTTTAGTAATTTTTATTTAACATTTCATATCCAGTTGTGGAATCTATTATCATGTTGATATTTGGTAAGGAGAAATCATCTTTGGGGCATGATTTATTTAAATCTCAAGAATCAGAACATCATTAAATTTATTCATTAGGTTTTACAATGGGAACTATATTGGAAATCCATTTAGGATGTGCTACTGGTTGAATGAAACCGATATCTAAGAGTTGTTGGATTTCATCTTTGACAAGGAGAGCCACCTTAAGATGCATTTTATGATTTTTTGGTTTAATTAGTTTAGCATCAGGGTATAAAGGGATCTAATAAACTGCTACAGATATATCAATTCCTGACATATCTAAATATGACCAAGCAAATATTTTTAGAAAATTTGTTAAAGCTTGATGAATATCTACATCCTCTTCCTTTCGTAGGGTAGTGGCTAATAAGATAATGTGGGGATATTTATCAGTTTTGAAATTAAAATTTATTGTTTCCTCATTAAGTAGAGTGGAATGATTAAGTGTATATGGAGTTGTAGGAATAGTATCATCTAAGTTGACTAGTATATCAAGGGAAGAATCTATATTTTCTCCAAAGTAAATGTGGGCATTTGCGTGATTTGGAAATCTATTTTTGTGATAACAAGATGGGAGATCCTCATATGCTCCAATAAATTGTAGGAGGGATTCATCATTAGATAATTCATCTAATGTACACATATTGGGTGAAACTATATTGTCATTCAGATCAAGATAGACCAATGATAATGTGGAGGCATCATTAATTGTATTGCTAGTAAGTGCAATGGGTGGACAAAATTTTATGTGTTTAGAAAGGGCAAGAAAAGATTTATCATGATTAAGGATAGACTAGTATCTCATCCCTCACATTTGATGTTATGTGGATGCCTCAATAGGATTGATTATTCCTTGTTCATTTTTTCTAATTCCTTTGCCCTGATAACCCATATTATTAATATATTTGAGTACAAAAGGTGTGGTGAATTAGTGATCTAGTTTTAGTACTACAAAAAATTTAGATTTGTCTAATTTTGCATATGATCTAAGGGTGTATTGTGAGTAGTAGGTGGTGTAGGTATACTATCAAGAATAAAGTACAAGATATAATTCTATGGGGATTCAAACTTGGAAATATTTTAAAGGTTCATTATCTATAGAGCATGTGTATATGTAACCTTTATGACTAAATTTTAGACAAGCATGGAGTGTAAAAGGAACTACATGCATATCATAAATCCAAGGCTGACCAAGTAATAAATTATAATTAAGGTCATTTGTCATGACTTGGAAAGAGGTTGGTAGTGTCTTAGGCCTTAATGTAAGTTAAGTGTTTTATGACCCATTACTTTTCATGGAATGTTGTCGAAACCTCTGATGTTCATATTAGAATGGTCTAGATCTTGAGGTTATATGTTAAGACACGTAATAAATGATATGCTACAAATGTTAAGTCCTGAGTCATTATAGGCTAACATTGTTTTGACTCCTACATCATTAATTCTTAATTTTTTTTATACAAAGGTATATGTTGTTTAATGATGTGTTGTGGGGGTAAATCCTTTTTCTCAAAAGAGATATGCTCTTTAGTCCATTACATTGTGTTAAGGATATATGCAACATAAGTTGGTTCAACTAAAATAGGAATTCTAGTATTGCAAAGGGTTACATACAACACATCTTTATAAATATCCAATTGTTGAAGGAGCTTGAGAATAGAAATTTTATCTGAAAGAGTGCTAGCCTGGCTAGTAACACTATCACCATAGGTGTAATCAACCTACCTATCTTCTTAAACATGGGTGATAGCATGGACTACATGATCTAATATAGGCATAAAGTTGGTAGTAGATGCATTATAAGATATATATATATATATATATATATATATACACACCAAGTTTGAAGGGAGGAGGGATAGATGCAACCATTAGTGTTTGATTGTGTCTAGTAGTGATAGGAAGGTACTTAAAATTTGCCAATGAGTTATATGCATGTTGGCGGAAAGCATGAATGTGGAGTGAAATGCATGACTTTTTAGATATGATTTGTGCAATAATATGTTTATAAAGAACATTCCTTAGAGAGCAAGGGATAAAAGTTTTTTTTTTTTTGCATAAATGCATATAAACTTTGGATATACAACATAACATTTTGAATGTATTTAGCAAGATATATTTGAGCAATTGTCCATATGAGGAATAGAAAGCAAAGTATAGAGAACATGAATTTTTACATAAAATCATATAAACTTTTGATATGCAACATAACATTTTGAATACATTTAAAACAATGGAGTTGGTAATCATTCCATATGAATGAAAGTGAATATGTAGAAAGAATTTTGAAATCTTGTGCATTTTTTGTAATGAATTTTGTAATAATGTCCCATATAATGAAACATAAACATGAAATGCAAAGGATGAAGATTTTGTACTTACATATGATAAACTTAATTATTAATGTACATGATAGGGCCCATTATGGTTTCCTTATTATTTGCAAGAAATGTAAGAAAAGTTTGTAAATAAATGAACAACATTTCTGTAATTTAATTATGGGCGTAAGGTGATACCACAAAAAGTGAAATAGGAGCTAGTACATACAAGTATGGATGTTTGAATGATTTTTTTTTTAAATTAGTATGGTAATTTCAAATTTTTGATATGAATTTATAGAAAAATTTTAGAATTTTTCTTGAAAAAATTAGGAAAAATCAAAAAATATTTCTAAAATTAGCAATATATTTTTCCTAGTGTTTGGAATGTGTTTGTATCCAAAAAGGACCTAATATGTGCAAACTAGGGTTTTAACAAAATATATGATAATTTTTCAATTAATTTATAGATTTTTTATTTTTAAATATGGTAAAAATCAAGAAATTATGGAAAAAAATAGAAATAATTTACCCTAGGGTTTTTAAGGTTTTTGTATAAAAATTTGAAGTAAGTTGGGTTCATTAAATGTTTTTTTATTTTTCAAAATAATGGCATTTTATTCTTAATTAAATAAATGGGTATGAGTAGGATAAATTAGTAAATATTGTGAAATAAGTAAGCCACTAATTTTTGTAAATAGATTATATTTTTACCTTTTCTAAAAATAGTAATAATAGAGAGAAAATCAAACTTAGCTAGAAACTGACTGAGATGGATGTTGTGTTGTCTGAAAATTTCTATGTAATCTTGGGAGACTATCACAAACTAGATCCTAGAGTTCATTTCTAGATTGGACAAGATCACTAAAATTGGGACACCTTGTTTTTTATCACTATAGTCCTTTTCTGACACTGTTGTTTAGGTGATATAAGTTTTTTGGGTTCTACTTGGTAGGTATGTGTTACCCTATTAGTGAAATATCAACGCTTGAAAGTCTATGAAGCTCATTATGTGTCTATTTTAATCTTCAAAATCCCTAGGATTTATTCATGCTTAAAATTTAATGGAAACTTGGGAAAGAGAGAGAAGGGGTTAGTGTGTAAAGGATACACTGGACGCACTTCACACCCCATGTATGGGCATGCTACCTACATACCAATACTCTGAGAAGGGGTCAAGATAATGTAGTTTTTTCATTGAAGTGCTTGGTGTAATTATGTATGAAAATGTAACCAAATGCAAAAATAGGTGTATTATAGATGGCTAAGAGCTGATTTAATGGTTTGAATAAGCTTGAAATAATATTAGAAGGCTATATGTAAAGAATAGGGGAAAGTACTTGAATGTACTTGCTTGTATTCTCACCTCTCTCTTGTAAATGAGTGTTAACCCTTATAAATGGACTTTGAATGGCCTTTTATATGGAAATTAATGATTGTGGGTTAAATGAATTTGCATTAGGCTGACATGAATTAGGATAAGGATCTAAGATAAAATGACTGTTAGAACATATTTTGCACTTGGACAACAATGCCAAAAATAGGACACCCTAATATATAGTGCACCTATCCAAGTTGGGCATTATTGTCTAGAGGGAATGAGACCTGAGGGATGGATTTAGGCCTAAAAGAGCTACTTGGGTCTATAAGGGTTAAGTTTGAAATTTATGAATGACTGGGAATTGGTTAAAGAAAATCCTAAAAGGGTTGTTCAAGAAATTAGGAGTACCTATGGATTAGGTGTCTTTATCCATACTCAAGTAACCAAATTTTGCATTTTATATGAATACACATTCGATAAAATCATTCATGAATCATATAGATCATTCATCTTAGTGAATAATGAAAATAATGCAAGATCACATACACAACACAAGATCTATATGGGAAACCCTCTTGGGTAATAAAACCCACTCTTACAAACACATAGATTACTATCTTATAAGATGATCACAAATAAGAGACTGATCAATTCCTTCAGATCGGGGACCTTGGTCAAGTCTTTCTGACCTAAGGCCTTTAGTGAAACCATAATTCCATAAGGATCACCTAACCCTAAAATGATCAAGTCCTTCTGACCATCTATTCAGTCAAGTCCTTTTGACCAAAGGTATTTAGTGAAACCCTATTTCACAAGGAACAACTTCACCTAAGGAAGATCAAGTCCTTTAGACCCTCCTTACAAAGAATAATTTCACTTAGAAATAATGTCTTCAACATTTGATGATGGACCTTTGATTATTTGACAACTACACAAACCCTCTCTAACCCATATACGCATCTCACATAAACATGCCACAATTTCTCTCTTTCTTCATGCAAATAGTCCTCATATGCACACTCAGATCTCTTCACACAACTTTAAACTATAAGAACACTATACTGTCACCAAAAACATGACCTATAAATCATACATATAGTCCTTAATTTCCTTTGCTCATAAACCCAAAATCTAGGAACTCTCATTCTCCTCTCCTTTCCTTCACTCTCCAACTCTCTCACATACAAGTCTCTCTCAAAACTCTCCCAAGTCTCTCACTTATAAATCTAGAAATCACCATCTTTTATTTCACTATTTATAGAGCATACTTGATAATCAACACCTTGTTTGGCTATTAGGCATGCCTTATCCCTTAAGTCATCTCTCAAATGAAGACATATCATAAAATAAACTTCATATATCATCCATAGCACCTATGGGTCACACTTAAGTAGTCACACCTTTTAATAAGGCTTTTGTAGCTCTTATAGGTCTCATGGAGACCTATTCACCCATTTAGCACATTTATGAACAAAAAAAGAACATGGGACAACTTTCAAATGTATAGGTCCACACTACATGACCCCTTAGTCATTTTCAAATTATCATAGTCAACACTTCTCACCTCTGTGTATGCTTAATCAACTAAAACACTAACCTTGTATATAGGAACATCATGAATAAACACACAATCAACTTCTTAAGCATTATTCATACTCATGATAGATTGATCACACCTCTAAAATCCACACAGAGCATCCTTATAGAGTCTACAACACACCCCAATATCCATTTCATCATGAGATATCAAAACAAAAACTACATAAGCTCAAACATCCTTCTTGGGCCACTTGTAGAATAAGCATGAATACACAATCAATGTTAAAAATTAATAACTATGTCTATACACACTTCCAGATCTTCAAATCAATTTCATTAGATATACCATGGAGTACTCTTTATCTTTTCTTTTTATAGCACTAGAAAATTCTACTTATATTGAAAGTTATGGATAAAATATAGAGCTCTAGTTTTTTCCTCTGTTAAATTCAAATATTTGAATGATGATGGTCACATTTAAAATTCAATCACTTTTCTCACATCTCATGTCCTTGCTACTTAGATCAATAATGTAATATTGATCTTGTCCAAACTTTAATGCATAGGTTCCAATTCTCAAATGTTAAACATCAATAACTTTGATCTCATCTCATGTAATCTTGAAACTTTGACTCAATGTGCTCCATTGATCTCTATAGATCAGTCATGTTTTTATCATATAGCTCACACTATTCAATCAATTTATATGAACACCCACTCACTATTAGATCTTTATCTTGCATCTTTACTTAGTCATTAAATATCATGCACCTATCCTCATCTCACTGATTCCTAACATCTTGGAGCAATGTGCACCATCAATCTTGCTCAAACTTTAACTTGTGCAAAAATTACTATGGGAACAATTGAAATATGCCTAGAAGGCCAAATTTTCACCTAAATAATTTCTTTTATGCTTACTCGCATGATCTTAAATTTAGACCATATGATTTCCTCATATAAGAAAATCTAACCATATGTCAAACTACTCTTAAAATATTCATTCATGCAAGATATATCACCATTAAAATGCCTTCTCAAAATCTTCTATCATAGAGCCAACTATGTCAAAACTTACTTGGAAGGCCAAATTTACTCATGTATATCTTTTGACACACTTCATCACATGATCTAAAATTAGGCACAAATCAACTAGGATCAAAATTAAATAAACTGATATGATCATTTTCTTTTGATGCCTTCACACTTACAAGATATATCGACATCAAAATGCTACTCATCTTTTCTTGTCACATGCAAAATTTGCTAAGTATGGAAAAACACAGTCAAACTACCTGGGAATCCAAATTTGCATATGCATATCTTTTGATGTACTTTGTTGCATGATACACAACTTATCACAAAGAAACTAGGCAAAAAAATTAATAAACCCATATTATCACCTTCTCTTAAAACATCCACACATATGAGATATGCCACCATCAAAATGCTTACTCAGCTCTTCTTGTCACTTTGTAAATTTGACTAAGTATGGGAAAACATTGTCAAAATGCTTGGGAGCCCAAATTTTCACCCATATATCTTTGAATTATCTGAGGTACATGACTTGATATTTAGAACATAATAACTAGGTACAAATTTGATCACAACCATATGACTAACTCCCCCTGACTCATCCACACATGGCAATGGTGACATCAATAAACTGCCTAATCAAATTTCTAATCACTAGATCTAAATTATCTAGATGAAAACTATGGACTGCCATATGAATTTCACTTATGCACACAATCTCTCAAAGCATAGATAACATCTTAGGGACCTATTTCACATGATCCAATCATCATACTCATCCATGAACATATCTAATCCTGCCAAAATTGAAGATCAACCAAGGCTCCTTTAAGCACACTGAGAGAAACACATTGCACACTTTGTCATTGTTACTTAAGCTATCAAAGCACTTCATCCACTCACCATGACATCACTGAAAAATCTTCAACAATATCCCTCTTTTTCATTGATGTTAAAAAATAACATATATAGTAATATATAGCTTACCTTCTCTCTCTTCAAGCATTCTTATAATAAGAACTTTCTCGTCCTTTGACACAATGACAAAGTGGGCACCAACTAATCATAAGGACCTAAAAAGACCATATATAGGAAAGGATCATATTATAAAAGATGACACAAACTACCCCTTACCTTGATCCTACCCTTTATTGCCTTGACAAACTTCCTCTTGCTCCATGCCAACACTCTTCTTCACAAGCACAATAACTAATGAATACAAGACACATAAAAACATTGAATTATGATGGAACTCACCAAGAAACATATGAGAGAGACTCCCCTAATATATTTGATCCATTACATCATTTGAACATATTTAGATCTCTACACACCATGAATAACCACCACACAAGCTTACTATCTTTCTCTCAAGCCACCATAAGGACCACCAACATAACTTTATGCCACTCATCAAATAGGAAACATGCTCTTATCCAACCTAAAAACATACATTCTAACCATGTACTATAGCTCCTTCACAAAACACTAGAGCAAGATCATGAACTTATTGCTCCCCCTTAACTAAAGACTTTTTATTAATTCACAAAGAAATAAATGACACCCAAGCTTTGTCTTAGATACTTAAAAGTAGATTTTAACAATGTTTTGGTTATAATATCTACAAGATACTCTTTTTTAGGTACATTATCCAAATTGACACATTGATTAATCACTTATTCTCTCAAAAAATGATGGAATGTGTTTATTTTTTGAGTGCATAATAGGATTCTTTGAGATACTAATTACACTAGTATTGTCACAATAAATAGGACAAGGTCCATTTTTTCTTACCTTGTAATCCTCAAATTTTTGTTTCATCCATATGACTTGTGTGCAAATAGAGTCAGTTGTTATATATTCAACTTCTACAGTTGATAGAGACACTAAAGCTTACTTATTTCTTAACCAAGACACCGAGCATTCTCCCATGAATAAGACCTCACCACTGGTACTCCTATCATCCACACATCCTACCCAATCAACATCAATATATGATTTTAAAGAGAATTCTTTACTCCTGGGATACCACAAACCATAGTCTATGGTGCCTTTGAGATATCTTAAGATCCTTTTGACTAATTTCAAGTGAGATTCTCTAGGATTAGTTCGAAAGCTCCCTACAAGACCTAATACTTGCATGATGTCAAGCCTAGATGCATTAGAGTACAAAATACTTTCAATCATGGACCTATATAAGGTTTGATCAACTTTTGTTGAGTCATCCATTTTACTTAACTCGCATCCTATGATCATTGGAGTACCCATTGGCTTACAATTCATCATGTCAAACTTACTTAGCATATCCATGATGTATTTAGCTTTTGAAATGAATATCCCTATATCAATTTGATTAATCTGTAATCCTAAGAAGAAAGAAAATTCTCTAATCATTGACATTTCAAATTTAGTCTTCATAGTATCTACGAAGTCTCTACTCATTTTATCATTATTAGATCCAAAAACTAAGTCATCAACATATACAACAACTATTTATTTATGATTACCTTTTGTCTTAATATAAAAATTACTATCAACTACCCCCTTTTAAAGCCTTGACTCAAAATATACTTATCTAGCTTGTCATACCAAGATCTAGGAGCTTGTTTAAGACCATACAGGGCCTTCTTCAATTTACACACCAAATCTTGATTACTTGATATGAAGTATCCTTTAGGTAACTCAATTTAGAATTCTTTTCTAAGTTTCCATTCAAGAATGCATATTTCACATCCATTTTATATACCTTAAAACCCTTGAAACATGCATATGACAAAAAGAGTCTAATTGCTTCCATCCTTTCCATAGGAGCAAAATTCTCATCAAAATTTATTCCTTCGACCTGAGCATATCCTTTACACACCAATCTATCCTTATTCCTTATGACTTATCCTTTCTCATTCATCTTTTTTTTGAAAACCCATTTGGTAGCTATCACATTTTTATCTTTTATTCTAGGAACTAGGTCCCAT
Source organism: Torreya grandis (assembly GCA_037957365.1). Classification (NCBI taxonomy): domain Eukaryota; kingdom Viridiplantae; phylum Streptophyta; class Pinopsida; order Cupressales; family Taxaceae; genus Torreya; species Torreya grandis. The sequence continues at coordinate 239,978 of JARHVA010002134.1, read as the reverse complement.
GTTTCATTCATTTTTATTTGAGCAATTTCTTCATCCATTGCATCATTCCCATTTTCTTCTTTGCTATCTTCCATAAATATTTTGGGCTCAATCATGGATAATAGAGCTGAGTCTTATTGATTTTAATTGATCAACATTCTCCTTCTAGTCTACAACCTTGCACCAACATTTTCAATAATTTGAGAGATTGGATGATCTTTCTAAATTATTCTAGATGGAGATTTAGAATCTTTTCTTTCTTCCTCCTCTTCATCTTCATAATCTATTTGAATGGATAAATCATCATTGTTTGAAATATACTTTTCAATTGAGTCACTTACCTATATTTTTGTCTTCTTGACTCTACTTGTCTCATCTACCCTTACATTTGAACTTTAAACAATTTTGTGAAGTATCTTATTAAAGCACCAATAGGCAATATTGATAGAAGAGTAACCTAAGAACATTCCCTCATCAAACCTTTAATCACATTTACCAAGATTATCTTCATCTCTTTTGATGAAGTACCTACTCCCAAAAACTCTAAAATGTTTGACATTAGCAACTCTATTCTTCCATAACTCATAAGGAGTCTTATTACAATTTAATCTAATTTTACACATGTTTAAGATGTAAATATAAGTGTTAGATGCCTCTTCCCAATATCCATCTGATAATTTTAAATCTTGAAGCATGGTTATACCCATCTCAACAACATTCCTATTCTTACTTTCAACCACACCATTCTATTGTGGTGTTCTAGTGGTATAATAGTCTTCTTACCCCATGTTATTCACAAAAATTATTGAACTTATGAGACCAAAACTCACCTCCTCTATCTAATCTCACACAATTGATCTTTGAACCTTTATCATTTTCCACAAGAGCTTTAAATGCCACAAAATTTGTAAAAGATTCTAATTTTTCTTTAAGAAAGAATATCCAAGTCATCCTAGTAAAATCAACAATGAGAAGCATGAAGTAGTTATTACCTTGAATAATTTGACTTCTCATAGGTCCACATAGATCAGTGTGGATCAACTTTAATGGCTATATAGTGGAAAATTCCTTTGTTTTATATCTTCTCTTGGTTTTCTTCTCATAAATACATGCCTTGCAAAGAGAATGAGAAATCTTAGGCATATGCCTTACCAATCCCTTTGAACTAATTTTTATCACATTATCAAAATTTATATGTCCAAGCCTTATATGTCAAAGCTATCTTTCTTCCAATTAACTTATGAAGAACTATTCCTTCTTGGATTTAGGGAATACATACATGTTACTATTTTATGAAAATTTACAATTATAGTATCATATTTTGCCTTTCTTATTTTACATACATCATCATGAAAAGTTAAAACATTTCATTACTTACACATTTGGATCACACTTGTAAGATTATGTTTCAAACCTTATACATATAATACATTCTCAATCCTAGCATGACCATTGTCCAAACTCATTGTACCTTTGCTGACCATGTTAGTAGATTTGTTGTCACCAAATATAATTACACTTGGGTTGGTTTTTTGAGAGAGATATACTTGCTCTTTTCTCCTATCATATGATTTGAGCATCCACTATCTATGAACCATCTCTTGTTCTCATCTTATTGAGTATGTAAAATTGTTTGAATAAATAATGACTCTTTTTTTAGTGATATGCTTGAATTTTTCTTCTTTTCTTCTTTAAACTTGGTTTCTTTGAATCATTTGATCGTGTCAATGACTTGTATATCCTTTTTCTAAAAGGATCTGTTGAATTTTTTAGCTATGTAACCTTGTTGGTTATAGTTTTAAGATATGATATCCATTCTGATCTCTAGAGAGAGAGCACAATACTTATATATATTACCAAATTGATTATAGGAGAAAAAATACCCATTAAAGACATTGCTCATATTTGATCTTCTTTTCTCTTCACCATTACCGCTCAATAAATTTTCAATCTTGATCCTTTTGGTGGAGATAAAATCCCTTTTGTACTTGGATAAGAGCATATATAAGTAATTCATGACTTTATTTTCACATTGTTCATCCTTTGATTGAGATTTACATTCATCATGAACTGCAGATTCTTGACTGTTACCTCTAGATTTTACACTTATGTCTTCAAACTATTAACTTATGATAAAGAACAAATTATATTATCTTGAATATAATCCATAACCTCTATGTCAACCATTTTACATTTGATCACCTTCAAGTGGTTAAAATTTACATGAAGGACTTGATCTAATACCAATTATTAGAGGTAAAATCCACTGGGGGGTGAATTAGTGGTAGTAAAGAATCCAATTCAATTTCCAAACCCTTGTAAATACTTAAGCATTCAATACAATCATACATGAAACATACAAATAATTCATAATAGTGAAAAATTAACATAATGCAAGATCACATACACAACACAAGATCTATGTGGGAAACCCTCTTGCATAATAAAACCCACTCTCAATCCTGCAAACACATGAACTACTATCTTACAATATGATCACAAACAAGAGACTGATCAAGTCCTTTTGATCTGGAACCTTGGTCAAGTCCTTCTAACCTAAGGCCTTTAGTGAAATAATAATTCCATAAGGATCACCTAACCCTAAAATGATCAAGTCCTTTTGACCAAATGTCTTTAGTGAAACCCTATTTCACAAGGATCATCTTCCCCTAAGGAAGATCAAGTCCTTTAGAACCTCCTTGAAAAAAACACTTCCACCTTAGAACTGATGCCTTTAACACCTAATGATGACCTCTAATTATCTAAAAATTACACAAAATATTTCTCTAAATCATACAAGACTTCTATATAGGCATGCCATAATCTCTCTCCTTCACTCAAATAGTCTTCATATGCACACTCAGATCTCTTTACCTAACTTCAAACTACAAGAACACTATACTATCATTAGAAATATGACCTACAAATCATACACATAGTCCTTAATCTCCTTTGTTCATCAACCCAATAACTAGGCACTCTCACTCTCCTCGTCTTTCATTTTCTCTCCAAATCTCTCACATACAAGTCTCTCTCAAAACTCTTCCAAGTCTCTCACTCATAAATCTAGAAATCACCATCTTTGATTTCACTATTTATAGAGCATACTTGATAATCAACACCTTGGTCAATGATTAGGCATGCCTTATCCCTTAAGGAATCTCTCACATGAATAAATAACACAATACAAACTTCATAGGTTATCCATAGTACCTATGGGTCACCCTTAAGCATCTACACCCTTTAATAAGGCCCTTATAGCTCTTATAGGTCTCATAGAAACCTATTCAACTAGTTAGCACATATATGAACAAAATAATAACATAAGACCACTTCTACATATATAGGTCCACACTACATGACCCTTTAGTCATTCTAAAATGATCACAATCAACAATACTCACCTTTGTGTATGCACAATCAACTAAAACACTGACCTTGTACACAAGAACATCACGAATGAACACATAGTCAACTTATTAAGAACTTTTCATACTCAAGATAGATTGATCACACCTTCAAAATCCACATAGAGCATCCTTATAGAGTATAAAACATTCCTTAATAGCCAAGTCATCATGAGACATAAAAAAACATCTACATAAGCTCAAACATCCTTCTTGGGTCACTTGTAAAATAAGCACAAACACATAGTCAACTTTGAACATTAATAACTATGTCTGTACACACTTTCATATTTTTAAGTTAGGTTCATTAGATTTACCATGAAGTCCTCTTCATCTTTGATTTTTATAGCACCAACAATTTGACTTCTATCAAAAGATATGGATAAAACATAAAGCTTTGGTTTTTACCTGTGTTAAATTAAAATATTTGATTGACAATGGTCACAGTTAAACTTTGACCAATTTGCTTTCATCTCGTGTCCTCACTACTCAAATAAATTACACACCATTTATCTTATTTGAAATTTAATTCATAGGCACCAATTCTGAAACATTAAACCTCAGTCACTTTGACCTCATCTCATGCAATCTTGAAATTTTGACTCAATGTGCTCTGTCGATCTCTATGGATTATTTAGGTCTTTATCATACAACTCACACCATTCAATCAACCTATACGAATATCCATTCACCGTTAGATCCTTAACTTTTACATTTTCTCAATCATTAAACATCATGTACCTATCCTCATCTCATTGATTCCTAACTTCTTAGAGCAATGTGTACCATTGATCTTTCTCAAACTTTAACTTGTGTAAAAATGACTAAGTATGGGAACCATTGATATATTCTTGGAAAGAAAATGTTTTGCCGCAATAACTTCTTACGTGCTTACTTTCATGATCTCAATTTGGACCATATGATACTCTCATATAGAAGAATCTAACCATATGTCAAACTACTCTTGAAACCTTCTTGTGGGTGAGATATATCACATTAAAATGCCTTCTCAAAATATTATGTCACAGAGCCAACTATGTCAAAACTTTCTTGGAATGCTAGCTTTTCTCATGCATTTATTTTGATGCATTTCATCATGTGATCTAAAATTAGGTGTAAATTAACTATGATCAAAATTGCACAAAAGCATATGATTAGTTTATCTTGACACCTTCACACGTGAAATATATAACATCATCAAAATGATTACTTAGCTTTTCTTTTCACATGCAAATTTGGCTAAGTATGGAAAAACACAGTCAAACTACTTGGGAGCCCAACTTTGCATATGCATATCTTTTGGCGTGCTTTGTTGCATTATCTAAAAAATAGTGCAAAAAATCTAGGCACAAAAATGAAAAAAACTCCTATGATCACCTTCTCTTAAAACATCCACACATGTGAGATATGCCACCATCAAAATGCTTACTTGGCTCTTCTTACCACTTTGCAATTTTTTCTAAGTATGGGAAAACATTATCAAAATGCCTAGGAGCCCAACTTTGTATCCATATATCTTTGACTAAGCTTAGGTGAATTACTTGATATTTAGCACATATAAACTAGGTACAAATTCAATCACAACCATATGGCCAAATCCCCCTGACTCATCCACACATGGCAATGATGATGTCAGGAAACTACCTACTTAGATTTTTTGCCACTAGACCCAAACTGTCTGGATGAAAACTATGGATTACTAGATGAATTCAAATTATGCACACAAGCTCTCAAAAATAGATAACATCTTAGGGACCTCTTTCACATGCTCCAATCACCATACTCATCCCTAAACATCTCTAATCATGCCAAAACTGAAGATCAACCAAGTCTCCTTTAAGCACACTAAGACAAGAACATTGTACACTTTGTCATTATTACTTAAGCTATCAAATTACTTCATCCACTCACCAGGACACCTCCATGATATCACCATGACATTATTGATAACTCTCTAATAAAATTTTCTATAAAAATGTCATGTCGTATGAATGACTATTTACTTTATTTTCTTAAAAAACACAAGTTCCTCTTAACATTTTAGATTTTTTACCTACTTATAATTAACCATTTATTTAATTATTTATTTTTCAAACTAGACTTGAAATGATATAATTGATTTTCTTATACCATCTTCAAGTTTTGAGTGTATCCATCTCAAATAATCTATAAAAGTTGAGATTTTTAAATTTTCAAGAAAAACATGTCCACTAGTAGGCCTCTTTTTTTTCACCATATTTTTTTAGTTACCCTATTATTAGTATTCAAAGTGTAACTTACATGATGAAAAACATCATAATGCATTGAAAATTCAACATGCTACCTATAATAAAAAGTGGTGTTTGTGTGATTTATTTTGGCATAGAAGGTTTTGGACATCTCAAAATATATTTTAATAATAGAAATTTGTAGATATTCATGTATAGACTTAGAGTATAATTATGTTTGGGTCATATCTAAGAAATGTTTTGGATGTGGTTCATTATTACAAGAACCAATTCTTATTTTGACTAAATCTCTCGTATTGGATGAAACCCTTGTGTTGTCTTTCCAAAATTATGCAAGGAATATTTGAGAGCATCAACTTTAACCTTGTATTTTCATGGAAGTATACCAAGGAACACCCAGAGCTCATTTTTATTAGCATCATCAAGTATTTTACATATTCCAATTACTTTCATTATTGTATTTTTTTTATGTTTAGTGCTTTTCTTGTTTTTCTAATCAAGCATTTTCTCCTTACTTTACCACTTACTATACAAGTTATAATTATATCAGGCATCATTAATATCTTTGGATCATATTTTCATACCTATAGTGTGGTATGCATCATATATATTTTCAATAATTAGCTTGTTTTCACCATCAATTTTAGATATTCTTAGTTGTAGGGCATACATTGTAAGTCTCATCTTAAGCAATTTCATCAATGAAAAAAATAATTGACATATTTGACTGTCATTTAATTCTTCAAAGTAATTATCCCAAATTATTTCAACTATGGTAGTCAGATATTTACTTAGGCATTGGATTCAAAAAAAATTCATCAACTTTAATTAAGTTCTTGGGTTTTCTATACAAAATCCTGAGAGGTGTTACCAATGGTATAGTTTGTTGATTTGGTGTTTCCATATTAGTATCTTCATTATTAGTTTCTTCATTTTATGTTGTCATATAAATTTATTCAGGATTACTTTCACTACTGAGTGTTTCCATAGAATTTTATTGATTTTTACTTTCACCATTCTATGTTTCCATGAAATTTTATTCATTGTTATGGGGTATATCATCATGCATAGATTCATCATTGACAAAATTAAAAACATCAAACTTTGAATATGGAATTGAAACATAATTTGAATTTTTAGGTAAACATTCATTGTCATTATTCGTTTCATCATTATCTATGACATTTGGTTCATTAGGGATAGTATACATACATTGTATTGAAATAAATTTATGTATTTATTCCCTTTGTTTTTATCTCAACACATATAATTTATTAGGTGTTTTATACTTTAAATTTTTTGTTAATTTTGAATTAGATATGTCACCCATTATTAGACAAACTTGAGAGATTCTAAGGGTGAGGAACAAAAGAACAACTCGATACTTTTTATCTTCCACTATGTAGAACACAAAATGATGTAGAGAATAATAGTAGGAACATAAATATTGAAAGAGGTAAAATATAAATGTTGGATAAAATGTGTGGTTGTTATGAAAGGAATGTGTAAAAAAATTTGTATGCATTTTATTTATACCTTTGAGTGAAGGGTTCTTTATTTCTTTTGTTCAAGGGTTTATTTATACCTTTTGTTTATTTATAATTGCTTCAATTTTTCATAATTTTAAAGTTGATTTACCAAAAAGTACATCATATAAAATCAATTTCGGCTTGATTTAACCTAAATCCTATAATTAATTTCACCAATTAACTAATTATCTTAGTTTGTGATAAAATTAGGGATAATTGATCCCCCAATCAAATATTTTAGTCATAATTAGGTTGAAGGGACTCAAATTTGTGCCAATTACCTTTATGATTGAGGTAATTAATTATTTGGTTCATTATGTGATGTAATTGGGGTTGATTGATGCCTAAATCACATCCTAAAACATTTGAAATTAGGTTCATGAGGCTCAATTTGGCCCAAGTCAAATATTTAAGTGCACCAAATGACTAATTAGATTAATTCATGATGGAATCAGAGATAATTTATCCCAAAATCACATCTTATTCTTGCAGTTAGGTTTAATAAGCTCAAATTAGCTCTAATTACATTTGTGATTTAACCAATCAATTATTTGGTTCATGTAGTGATAAAATTGGTGCTAATTGAGCCCCATATCACATCCTATATAGTTATAATCAAGTTAAAAGGGGATTAATGTGGCCCAAATTATGTCATTGATTACACCAATTACCTATTTTGATCTATCTATATAAAATTAGGTCTAATTTATTTTCCAATCAAATCGTATATTCATAGTTAGGTTTTAAAGGTTCTCAAATAGGCCCCAATTGCCTTCATGATTAATGCAGTCAGCTATTTCATTCATTATGTGATGAAATTAGGGTTTATTGATGCCCAAATCATGTCATATACAATTGAATTAGGTTCACATTGTTAAATTAGCCCTAGATCACATTTTATAGTCACATTTAGGTTCAAGGGGTTCATATTGACTCCAATTACCTCTACATTTGTGATAAAATTAGGGTCAATTAAACCATAAATTTCATCTAATACAAACAAATGAACTATAAATTAGGTTCACAAGGATCATTTTGGTTAAAATCACATTTTAAAATGTACTAATTGACTAATTAGATCAATTCATGTTGGAATCAATGCTAATTTAGCCCCAAATCACATCCTGCTCTCATAGTTAGGTTGAAGGGGCTAAAAATTTCCTCAATTGCCTCCTTGATTGAACAAATCAACTATTTAATTCATTATGTGATGACATTGGAATTGATTAAGGCTCAAATTGACACTAATTACCTCCATGATTGAACTAATCAACTATTTCATTCATTATGTGATGACATTGGAGTTGATTAAGGCCCAAATAACATTCTATATGGTCAAAATTTCATATTTTGCTAAACCAAATTATTCTTTGGTTCACTCTCTAATGAAATAGGGGTTGATTGAGCCCCAAATCATATTTTATAGTTGTAGCTAGGTTGAAGGGGCTCAAGTTAGCCCAAATTACCTTTATGATTGAACCAATTGATCATTTATTTTATTATGTTATGATATTAGGGTTGATTGAGCCCTAAATTACATTTTATATAGTCAAAATTAGGCTAATAAGGCTCAATTTCACCCAAATTGCATAACTAATTTCACCAATTGACTCATTCACTTAATTTGTCATGAAATCTAGCTAATTTAGACCAACATCATATCACATAATCTCACTTAGGTTCAAGGGGTTCAAATTGGCCCAATTACCTCCATCATTAAAATAATTGACTCTTTGGTTCATTATACGATGAAAATGAGTCTGATTGGACCCCAAATCATATTTTATGTAGTAAATATTAGGTTCACAAGATAAAATTCAACCAAATGAAATGACCGCACAAAAAAATATTTTTTAAGCATCACTTTATTCAGAGTGCAAGTAGAGTTATGAATATAGTTCACTATGTGTGGTTGGGGTTTCTATAATGTACCCACAACCCATAACCAGAGTTACACATGTATAATTCCATTCATACACCATTTTCAATATTCAAGAAATCAAAACATAACATTGCATTTAAAATCCAAGACTCATAATGCAAAAGAGTCATTGCACTAATAAATTTGAGTCTTAACCATAATTGGATCAGCCAAGACAAATCATGCCTACACCATTCTATAATAATGTATAAGATTACAAGAATGTCATTACTCATTTAACTTCATACATATAAGAGATATGGAATGGTATTATCCTATATAGATCTTTATACCAAGACTCGTAAATTTAAAGATCATTGCATCATTTAAAAATAGTGTCAAACACATCATGCAACTCCATAATGAAAGAGCAGTCACCAAATGATCCATACACCACCCTGACCCATCTTATGAGCCCTCTAATTAGTGGCCCTCACCACCCCAACCATCACTTGGGTGGTGAAGTCAGGCATTTAGGCTTTGGGAAAAGGTGTGAGCAAAATATTTTATCCATCATTGAGCAATTTACAATAGTCACACAACATCAAATAGATGAAAATTAACATCATGCACCAATAGTGATAGTAATAATACACTAAAAATTTCACAAATGACACTTGCATAAATGGGCCTGCTAGATCTATCAAGCATCCAACATAATATGAGATATCCATATCTATAATTTTATTTACCAAGAGTAAAGCAGTAGCCCAATCATGTTTTAACCCAATCAAATAAAACAAAAGAGGTAAAATATGATCAAACAACTCTTTTTCACTAATACCTCTAAATCCATCAAATTTCAAATAAAATAAGCCAAAATAAAAACTTGCAAGCTTGGCCATGGTGCCATATTTTCATAAGATGCCATTAAAGACCATTAGGGTTAAATAAAATTAACAATAATAAAAACCCAACATCTATAAAATAATTACAGCAAAAAAGAAGCACCCATTTGGCCACTATATAAATATCACATAGAAAATAAAACACCCAGCATGCCATTTTAAGGCAACACTTTCCATCCATGAATAAAATAGAATATATATCTAGAGTTAAATATGTATTCTTCAAATATATTTTAATAATAAATATGATTTCTTTTAAACCTTGTACACCAAGTAAAATTTTAACTTACAACTAGGTATGAAGAGTCAATCCAACTCCATACAGCGATAAAAAGACAAAACTCTATTAAGAAATAATAATGGATCACTTATCACAAATATTCCCTATGAAGAAGAAAAATAAACTTCTCCTTGATTACCCTTCACAAAAATGAAACTCTTGCCCAGCTTCATCCATCTCTTCCATGGCTAATTTCATTCTCTTTTTTGTCATGGCTTTCTCTCTTTATCTCCCTTCTACCTAGGCATGAATTTTTCCAAACCATTAAAGCCTTTTGAGATGAAATTCAAGCCTGCATTACTCTCCATGGCTACCATTTTCCCTCTAAGTTTTCTCTAATAACCAACACAGTGAAAAGTCATTTTTTTTCCAAGCAAAACAATCAATTACTCTCCTTGGATGAAGAGTCAACCTGTAAAGCCATTATTTTTCCTTATTTGATAAATTTTTTTTAATTTTTTCTTTTCTTTCTTTCTTTTTATTTATTTATCTATTTAAAAATATATATACTTTATTTTTTTATTTTAAGTATAATGCATGACCAAAGTCCACAATATTTTTATGGTCATCATGGCCTAACACAAATTCATTTAATAAATAACATTAAGCATGGTTTACTTCTTACCCATGAAATTATTAAATCAAGACCATTATGGAGTCTCGCTCCATTTTAATGCATGACATTAACCTGCCTAAGGCCTATTGAAAATAACATGAATGTAAAAATAGAAATTAAATAATTTTAATTACATATGATCCATGGTGGGTAGCAAGTTAATAGGGTTGATATGATATTTAAATTATTTGAGCCTCTTAGCGAACAGAACAAAGAAAATGATAGTTGAGACAAAAAGGTAGCTTATCACTAAGCCAACATACATAAGACACCAATCAAAGAAAATAGTAAAAACTAAATGCAGACACAACCATAATCAAGTGAAATAAAAAGATGAAAATATTAATCAAGATTAAACAAAGAAAATGAGACAAAATGAGAGACATAAGGCATGTTGTAACTACTTAAGGACTAGATGGATCATTAACATTATAATTATTATCTATTGATGGTGTTACATAGCTACTCACTACCTCCATCATTATTACCCCAACTGTTTAAATCTACCATCAGCTTAGCTCATGTAACTGTGATCTCTACATCCACCAAAACATGGTATCAACAATATCTTCTCTACATGAAAAACATATGTACATGTAAATCTAAATTATACAATCATCATAATATAAGACTATATTGATGGCATCATTAATATGCAAGATCAAAGTATGTTGTTATAGGATAAAAGTATGTTGCTACATGATTAAAGTATGTTGTTTTAGGATCAAAGTATGTTGCTATAGAATCAAAGTATGTTGTTCCAGGATAACATCAATCAATATCTATATGTAAGCATCAGATGATTAGTACTCAAAAATATGATAATACATCAAATAATGTCTATCAAAAAAGGAGTCAAATAACAGGTTATGGCATCCTCCTCCCTTTAATGAGAATCCATCCTGATGACAAATCAAAATAGCCATGGATAGTGTTGTCATATATAAATGACTCATGCTAACTATTAATAATAAGAGATCCCAAAAACTCTCTAACTTGTTCAAGCTAGTTAGTCATAATCACCCCAACTTGGCCCTCTAGGCTTGAGTCATACCCTTGGTCCTCCCAAGGATATCATGCCTCAAGTATCATATGAGGGCTCATCTAAACAATCCATCATTAAACACCAGGGGTTTTATCTTTTTATTCCAATTAACAATATTTTATCACCAATCCCCTGATTGACCTACCCATAAAAGAAAATGGTTGACTAGTGTTGCTTATCCTACATAGTATGGCCTTGGGAAGGGTGGACTCAGCCAAGGCTCAAGGTGAAGGTTATATTACTATCATGGAATTTTTAGCTTCCCACAATCATTAATTTTAGCTGAAATCCATAGATTTTAGCACCTCCATATCATAGAACATAGTAATTATTCACTTTTAGTTTACCTGATGGTTGCAATCAACCAACCATAATAGCATTTCAACCAAAAAAAATTCTTGGTCTTGCTTACAAGTCCACTACTTTGGACCCAATAGTGCTACCCAAGCACTAGTCATACTTCTCTTTAAAAACAATATTTGCATAATTATAACTAGTCACTGATAGTGACACACAAAGGTAAGCAAAACATACACCTACTTACCATAGATGTAAAAAAATAGCTACATAAAATTAATAATCAATTATTTTTTTGAAATAATTTTTCTTTTAATTACCCAAGATACATCGACAATAATAGTAGTATCTTATTTTATAATCATTTTTGTAAATTTTAGCATTACCTCATAAGTCTTTATTAACAATTTCCTGTGTTTAGTCTTTAATTACACCACCTTCCAAGGGTGAATTTGCCTTGGATTTGGCTTGACCAACCATGATAATTTTATGCATGTTGAGTTTTCTTACTAAAATAAATGCCACTCATCACAAGAGTGCTATATTAGATCAATAATTTAGCATTTGAGCATATATTATACCAAGTATTCAATTTAAATTAATAAAATAATATTAACATTTTGTCCATAATAGTCATTAATTATTTTGGGAGCACCAAACCCCAACATTTTTCTAATTTCCAAGATGGCTAAAGGAATCCCTCATCTATTATATCAATAACATATCAACATTCAGTCAAAAAAACTCTTTCAATTTTTATTATAATTTCACTCCCTTGAACAAGACAATGCTTCACAAGCACTAGTCATTAAACAAAGCTCCTTTTTAACTTATATTTGTGCCACACAAGTCCCAATAATAAGTTGGGATACCATTCCAACCTCACATAACCTGTTGAACCTTAATTCATATTTTATTCTTTTTTTATCTACAAAGACTATATTCAGTAACAAAGGTATCAATTTAAGACAACCTTGATTCCAAATCAGTTTATTAGTCCATGGCAAATATAGTTAACATGCCAAGAATCATAATAGGTTAACTTCACCAAGTTACCAATTAGGTCCTTAAGATAAAAATAAGGCCTACTAATTCCACTCAAGACATTACTTGAAAAGAGATTAAATGTAACCACATAAATCACATAAGAGCTATGAAATAACTCCATCTATAACTTAGTCCAATATAGGACTTAAGAAAGTAATTCTCAAATAAACAAATAACCAAAAAATGAGTAAATATTCATACAACTCACCAAGTGGTCTTGATAATCAAAAAATTCATTTCAAGATCTTTCTCTTCTAAATCTTATTATTAAGTTGGCTTAATGCATATCTAATAGAATGGTAATGGTAATCAACAACCATTCAAGTCTATCAACCTAAAAAGCTCAAATCAGTCCCTGACCAACAAAATTTTTAAAATCAGATGATTTACTCAAGTAAATCAAGTATACTCCTTCCTCAACCAGCCTCCCAAGCATAAGTCATCCCTTAACACTTCAAGGACTTAATGTCCCTAAAACATTTTGAGTAATTACCAAATAATTTTTCTAAATTCCAACAATGGTCTTTTAATGCCTTAACTCATATTGACTCATCCATGCATGTCAACTAGTAGTCAAGCAAGACCCATATTAACATAGCTTCATATTGGAAAAGGGTGACTTTAGCTAAGGCTATGGAGATCAACATATTTTGGTTAGAGAATCATTAAGATCCTAGAGGGTTACAAAATTATCTATAGAAATTTTATCGATTTCTTCATACACACTCACACACACATACATTCTTTAATATAATAACTTTCAACACTTTAGGCTTGCATAGACAAATAACTAATCAACTCATCCAAGAGGTAAAGTGACTTTATAAGGGTCACACGTGACCTTCTTAAGTATATAAGACATGTATCAGTCTATACAAGGCATATAACTCTAGCCCTAATTTATTATGCACACTACCATACAAGGTTTCAATTCAATATTAGAAAGATAATAGAGACAAATACGTGGCATTCAATTTCCACAAGGCATACACATACAAGTTAAAAAATAAGCCTCTATAAGGATATGTATATATACACTAGGTATATGTACATCCATCTAAAGTATATTATGTAACACAGCCCTTTTGCAAGGGTATGCATAATCATACAAAATATCAATCAACTTTTCAATCACACATTAAAATAAGTAAAATTCATCAAAAATCAACAAAAACCTTTAAGCATAGGCTCTAATACTAGATGAAATGACCCCAATGTTTTTGAGCATCACTTTATTCAGAGTGTAATCAAAGTTATGAATATAGTTCACTATGTGTGGTTGGGATTTGTATAATTCACCCACAACCCATAACTAGAGTTACACATGTACAATTCCATTCATACATCATTTTCAATATTCAAGAAATCAAAACATATAACATTGCATTTAAAAGCCTAGACTCATAATGCAAAAGAGTCATTGCACTAATAAATTCAAGTTTTAATCATAATTAGATCAACTAAGATAAAGCACACCTACATCATTCTATAAGAATGTATAAGCTTTCAAGGATGTCCTTACTCATTTAACTTCATACATATAATAGATATGCAATAGTACTATCATATATGGATCTTTATACCAAGACCTCATAAATTTAAAGATCATTGCACCATGTAAAAATAGTGTCAAAGACATCATGCAACTCTATAATGAAAGAGAATTTGTCCAATGATTTACACACTAAGTGACCCATCTTATGAGCCCTCCAATTGGTGGCCCTCACCACCCCAACCATTAGTTGGGTGGTGGAGTCAGTCATTCAGGCTTTGGGTAAAGGTGTGAGTAAGATATTTTAGCCATCATTGAGCAATTTATAGTAGTCACACAACATCATCAAATAGATGAACCTTAACATCATGCACCAATAGTGCCAATAATAATACACCAAAAATTTCACAAGTGACACTTGAGTAGTTGGGCCTACTATATCTATAGAGCATCCAACATAGGATGAGACATCAAGATCTACAAAAAAAAAAAAAAAAATATTTTGTAATTTTTTTTTATATTTTTACCAAGAGCAAAGCAGCATCCCAATCAGATTTTGACCCAAGCAAGAAAAATGAAAGAGGTAAAATAAGAGAAAATAACTCTTTTGCAACAATACCTCTAAATCCATCAAATTCTAAGCAAAATAAGCCAAAATAAAAATATGCAAGCTTAGAGATGGTGCCATATTTTCACAAGTTTCCATTAAAGACTAGCAGGGTCAAATAAAAATAGCAATAATAAAAAATCAATAGCTATGAAATAATTACAGCAAAAAATAAACACCTATTTGGCCACTAAATAAATATCATATAGAAAAGAAAACACCCAGCATGCCATATTAAGGCAACACTTCATAGCCATGAATAAAATAGAATAAGTAACCAGGGTTTTAATATTTTATCTCTAGATGTATTTTAATAATAAAGTCAATTTATTTTAAACCTTGTACATCAGGTAAAATTTTAACTCACAACCAGGTATAAAAAATCAATCCAACTCCATACAGCCATAAAAAGATAAAACTCTAGTAAAAAAAATAATACATCACTTACTTGGCACAAATCTACCCTATGAAGAAGAAAAATTAACTTCTCCTTGATTACCCTTCACAAAAATGAAGCTCTTACCCAGCTCCGTCTATCTCTTCCATGGGAAACTCCATTCTCTTTTTTCTTCATGGCTTGCTCTCTTTATCTCCCTTCTACCTAGGCACAATTTTTTCCAAACCATTAAAACCTGCTGAGATGATATTTGAGCTTGGCTTACTCTCCACGACTACCATTTTCCCTCTAGGCTTTCTCTAATAGCGAAAACAACAAAAAGACATTTTTTTCCCAAGCAAAATAATCGATCACTCTCCTTGGGTGAAGATTCAACCCCTAAATCCATTATTTTCCTTAATGATATATTTTTTTTAATTTTTGCTTTTCTTTATTTATTTATTTATTTATTTATCTATTTAAAAATAGATATAATTTACTTTTTTATTTTTATTTTAACTATAATGCATGGCCAAAGTCCATAAACTTTTTATGGTCATTAGGGGCTAACACATTTAATTAAATAAATAACATTAAGCATGGGTTACTTCTTACCCACAAAATTATTAAAATGAGACCATTATGGAGTCCTGATCCATTATAATGCATGACATTAACCTGCTTGAGGCCTCCTGAAAATAATACTAAGATAAAAATACTTAGATTAAATAATTTTAATCACAATATTATCCATGGTGGACAACAAGTTAATAGGGCCGATATGATATTTAAAGCATTTGAGCCCCTTAGTACCCAGAATAAAAAAAATGATAGCTGAGACAAAAATGTAACTTATCACTAAGCCAACACACACAAGACACAAATCAAAGAAAATAGTAAAAATTAAATGTGGACACAGCCATAAATAAGTGAAATAAAAAGATGAAAATATCAATCAAGATTAAACAAATAAAATAAGACAAAAATAAAGACATAGGCATACTACAACTTCTCAAGCACTAGATGGCTTATTACCATTATATTTCTTATCTAGTGCTAGTGTTACCTAGCTTCTCATTGCCTTCACCATTATTATTTTGTCAAAATTCATCACCATTCTAGCTCATGTACCTATGAGCCCTGCAACCACCAAAACATGGCATCAATAGTATCTACTCTACATGAAAAAGATATGTACATGTACATCTAAATTGTAAAATCATCACAATATAATATTATATTGATGACATCATTAATATTTAATATCAAAGTATGTTACTGTAGGATAAAAGAATCTTGTTGCAAGATCAAAGTATGTTGCTGCAAGATCAAAGTATGTTGTTGTAGAATCAAAGTATGTTGCTTTAGGATCAAAGTATGTGGCTGTAAGATCAAAGTATGTTGTTGCAGAATAACATCAATCAACATCTATATGTAAGCATCAGATGATCAGTACTCAAAAATATGCTAATACATCAAATAATGTCTATCAAAGGAGTCAAATAACAGGCTATGACATCAAATTGAGTCACTATATTTATTATGTCCTCTATATGCTAGTGTATATATTGACACACACCAATTTTATAATATAAAATTTAAAAAAATGATAGGTCTA
The DNA here is from genome assembly GCA_037957365.1 of Torreya grandis. Taxonomy (NCBI): domain Eukaryota; kingdom Viridiplantae; phylum Streptophyta; class Pinopsida; order Cupressales; family Taxaceae; genus Torreya; species Torreya grandis. The sequence continues at coordinate 222,688 of JARHVA010002134.1, read as the reverse complement.
CTTCAAATTTACATCCCTTGTGGCATATGGTTTAACTTTAGGGACATTAGGTTGTTAGCTTTACAAATTGTGAAAATATTGTATGTATCTTTGTGTATGCTTTTAGTGATTAAAAATCACATAAAATAAATGCATTGCATATTTCTAGTAATGAAAAATGAGAATAGATATATACATAAAGATAAACACATATACACACATACATATATAAACATATACATAGATGGTTTTTTTAATCCTATGTAAAATAAATGTGGATACACAAATTTTTATGTGTAGTTTAAAAAATAAGTCTACATGCACAAAAATGGCTTTGGTTCCGAATATTAAGGCTTGGACCTACAAACACGTCCAGTTGAATCCATGTTTTGACTAAAAATAACAAAATATAACTTTTGCCATCATAAACACTATGAATTTCATTGAGACATTTACTACAACTATTACTTTGACATACAACATACCCTCTTATTTCCAAATATATGATTTTATTAATTTTCTAACTATTCTAAAGTTTTCATTTATATTAATTTTTAAGTATGTATTTTTTATACCACTATATATCTCAACTATACATGTATATATTTGTTTATGTGTTTTTTTTGGTTCATTTAAATTATGCAAAATATATATATATGGTAACAAACTAGGCCTAATTATATATACATTAAAAAAAAACTTATTTTTAATTTTTTTTAGATAGTTGGGGGGAGGGTAGGTAAGGCGGATGCACACATCTAGATATCCATTTTGTCAGGATGCGAAACACCGGAAGCATACAATTGATTACCAAATACCAAGCAACTTAATATGCGGAAATAAACCAGATTCACCAAGTAACTAGAATTCAGAATAACACAGCATATGAGAGACAATACACAACTTGTATTAACACTTTATACAGAAAAGAATACAATAAAGAAGATGCCACTTCTTCTCCACCACCTTACAGAGGTTTCCCACACCTCAAGTGAACAGTAATTCTTCTCCCCAAAGCTCTCCCTCTCACAGGTCCCAACACCCAACTCAAATACAGAGTTGGTGTTCACCTCCCGTGCTCCACGCACACCACAAGTGCTCCACGCACTCCACAAGCACTCCACATGCTCCACAAGTACTCAAGGTACTTCAAGTAGATCTCCCATGAATCTGCAACAACCTGCAATTCAACAGACCATACTTATGGAAGGAACTCCCTTGCCTTCCTCTCTTGCTCTATCCGAGTACACACCTGTACTCCAAGTAGATCCTGCCTGATACTGCTCCCTGTTGTGTTGCTGTCTATATGACCTTGCACACCTGCAAATCAAACAACGGTTCTGCTCACCTGTGAACCTCGACCTTGCACACACATACACCTGCAGATCAATGATCTTACTTACCATGTAGATCTCCTATATAGGCCATGCAACTGTGACCAAGATCCTACACTCCTGAAGAACCCAGCTGGCTCTCCAATCCAGCACCAACACACCTGGTATTGAGGCACTAGGAGGAACGCACCATTGCTCTACCTCACACACAGAAGGAGCTTATAATTATGCTCTCTTACTCCCTAGCACACTTTTCCAATACAACCATGAGTCTATTATATAGATCTCATCCAAACAATAATTAGACATCTAATTACAATAATTAGATCCGCAGCTATGAGTCTAAAATTAGCACTCATCATGCAAACACTTGGTTCGTTAGCTAACTGCCCATAAATAGCTCACAGTCGAACCACACAGGCGACCGACGTCGGTCCCTGTCTGCCTGGAGGTGACCGACGTCGGCCGATATATGACCGACGTCGGTTGCTTCTCAATGCTATCCTGTCGACGTCGGCTGATCAGACCGACCCCAACTTCTCTGCAACTCAGCAACCTTCAGCAACCTCCTCTCCTATTTGCATCAGTGAAGCTTTTAGCTCCACAATCCTAACAATCTCCCACTTGGAGATAAACAGTTACACTGTACCTGTACCTGTACTCTGTCTAATCTGTTTCCTGGTTTGTATCCCTCTTCAAGCTCCCACCTGAAGACAACCCACCACACAACCTGTGATGTACCTCCTGTCATCCGAGTAACCTACCACATCCGAACCTACAACACCTGTAGTGAAGTCCTGACCCTGCATAGCAACACCTGCTGCCGGTCCCTCTCAGAAAACCTGAGAACCCACTTCCCCGAATTGGCTCCTAACTCTGACAGCTCCCACTGCATGGGAATACTCAGGTCTATACCAGACCTCATGTGATTTCAGACACTGTACCTATCCAGCCTTTAGTGTGCTCTGGTTCTGCATCTCGAACCTCATCAACACCTGATTCACATCAGCTCCCACTCGAGACAAAATCAACCTGTGATCTCCATGCCTCCCATGTCAAAGAATTCCGCTGCTCCAAACTCCTCATGACATGCCACTGAACTAATCTTACCCTTAGCTCAGCAAAACCCTGTATGTGCTAACCTACTATAGCAAAACATACCGTCCACATACAGTAACAGAATGATGTCATGACCATCATCCTCCTGGTAAGTCAAACCACAGTAGTTACCCTGACATCGACTGAAGCCATGCTTCATCCTCCACCTATCAAAACCTGTACCACTGTCCTGCAGCTTCCTCAAGACCATATACCTGGTCTTCCGTCTCACGTATTCGTTCTCTCTATTCTTCTACTAAGGCATCCATTCGTCTCTGTGCTTTCATCCAGCTGGCAAACCTACCAAAACTCCCGTTTGGTTCTGCATCATAATCCTGCCTAGCTCACACCTATTTCCTAGATCCTTCCTGCTCTACAATCAGCAACAAGTATGAAGAAGAGGAACACGAATTTGAGGGCCTACTTATGCCTTCAGTCCTCTGTATGGGTGTTTGAGACTCCTTGACAGCTCGCTGTCCACCCAAAATTTGTTACAGTGATTGACCTCGGTCACTCCACAGTCTGCATCCAACCGACGTTGGTTCCATGTGTCTGTACCTGACTACCAGCCTTCCAGTGCTGGTGTCCCTTCTGCCGACGTCGGTCCTCCTGACCGACATCGGTCTTACATACTGCTGACGTCGGTCCCATGACCGACGTCGGTCTTACTCTGCCCGACATCGCCGGCTTCGGTCTGCACATGACCGACATCGACACCTGTCTGTTCGACGTTGGTTCCTCCTGACCGACATCGGTGTCTGTGTTCGCCTGTGAGTGATGACTTTTTACCCACGAGCTCCTTTGGATCAAAACACATGTCCAAACTGCTCTGCTCAGATGTATCCAGCCTCATCCACTGAACTCTGTCTGCCATCTCCTCCAAGAACACCAAGGCTTTCCAATTCTTAAGCCTGTCAAATATATTTGTCTTTCGTTTAAGAACATGCATCTCCTTCCTGCTCATGTGACCAAGCCTACGAAGCCATGTCTCCGCAATAGAAGAAGAATCAGTAATATAAACAAGTAGATAAAGTGTACCTATTTTCTTACCACCAGCTAATTCAAGTGCTACCACTATGAGAGTTCTTGTGCATCTCTCATCACCCAATATTTTTGAAGAAATTAGCCATATCTCCAGACCTGGGACCTACATGACCTTCATCAACACCTGTGTGTTGGCCGCCTGCAATTTCAGCTTCACTTCCCCTTTGCCAATTCTTTGGCAAGGCTTACCAGCTCCTCTACCTGGGGCTGCATGGAAAGAGGCAACTGAATCTTTTATCCAAGATTCAACTTTATCCAAGAAACCTACAAACACATCCTGTGCAACAACTCCTACTACATCTGTATCTTCAGTTTCTTCATGCTGATCTATTACCAACCAACAATGTTCTTTTACCTGCTCTTTCTTTCCATCGGACCATGAGTAACCGTCTGTGCTTTTCAACTCCTCCATTCTTAGCTTACTTTGATCTGCCATTGCTCTACTCCCACTCGATCAGAAACCCCTGAGAGTGCCCTGTAACCAAAACACAACCTGCTTCCTGCAACCTTAGCTCTGATACCACTTGTTGGTATCAAGCTCAAGAACCTACAACCAAGGCTCTGATACCACTTGTCAGGAATCTAGAACAACAAACATGCTCTGATCCCACTTGTCAGGATGCGAAATCGGAAACATACAATTGATTACCAAACTTCAAGCAACTTAATATGCGGAAATAAACCAGATTCACCAAGTAACTAGAATTCAGAATAACACAGCATATGAGAGACAATACACAACTTGTATTAACACTTTATACAGAAAAGAATACAATAAAGAAGATGCCACTTCTTCTCCACCACCTTACAGAGGTTTCCCACACCTCAAGTGAACAGTAATTCTTCTCCCCAAAGCTCTCCCTCTCACAGGTCCCAACACCCAACTCAAATACAGAGTTGGTGTTCACCTCCTGTGCTCCACACACACCACAAGTGCTCCACACACTCCACAAGCACTCCACGTGCTCCACAAGTACTCAAGGTACTTCAAGTAGATCTCCCATGAATCTGCAACAACCTGCAATTCAACAGACCATACTTATGAAAGGAACTCCCTTGCCTTCCTCTCTTGCACTATTCGAGTACACACTTGTACTCCAAGTAGATCCTGCCTGATACTGCTCCCTATTGTGTTGCTGTCTATATGACCTTGCACACCTGCAAATCAAACAACGGTTCTGCTCACCTGTGAACCTCGACCTTTCACACACATACACCTGCAGATCAATGATCTTACTTACCATGTAGATCTCCTATATAGGCCATGCAACTGTGACCAAGATCCTACACTCCTGAAGAACCCAGCTGGCTCTCCAATCCAGCACCAACACACCTGGTACTGAGGCACTAGGAGGAACGCACCATTGCTCTACCTCACACACAGAAGGAGCTTATAATTATGCTCTCTTACTCCCTAGCACACTTTTCCAATACAACCATGAGTCTATTATATAGATCTCATCCAAACAATAATTAGACATCTAATTACAATAATTAGATCCGCAGCTATGAGTCTAAAATTAGCACTCATCATGCAAACACTTGGTTCGTTAGCTAACTGCCCATAAATAGCTTGCAGTCGAACCACACAGGCAACCGACGTTGGTCCCTGTCTGCCTGGAGGTGACCGACGTCGGCCGATATATGACCGACATCGATTGCTTCTCAATGCTATCCTGCCGACGTCAGCTGATCAGACCGACCCCAACTTCTCTGCAACTCAGCAACCTTCAGCAACCTCCTCTCCTGTTTGCATCAGTGAAGCTTTTAGCTCCACAATCCTAACAATTTTCATCGTGTAAAAATCTAAAGGGTCTACTTCATAGGGAATTCCATCCATGACAAAAGTCCTAAAATATCTACTTCATAAAAGCCTAATGGATATTCAAAAGGTTGAAGGGAAAGAATGTAGGGGAAAATTCCCATGATAATTATCCAAAAGGGTAAGTTCCAAAGGGCAAAGGGCCTAAGATAAAAGTCTCGAAGGGTAGGTGTAGTATGGAAAAGTGGTCAAGACAAAGTCTCGAAGGGTAGGTGGTCAATAAAAATGGTTGAAGGAAAACTTAAAATGTCTGAAGGGTCATTTCAAAAAAAAATTAAAGGGTAGGAGTAAAAGGTCTAAAGGATTTACTTTATGTAAAAAATGCTCGAAGGGTCTACTTCATAAGGTAATGTTTTGATGGGGAAAGGGTCCATGACAAAAGTCTTGAAGGGTAGGTTATATAAATCCTGAAGGGTATGTGCCCTTGGGGTCATTATTTCAAAAAAAAAATATTAGCAAGATTGTTGTGGGGAATTATTTTGTATTTTTTGAATCAGACAAAATGTTTGATAACAAAAAGTTTGAAGGGTCATTTTCAATTGGTAAAGGGCCTGAGATAAAAGTCCTAAAAGATACTTTCAAAAGGCCAAAAGGATCTTTGAAAATGGCTAAAGGGTGGGTGGGTTAAGGCTAAAGGGTAGGTTCGAAGGGATAAAATAAATCTATCATAGAATTTTTTTGAACAAAATATCCACAGACCCAATTTATTCAAGGGAATTATTTTAGATAGAATGTCTACAATAATTTTCTCGATGGAATAAGTCTGTGTAAAAAAGTCCACAAAGAATTAGTCGATAAAGGAAATAGACAAAACACCCAAAACATAAAACCCTAAAATATAAATCACACAAGTCTGATAAAGAAGAACCCAAAAACATAAGCCCAATAAAAAGAATTAGTCTATGAACACAATACCAATGCCATTTTGCTAAAGTACAAAAAGGCCACTAATTAATCTTCTCCTAGATTTTACATAAACATATAGAAGAGAGGCTCAAAGTCAAGACCATAGTTTGAAAAAAGTGGGTCCCCACTAACCTATGAAAAAAAGGTGGGTGTTGAGTATAACAAATAGTGAATCACAGTGGGAATACTCCTGAGTATTCAAGAACCTAGAACTCTAGTTTACAATCTTAAATCAATCATGAAATGTGTCATGGAAGAGTACTTAAATTAGAAACATAAGAGAGACTCCTAATTTTATTTACACAACATACATACTTTCTAATTTCTTGGATCTATGTGTGTCAAATGTGTAGTTTATTTAACCCCTACTATGATGAGTTTTTCAAAGGCTTGATGAAACTGTAGGTTTCATTCTAGTATCTCTTAAAGCTTAAAAACAATGGAAGCTGAAGCATTGATCTGCTACCAACCAGGTGTCCATAGCTCCAACAGAGATACCTTCATCTCTTTCTCTCTTCATTTAATTATTTATTTTATTATGATGCATGGTACATTGACCTTATTTCATCAAGCCAAGCCTTTTGATTTTATTTATATTTTATTTTGCTCTTTTTAACTTGTTGGTTCTTTCTTCTTTTGTTTTTTTTGGTTATTCTTGAATGGAAAAGAGAAGAGATAGAACTCTAGTGAGTTTATATAATTATAAAACTAACTATTACTAGAACGTTCCTACTAGCTACACCTATACCTAGAATTATCATTTCCAATGGGTATTCAATGTGATAAGTGCATTTGATCCAATAAAATAAGAAAACTTTCTAAATTTGTATGAAGTAATCTGAGAGAAAATTTCACATACATGGTAAAAGTATTTAATTATGACACCATTCAAAATAATCTATGATTACCAACCTTCATCCTAAAGACTTAAAAAACACATAAATACACCTAATCTATAAACTAGTCCCAAAGTGTCAAGATTTTAATTTTCCTCCTTTTTACAAATCATAAGCTCAGTTGGTTTAGATATTAACTTGGTTATATTCAAATCAACCATAATTTTAATTGTCAAAGAAATCAAATAACAACTAATCTTAAAAGGCACTAAAAACTAATCTAGAAAACATAAAATCTAATCTATGAAGGAAAAATACTGAAAGAAGGAAAGATTAATCTAGAAAGAAAGAAACTAATATATGAAAGTAAGAAATCTAATCTATGAAATCAAAAAATCTAATCTAAGAAAGCAAGAAATCTAATCTAACCCTATAGCTACATTCATCTATCCCTCGTTACTCAGTAACATCAATATGGCACAACCCTGAAGTAATGCTTTAAGAACTATCCATTAATTGGGTATGTAATATCATTGCCTTAGAGGTCCTTCAGATAAAATGCATTATTTCCCATGATCTCCAAAATCTGGTATGGTCCAATCCATAGTGGGGAAAACTTGTCATGCTGTCCTTTTTTGTCATAGTATTTATCCCAAAGTATCACTAGATCCAAAATCTTGAATGCTTTGAATTTTTATCTCTTGTCAAGCCACCTCTTGACCACATCCTAATATTTTTTGAATGTTTGTAAGGATTAATATTTGAATCTTCCATTCCTATTATGTCCAACAATCTTGATTTTGCTTTATCACTCTATTCCATATAATCTTGCATAAACTGATAAGTGGGTAACTTTAGCATAATTAGGAATACATGATTTCATCCATACACTAATAGATAAGGTGAATATTTAAGGTCTTGCTTGTATCTAGTGTTGTCTACCCAAAGAGCATACTTGAATAAATTGTTCTAGTCCCTAGACTTGTCCCCTACTAATTTCTTAATTGCATCAATCAAATTATTTCTCATTGATTTTGCTAATCCATTTCCATGGGGGTAATAGTTAGAAACTGACCTGATAATAATTTGGTTGTCATGTGCTGACTTAGTAAATTATGCTAATATGAAATTCAGTCCATTTTCATAAACCAAATAAATAGGCATGCCAAACTTTGTTGTTATGATTTTCTCTAAGAAGTGGATCACATCTTATGCTTTATAGTTCTTTGTGGCTATGGCTTGGGTCCATCTGGTGTAATAGTTTATAGTAGTAAGCATGAATTTATGGCCTACCAAGGAGTTTGGGTTGATGATGCCAATGAAGTCTAAACCCCACTTAGTAAATGGCCTTCCTTCAATAACTGGTTGTAAATGCATTTTTTTATGTACTTCTCTTTTGGCTAGAGTTTGGCATTCATGACATGTTCTAACATGACTATGAGGATCCTTAAAGATGTTTGGCCAATAGTATCCCATTCTTAATATCTTGTGGGTTATGGTATTCCCAGAATGATGACCACTGCCTATTAATTGATGTAAGTTTTCTAAAATTTCTTTAGCTTCATCTATAGATACACACCTGAGATAAATGCCTTCATAATTTATTTTGTAAAGGACTCCCTTTCTAATCATGTAATGAACATCTCTGAGCTTCAAATCTCTTCTTCTCTCTCTATTGAGCTTTAAGAAACAAGTTCCTATGAGTAAATATTGTATTATATCAGTATACCATTCTCCTTTATATACTTGAGCTTCACATACCTCTTCAACTATGATACGAGGATTTAGTTCATTCATAAGTTGAATAATGCCTTGGCCCTAAACAATCTTTATAGGCTTGATCTCTATGTCTAATTCTTACATCTTGGCCATCCATTTGCCTCGACATTATCCTAGCTTGTTATGTGATAGGGTGAGCTTGACCGCAAAATCAAGTACAATGGCAATGACTTTATTCCTTAAGATGTAATATTAAAACTTCTTTATAGATTTGATAAAGGTGAAAATATGTTTATCAGTCATAGAGTACCTAAGTTTTGCATCTTTTAAATTTGTGATTATGAATGCAATTGGATGCTTCTTATGTGTGATGATAGTTATAGTTGTATGATCTGAAGCAAATGAATATAAGTAGAAATATTTATTAAAATTTGGACTGATCAATATGGGAGCCTATGATATTACATCTTTAATGTCTTGGAAGGAATTTTTAGCTTCGGTTATCCACTCTATTTTGGCATCCTACTTGAGCATGGTGTTCGTAGGTCTAAGTATTTCTTCAAATCTTGAGTTGAACTTCCTTACGAAGTTAATCTTTCCAAAGAATGATTTAATCTCCTTCTTGTTTTTTGGTGGTTGAATTCTTGAAATCACCTTAATTATGTCTATATCAATGGTGATCCCATCCTTGGTGGTGATGTACCCTAAAAGATTGCCTTGAATCCAAATATGCTTTTCTTTGGGTTTAATGAAATACCAAACATTTTTCATCTTTTAAATATGGATTATAGGTGACTTATGTGGTCCTTTTAATTCTTTGAAAATATCTTAAGATCATCCATATAGATGATTATGCATTTTCATATCACTCCTTTGAAATCATGATCCATGGAACATTGAAAGGTATCTCTTGCATTTATCAAGTCAAATGACATCCTCTTATACACATAAGTTCCCCACTTCATAGTGAACACTATCTTCATTTTATCTTTAGATTGAACCAATCCCTGATTATAGCCTAAAAATCCATCTAAGAAGGACATCATTTCATAACCACTTACTATATATATCACCTCATCCAGAGAAGGCAGAGGATAATTGTCTTTTTCATAAGCCTTATTTAAATTTCTAAAATCAACACATTATTTGATCTCGTTGTTCTTCTTTCTTATTGGGACCAAATTGGTCACCCAAGTAGAATGTCTTACTGGAAAGATGTTTTTTGTGCTCAATAGATTCTCCACTTCTCTCTGAATGAGAGGATCCATAATAGGATTGACTGGTATTTGCCTCTATTTGAATGGTTTATGATCTAGCTTCGTAGGAATCGTATGAGTAAAGACATGTGGGTCATATACTTTTAAATCTTCATATGTCTAGGCAATGACATCCCGATATCGAGTAATTAAATCCTTCACTCACTGTCTTTCTTCTAGGGTGAATTTGAGACCAATATTAACATAACATGGGCTATGTTCATCTCCTATATTTTATCTTTTGAAATTTGATTCATTGACCTTGGGTTGCCTTATCTATTGTGCCTGAAGATCTATGTTGAATGGTCTTTCCAAGGAGACCAAGCTAGTAGGAATTCAATTATGTTTGAGATGAAGAACACCCTCTTTGTCTAATTCCTCTTGATAGAGGTGATTAATATCCTTATCATGGATGATTTATGATTCAAATTCCCTTGAATTAGTTAAACAACTAGATAATCCATTGAATATCATCAAATACCTATAAATTTTATACATTATTCAGAATAGAGGGTCATGATACCAATTCAATTGAGAACCTCCTTACCTTAGATTCTTGTAGTGGCTCCAAATTAGTATTAGTAGTAGCTAATGAATCAATGGTCTAATTTTTCTCTTTGGGAGGTGATACTATGTTGAAGGCTTAAAAAACTTAAATCAAGTCCCATGATCTATGCTTGTATCTTCTCAAATAAGATAGCTTGCATTGGTATTTGTTTCTAACATGGTTAACCACCAGCTCTGAGTCACCAAATACTAATATTTTCTTTGCATTATTTTTTAGTACAAACTATAGTCCTAGAACGAAAGCTTCATACTCATCCCTATTGTTTGTGCATGGAAATTGCAACCTGTATGTTTCCAAGAAATTTTTACCTTATGGATCAATTAGTTCAATTCCCACACCTGATCCTTTCTTGGATCTAGTGTCATAAAAGTGTAAATTACATAGCTATGTGGAAACTTCAAGTTCTATATTATGTACTTGGTTTTGAGTGGTAAAAGTATAAATATCAAGGTTGGGAAACTCATACTTTACCTCTTCATTCTTGACATTATATTCCATAATGGGAAACTTCATCCTTGGCTCTCTATCAATTCTAATTTGGTTTGCATTGCCTCTCCATGGTAGCCAGATATGAGAAAACTCTATGGAGAGATGTCCATTAAGTGTTTTTGATTAATCCTTACTCAACAATAGTATGTATCCTTCTGGTATGTCTACATTGGTCATATGGACTCATGGTTTAGATGCTACTTGAATATGCACATTGATCAATTCTCCAACTACTAGTACTACCATTTTGTCTAGTTGAGAAACTACTCTCTTTGAATGGATTAGAGGTAAACCAAGCTTTTGAAATATAAAAGTAGGCATGATAGTTGTAGATGCTCTAAAATCAAATAAATAATTATGAATATTCTTATCGAAGGCTCAAATAGTCAGTAAAAAGGGTGTAACTTCTAGCTTACTCTTGTAAATGACATTGGCATCAGTAACTTTCACTTTGTCTATAGATGCTTTAGCTTTTTTCATAGGAGCTTTCCTAGTAATGGACTTTCATATTAGCTCTTTTTGTTTAGGGATTTGAGATAACTCATGAAGAGTTATATTTACCTTGATCTTCTTCATATCCACAACAACATTGTATCCTCCTTTACTTGGTTCTTCCTTTCTCTATTGTTGATCATTCCCCTTTAAAAGAGGTGGATTATTGTCTACTTTAGGATTAAGAGGAATCACCTTGGTATTTAGAGGATTCAATGTTGTAAGTGGATGCATATTCCTTATATTGTATGCACCTCTTTGAAACTACTAGAATGTGTGAATTTCATCCATATTCTATTCTAGTTCATTGTCATCTTCACCTAGGAAGGGAAACTCATGAGTTTCAAAGAACATAACAATACTTGAAGAGCCAAGATCTAGATGATGTTCAGGTAGATTATGCATCCGATCTTGTCTAGCCACTTCTCTTTGAAAGATTTTGAATGTTTAGAAAAATTCAATGTAGTTAAGTTCACCATGCTCAAAAGTATTATAAATTTTTCACCAATTAGGAAGAGTCATTTCTATTATGTTGATCTCTAGGATCTTGTTAGGTTACTCAAGTCTATTGAATGGTTGATTTTGTCTCTATATTTTAGCATTCTAATTATCAGTTGGGCCATTAACATTGTCCATCTTTCTTTGCATATTCAATAAATCATTGCTCAACTTTTAAACCATCTTATAAATAGAATCTAGATATGCCTTAGTGTAATTGGTACCTTGTAAAATAAAAGTGGGGAGTGTAGATGATTGTTGATTCTACTTGTAACCATTTCTTGTCATATGATTTTTCAAAAATCTAAAATTTGGTTTTGTTGTCTATGTTAATGGATGCAGTGTGTATAATTGATTTTGATTGAACATAGGAACATTTTGTTTCACATGTGGTATTAGATTTAATGTAGGAAGGCCATTGTTAACATTAGGCACCCCATGCATCTAAGGATTGATTTTATTATCTATATTGATAGCTTCTTAGAATGCCCATGCCAAATTTTTAACTATAGTAGCTCTCCTTAGAAACACGATATTAATTGGATCTAGCATGTTATTGTACATTTCCAACATCAATTGCTCATTTGGTTTGTACCTTGGGATAAACCAATTGTACATCTTCTATAACCTTACATTAAAATCATGGATGGGCTCATTAGGTTCTCTCCTCATGTTGGTGAAATGATGTTATACCAAACTAGGATTGGTGACCTATCCAAACTGTACAAGAAAAGCTATTTGACATTCATCCCAAGAAGTGATAAAAAAACTTGTTAAAATTAATTACCAATCATAAATAGCATTCATTAAAGTAAAAGGGAATAATTTACAATCAACATCTTCATGGACAACATTCATTAACCTTAGTGTATCTTTAAAAGATCTAATGTGTTCCTCTATTGTCCTTGTTCCTGAAGAAGCAAAGGCTGGTAAGTACTTTTTAGGATTTTGAGGTAAATCATGGACATCTCCTGGGATGGTAATAGTAGATCCAACTAACCATGGATGAACCATTGGTTGATTAATAGGTAAAAGATTCCTTATTGGTGAAGGAGTCATTGGAGGTGGATGTTTTTGAACTAGGGTTGTTGGCACAATTCTAGGTCTCTAATGATTTATTAAGGGTGAGACTAGAAAACTAGCCTAGGAATTAGATATGGTCACTCTTCTAAGCGACTCTAGTGCAATTATATGTAAGGGATAGCTACTATATCGAGGGTGGTGCCCTCCTTCTAGCACCAATGAAACTATTGATGTAGGTTTTATGCACAATATAGTATAATGAGGTAGCTTCTAACATTTTAGGATCTCAATGGAGGTAAACTCCACTCTAGGACAAGAGTTGTAGGTATGCGGTTTGTTACAACCTATTGATGGAATAGCAGGTAGGGAATGTAGGTTGTTGACAAGGTTTTTGGATGGAAGTGTGGTTCTTAATAAGGGTAGTGAATCTCTATGTGATTTAGATGGGCAGTTGTTTACTGATCTAGAGTGGGTAGATCTCAAAACAAACACAAAAAAAGAGGGAAATAAAAGGTAGAAAAGAAGGCTCTATGGTTTTCAAGATTTGTTTCTCTAGTTGTTTCTAAAAAGATAAGTGCTCTCAAAACCTATGCCTATTGCTAGCAGTGATTTGCACACACATAATTAGATGTGGCTAAGAAGTATAAGGGAATAACAATGCAAAAAATTCACAAGCCTTAGATAAAGGTTGCTCCTTTTATGGAAACTATTGCACACCCTTAATCAGAAGATTATGGCTTGAGCTAGTGAAGTATTTGAGGTAGTTGTTGCACACACATAGAAAACTACATCAAGAAATCACTCATGCATAATCAAAATTATGAATCAAACAACTTGACTATCTTAACCAATGTATTTACCAATCTTTCAATAGTTATTTCACATCTACAGATTAGTACATCAATTAGTGTAATCAAGAATCCATTCATAGCTATTGCACACAAAATATTATTGAAACATACAACCAAAAAATTAAACAACTAATTACACAAAAATTGGAAAGAAAATACACAAACACATTCACTGACAATCAAAATTGATTTTGCTCATGTATTCAAAATTATATAACAAAAATCTAAGTTGGATTGCAACTATTTAAATAGGCTTGGGAAAGGGGTCACCTCATCCTCCAAGTTCATGCAAAGTGTTTACATGCAGTAGTTAGAACAAGAGTTCTAATTGTAGTCAAAATTGTCTAAGATAAATATTATAGTTATCAATTAAATAAGTTAACTTTTTCAAATCCATGCAATGTGTGCATGTGTACAAAATATAAATTTAATTTTACAATAAAAAAATCAAACTACAAGGAAACTATGCACCATTACAAAATTGTACATGCACAAAATATTAGCCTATCAAGGTTGTGTCGTGTAAAACACTACATGTAATTTAGTTAATGTAGTATTTATGGTGGTAATAGTTTAAGTTGTAGATGTTGACGCGTCACTAGAAGCTTGCTTTTTCTTGGCCTCATTCTCTTGATAAACTTGATATGTCATGTCATGTTGCTACCGTATAATGTTCAAGTTCAATAATAGTGGTTGATGTATCCTTTTCACTTGATCAAGGAATCTTGCATACTCATCTTTGATCATCTAGAATTAATTCTTGAAAATTTCCACCTCTGTAACTTTCTTTCTGACCGTACTCAACTCAGACTCTATCTCTTCTAATTTTAAGCCTTGTAAACTCTATTGGAAGTCATCTACTGATTCTTGAATGAGGTTATCAAAATTGATCCTATTGATCAATTTACCTATGGCATCTTTCACCTTCGACAGCTTCAAATCATGGAAAATCTAGAGGATTTGGGCCTCATGTGCTTAATATTTGGGGATTAAGGCCCCAATTGATTATAGCCACTCCTTTACTTCTTCTTGACTCATGACAATTAAATTCAAGGCATTGGATGCCTCTAGTGCTGTCATTAATTCTAGATGATTGTATAATGAGTTATATGTGTATGAAACTAACATATTCAACTTATCACTTTCATATTTCAAGGAATTATATAATTGGTTGGTTTTGGCTTCCATAAATTACATTGCATCCAAAGAGTTGTAACATCGAGAAGCTACTTCTTGCACCTTATTTTCTATACCTATATAGATATGTACGGTCTTTGCTTGTTCCTTTAACTATTTCATCTAGGCCTCTATCTCTTATCAATCCATCTGTGTGCCTTCATAGATGGATATTATAGCATCCCTATGTGCTTGGGCCAAGTCTACAATATTATCGACATAAGGAGACTACCCTGACTGCCTATTATGTCTCTTAGTGAGAGAGAATCCTTTGTGTCTTTCCTCAAGAATTATTTCCCTACCTCTATCATCCTCCAACTTCCTCTTCTTCACTCTCTATATACTTCCAAATGGGGGTTAAATAGAGTGGAGATAGAGGGAAGCTTGGTGATCTTGAAGCTAGGCATTTTGGAAGCCTTGCTTCTTAAGTCTACAGCCCATGGAGAAATGTCCAACTGTGAAGCATCTGAGGTTGTAACAACAACGGCTTCCTTAGCCTCTACTTTTGGATTTTTTTTTGTATTTTGAAAAGTACATTAGGTAGAGAAGGCCATATAATCTTGGACCAATCCACTCCTCCAAATTGATGGAGTGGATGGACTGTGATTAATTGGGGTTTGGCCTTCCTTCCCCTACCAGAACTTATCACAATAGTTTCTTCTGTAGAGGTGGTGGATGGCATTGGAAGGGTAATTTGGGTGGACTAAACATGGAGTTCTAGAGTGAAAAATGTAGTTTTTACCTTCTTCAACACTTTCTTCTTTAAGGCTCTAATAGTGGAAGTGCCAGAAGGGACAGAGGAGGTTGGCATGGTGAGCGGGATGGAAGTGGAGAGTGGATCAATGGTAGTGGTGGTGAAGGGATTAATGGAGGTGGAAGTAGGCACTTTCACCTGGGGTGTCCTCAACATAGAGGAAATGGAAAAACATCCAAAATTGGCATAGAAGATAAAGTAACACTTATAAAGGGTTGAGTACCTGAAGAACTGTGCATTACAGGCTCTACTTGAAGGCTCATGGCCTTAGTTGTTTCTAGCTTTGCCTCTTCACTAAAATCATCCTCAATATCCTTAATTATCATAACCTCTCCCTATGTTGGTTCTAAGTGTGGAGGTACATCAAGCAAGCCTTGTGATGATTCCACTATGGGACTACCTTTTAGAGTCTTAGGCTTCTTTGTGTAAACTAGAGGGTTCTTCATCTATGTGGGGGAGCCTTGTTGGGTAGATGTCATTGCCTATTATGTTTTTATCCAAATGGATGTAGCAATCTGAACCTGGGGCATAGTAGTAATCACTTGAATGGAACTTGCAATGAGATATTCTTGTGTTTTCTCCTCCTCATCAAAATCTAAGTTGATGGGGTCCCCTACTTGTACTTCCCTGCTAGTTCTGAGTTCAAATAGGCCAAGTTATTTCTTCACATTCTTGAATTTTAATTTTAAAGGGAGTCCTTTGAGATTAGGAACCCACCTGGTCCTTGGATTTCTCTTTAGACTATCCTCTCTAAAAGTCAGTGTGTTCCCATCCCTTGTATAGAACCTTCTTGCCATCCAAATCTCTTATAGTAACTGAGGGGTCCTCTTGGATCATTCTCAAATGGTCCAACTTTAGTACAACTCTTCCCCTCTCTAAAACATCTTCATCATATTTTTCATTAAGAAATATAAAATCATAAGAATAAAGAACATGGTTTTAGGGGATGTTAAGCCCCTGTAAATGTTTCTAAATAAGTCCACATGGAACCCAATCTCTATGTGGAAGTGTGGGGAAATGATATCTCTTCCGTTTGCCTCCCACTTCTCCAAAATACTTCCTCATTATGTAGACCATTCTCCCAATTGTTATATGGTGTCCAAAGTACAAAGATTTCTTTTATCTGGATAGGTCCTCTTTGACCCTCCACCATAATTGGAAAGCAATTTTTTTCTCTACCAACTTGTTTAAGACATATTTTGGGAGACATAGAGGATTAACCTTGTTCCCCCAAATCATTATGACTATGAAGTTTGGATATAGGAAGTAATCCCCTTTACTGACTAATTTCTTTACAATATTTGATCCATTTTTGGGCATGGACAAGCCATGAATGGCTTGTCAAACTTGTGGATATATGTCCTCTGCTATTTTGACCATATTCTTGGTATAAGCATATATATGCATTAATTGGTGGTGGTTACAAATTCTATTTTTGATACAATCTATGGTGGGAGTCCACAATTCCCTGAGGTCTCTGTAATAAGTTCCCATAATGGTATCTAGCAAATAGGAAATCATATAGACATTACTCGAAGGTGTGGGATACTTGTCCTTGTGAAATATCTACTCTCTTAGATAGAAGTTGATTATCTTTCCTAGGTTATACATAGCATTGTGGGTGAGCATCGTGTATAATAATGGCACCAAGTCTAGATTAACAAAATGAATACTTGGCATATCGTAAAGTTGGTTCAAGAGAGCCATGTTGATGTGTATCCCCATTATAAACTTGTCGATAGAAATAACTCCCTTTGGCTTCTTTAATTTCCATGTGATGATCTAGCCTGGGAGTAACCATAAAGAGAGTGACTTTTCCATTGTGATCTCTACATTGAATTGAGGCAATGTATGCTTGTCGAAGTGTGCATTGGGTATGTTTAGATATAGATATCTTTGGAAGTCAAATCCCAAAATGCACATGATAACTGTGTTATTTCCAAACTAATGAAGGAAAGAATCCTGTGATATCCTACTTGAGAAAAATAAATCCCGTAAGATGTTGATGCATGGCATCACCTCTGTCTTGATGGCAGTATAATGTAACCTTTGATGTTTGAAAGCCAAAAATTCTTGGACAAATAGCCTATCAATGAGTGTCATCTCATCCTCCTCTAAAAACACATCCATAGAGTTGACTACATCCCATAACTCTAAATAGTTAGTGTATCTATTTTTGAATATGGTAGCATTAAACATTGTATCCATAAGCTCTGTAGAATCTTTATTGAGTATGGTGATGGTGGGTTTGTTCCCCTAAATGTCCTAAATGAAGATGCCATTATTGTATACACTCTATGTTACTTATAGTTTCTTTTTAAGTGTTATGCATGTTGTATGCTCAATTACAATCTAGCTTGATCACTATTTACTCGCAATTCTCTTTGTGGGGAGTAGTTAGGGCTCTTTGATGCATAGGATAGTAGGAGAATTTGAATGCAAGTTTGTTAGAAAGTAATGAAGGCTTCAATGGTTATGCATTGAATATATAGAATTTTGCATTGAATAATAGTTTGTGTGACATAAATGCCCAATGTTCACTTTTCTTATAATTCTTGAATAATTAAAACTTTGTTAGTTTAAGTTGGCGGGGGGCTCATACTATTAATGGGAAGTATTTTCACCTTTTATTAAACTAAGTATAGCAAGAGCTAGTATGTTCTCGGTAGTAAAGCATTCGTCAGGAAAAATATTTTAGAGAAATGTCCATAGACTAATTCTGTCAAGGGATTTTTTTGGGCAAAATGTCCACAATAATTACCACGAAGACCTATTTTGTTAGGCAAAAGCTCTAAGGCAATAATCCCAAAAGGTCACTTCCAAAAGTCTTTAAGGGATATTTTCATCAAGTAAAACTCTGAAGGGTTTACTTTGTAGGGCATTTCATCCATGAAAAAAGTAATGAATGATCTACTTCATAAAAGTTGAAGGTCTATTCAAAATGCTGAAGGGCAAGTCTGTAGGGAAAAATGCCCATGAAAATTATCCTGAAGGGTAAGTTTCAAAGGGTAAAGGGCCTGAGACAAAAATTTTGAAGGGTAGGTGTAGTATGGAAAAGGGATCGGGATAAAGTCTCGAAGGGTAGGTGGTCATTAAAAGGTCAAAATGTCTGAAGGGTAGGAGTAAAAGGTCTGAAGGATCTACTTTGTGGTAAAAAATCTTGAAGGGTCTACTTTTTAAGGTAAAGTTTCAATAGGGAAAGGGTCTGGGACAAAAGTCCTGAAGGGTAGGTTACACAAATGCTGAAGGGTATGTGCCCTTGGGGTCATTGTTTCAAAAAAATTGTATTAGAAAGATTATTGTGGGGAATTATTTTGGGCTTTTTACATCAGACAAAATGTCTGGCATAAAAATCCAAAAATAATTCCCCACAATAATCTTACTAATACAATTTTTTTGAAACAATGACCCCAAGGGCACATACCCTTCGGAATTTGTGTAACCTACCCTTCGGGACTTTTGTCCCAGACCCTTTCCCTATTGAAACTTTACCTTATAAAGTAGACCCTTCAAGAATTTTTACCAAAAAGTCTAAAGGGTCATATTCATTGAGTAATGGGCCTGGGATAAAAGTCCTGAAAGATACTTTCATAAAGCTGAAGGGAAATTTCAAAATAGCCAAAGGGTAGGTGGGTTAAGGCTAAAGGGTAGGTCTAGAGGGCTAAATGAAATCTATCATAGGATTTGTTTTAGACAAAATGTCTACAAACCCAATTCATTTAAGGAAATTATTTCAAACAGAATGTCTGCAACATTTCCCCTAATAGAATAAGTCTACAAAAAAAATTCAACAAAGAATTAATTGACAAAGGAAATCAAAAAAACACCCAAAACATAAAACCTAAAAATATAAATCACACAAGTCTGATAAAGAAGAACCCAAAAACATAAGATCGATAGAAAGAATTAGTTTATGAACACAATAACAATGTGAAAAGGTCAATAATCAATCTTCTCCTAGATTTTGCATAAACATATAGAAGAGGGGCTCAAAGTCAAGACCATAGTCTAAAAAATGTGGGTTCCCATTTCCCTATCAAAAAAGGGGGGGTGTTGAGTACAACATAAATGTGAATTAATTACTAGTAAATAGATGTTAATTCCTTGATTAAGAATAGTACAGAATTGGTTTAGGTGACATTACATGCAAATAGTATATAACAGAGTCGATTGGGTCATTATTATTTTGTAGAAGTAAGGTCTTTAAGAATAGAGTCAAATAGGTTGACTATGTCTCTCAAATAGAAGACAGACTATAGAACTAAGTCGACTAGGTCAACCTAGTTAGTTGTAGGGTTGCAGTTTTGAAGATTGTGAACTTGTAGAAAACATAACTGAAGGAAGTATTAAAATGATAGATAGAGGAAATAAAATAACCTTGGTGGGTTTGAAAATGATTTAGATTGAAAAGTTTTATGTTTTAATGCTTTAGTTATTGCTTTCAAATTCTATAAACTGGGTCGACTAGTTCAACCAAATTATACAAAATCTTGTATGTTGAAGAAGAATAAGGAAAAGGGTCAACCTATTCGATGGTGTTTGTTGAAATGTATCTTGGAAGAAAGAATTTAACAGATAGAGTCAACTTGTTCAATAGTGTATGCTAATCTAGAAGTGAAGAAGAATACTATGTCAAACTGTTTGATCCAATAACCTATAGTTGATGAAGATCTGTATATACAAAACATAGGCATTTTGAAGTAATTATGTATTAAACCTATGCACAAAAAGTTGGAACTATATTGACTAGTTTGATACAATACTGCAAACATGAAAAAATATAATAAGATGATAAAAATGATGGCATGAAAGAAAACCTACAAGGGTTAGATTCATGTTGGGTTCACCAGAATGTATGCAAAGGGAAATGGAACTGATTTATAAATCAATCCTAGTTCAGAGAAGATAAATCCTACTTACACTTTCGAATATCAATGCATTACATATTCAAGGTCATGACCAAGCTAGATCTGTCAGATCTATCCAAGGGATATCTTACCATAATAATATCACTAGGGAGGGTTCTAAAGTCTTTAGTCAATCAAAACTATGCAATAACCCTAACTAGGTCCTATGTTTTCATATTCACTAAACTAATAACAAGTAAAGACTAATCTAGTGCTCACCAAAGCTTTTGGCATACATTAAGAGTAATAAGCATGAAAAGTAAACATGCATAAAAGGCATATACTCATGTTAATGAATATGAAATCCTAATACAGTGGAGAGAAGTACAAATGCATATCTATATACTCTTACAAAGGAGGAACAAAGTTAAAAATACTTACCTTTGAAGATGAACCTGTCGAGCCTCAATCTCTCCCTTGGCCAAAGTGATTTATAAGAGGTTGTTGTGGTATGTAAGTATGACAAGGATAAATCAGCTCTAGGATACACAACCTATCAATGCATCCAAAAGACTTCTCCACAAGACAAGATCTGCATCTCCAAAGAAAGTATGAAACCCTAAGCTATGATCCTCAAGTAGAATGGTGGATAAGCAGATGTGAAATATATATCTCTTCTTCTTATCTTCCTTTAAAAATGATGAAATGAATGTGTTTATATTGTTGAATATAACCCTAGTCCTTGCTAAAATTTTAGTCGAGGGTTGACCCAATCAACATTGTATTGTTATTGACAAAAACAAATTAGGTCTTGGTTTAGGTCAGCCAGGGGCTGACCTAGACCCTAAATGAGTTTTGTCAATTAGAGTATAGGGTTGATGGGGTCAATAGTGTATCATAAACCATCAAAAAATATTTTAGGCTAGGGAAGGACTAATAAAGGCATAAAATGACTAGAGGAGAGTACAAAATGAGTTTTGTCATTTGAGGGTCGACGTAGACTCTAAATGAGTTTTGTCAATAAGAGTACAAGGTCGATGGGGCCAATAGTGTATCCTAAACCATCAAAAATCATTTTAAGCTAGGGAAGGGATAATGAAAGCAAAAAAGACTAGAGGAGGGTGAAAAATAGGAGGAAAAGCTTAAGGAAATGTTGTTAAGAGATGGGTATGTAGATAGCAAGTGGTAGTATAGGAACAACAATCTTGAAAAACACCAATAATTTGTGCACCCATTTCCTGATGCACCCCTTGAGGTGTGAACTCAAAGAGATTGAGACTCGATGGGTTCCTATAAGAGGGAATCATCAACAATTGATAAAGTTTGAAAATATTGTGTGTATACAGATACCATGCAAACTTTTTCAAATTTTAGTAAACTAAACTACTATAGTAATTGGCTCACCTTTTGGTATGGTTGAGGTGATTAAATCACTCAATATTTCTAAGTTTTTAAGTTGACTCTGATTATATCAACCAAACTCACCAAATTATAAGTATTATTGGGTCGCACAGTTGAACTAATCTCAACTGCCATGTGGAAACTCACTCTTGCTTCAAAATTGGGGACATGTGACTCTCTCTCTCTCTCTCTCACCCCTTGGATATATGAAATTTAAATATTTATCTATATTTATTCTAATCTTAGTTTTAGAGCCTTATAATGATACATATTCTACAAAATAACTTGCCAATAGGCAAGGTAGTTGTTGACCATTTTTTGCCCAACAAGCCAAAAATTGGTCCCCTTCTATCCCTGTTATTCTAGGCCATTTCTTCTTTGATTTTGCACAAGTCTAGGAATATCTATGCACTCTACATGTCTAAATCTATAGACTCTATAGGTGGAATTTCTATGGACTCTACAGGTCCATTTCTATGGACTCTGCAGGTTTCTTGAGTTTTTATGGGTTCTGCAAAGAAGTTTTTCTACGGACTCTGCAGGTTAGTCTTTTGGCACATGAAGAATCAGTTTAGAAAGTGTTGGGTTTTACAAGGCTTCTTTGTGCTCTTATCTGAAGAAAATCATAAGGAAAGTTGGCATCTTTGAACCATTAAACCGGTTCAAGGCCTTGGTTCAACCATTGGTTCAATGTTTAAGTTCAATCGATCTTAGTTCAATTGGCCTTGGTTCATCACTTGTTTCAACCATTGGTTCAACATTTAATTTCATTGTTGGTTCAGCAAATTTTGTTCAAGTGGCTTCAGGTTCATCAATAGGTTCAATCAATCAGTTCATCGACCTTGGTTCAATGCACTGGTTTAATCGTTTGTTCAATCGCTTGGTTCAATCAGCCTTAGTTCAATTGGTGGGTTCATCATTTGGTTCAAACACAAATTTTGATGCACTGGTTCAGTCATTGGTTTAATCACTTGGTTCACTTAGCCTTAGTTCAATTGGTGGGTTCATCATTTGGTTTAAACACAAAGTTCAACACAGGGTTCATCGTTTGGTTCAAACACTCAATTCGTCAGACAGTTCAATGAACTTAGTTCAATGGGCTTAGTGCGCAGTGTTGAATCATTAAATTGGTTCAACGAGTGGTTCAAGTGAATGGTTTAAAGGCTTGGTTCAATGGGCTTTGCATGCAGTGTTAAACTATTAAAACGATTGAATCGTTCAACCAATTTTGGTTTAATGGGTCAGTTCAATAGCTTGGTTCAAGGGGGCATCCCAAAGTCGAAGGATAGTTGCCTTTATGGAGGGTAGGCCTAGGCAGGTGCCCTTGTGGAGGGTAGCTCTGAGTCCAAAAGCCCTTGTGGAGGGCAGGGAGCATTTTAAAGGCCATCAAAGGATTTCTAAGGGCATGAAAAAGTCTGAAGGAATTTGGGGGAAGGCCGCTAGCACAAAGAAAAGCCAAAGAGCCCGAAAAGAAAAGGATGAGGACTGAGACAATTATCACAGACTTTTATCCATGGGAAAATTATCCACAGAAAAAAATAGTTCACATGAAAAAATGCATAGAAAAGACCCGACGAAGTTTTCTAAGGACGGTGACGTCTCAAAGACCGTGAATTTTAAGGAGAAAAACTAGCCATTGGGTATTTGATTTCAAGGTGATGGCTGTGTGAACGTCAAATTTAACACAGTGAAATAGCCATTTGCTTTTGAATTACCTAAGTCCCAACCATGAAAAGATCCCAAGGAATGTAACGACCTGCCAGAAGATCACCCCCGAGGGCTGAAGGAGCAGAATGAGACAAAATTAGGATAAGACAAGGTGCAAGAAAACACAGAGTGTCCAAGTGGCAAAGGGAAGGTGATTTTTTTACCAGATGATCACCAAACAATGCAAACAATAAATGGCACAGCCTAAGGAGACAAACCATAGTCTATTTGCAGGCCTCTTCTAAATAATGACATCAGCAACAGTGACTTCCTCTTCTCGATGCTCTCAGTGCACATGGGCCAGCTTGCAAAAAGAGTGCCAAAAATCTTTCCTAGGAAGTGCCAAGTTCTCTTCCTCTTTCTTTATATTGTAAAAATTCTCATTTGACAAATAGGAACTCTCTTAGCCTTAAGGCAAAACTCTGCCCAAAAATCTCTCGGGCTTGTAAGGCAGAGCTGCCAAATTTTTACCTTGAATCAGGACTTAGCATTTTTACCTCCATCTAGACTTGCACTTTAAAGTATATGTCTATTTTCTTCTTTTGTGTTAAGTCATTGTCTTCCATGCTTTTCACAAATTGATTATAACATGTCCAGTGAATTATGAAGTCTCCTTCCTGCAAGTCTGCCAGAAGTGTCTATAGAAAGAATATAGGCCCTTGTGAATAGGTTATCAAAGCGTGTCCCAAAACACCTTTGCTAGTTCCTTCCTCCCTGTACTTCCACAGACCCCTAGCTGACTATTGCAGAAGAGCTTCCCACTTTAGATGAAGTATATGGGCATTTCTTCCTAGTGAAAAGTGTATATTCGGGCTAGGTGGGTCAACCTTTTTTAGTGTATCACCTTTTCATTTTTTTTGGCTTAGGTTCTATTTTCAGCATATCTCTCTCTCTTTTCATTCCCCCCCTTTTTCATTTTATTTTTTAGTAGTAGGAGAAACTAGGGCCAAAAAGATACATCAGAGGGAGCTAGCCCTTTTCTAGAGACTCTCCCCTCCAGCTTCATCGGTCCCACAGGTGAGAGGGGACTTTCCATTGTTGTGTGTGGAAAGGCAGGAGCTCGGCCTCCTGCCTTGAGTGCAATCCACTACGTCAATAGTTTTTAGCACGCCCAGTGGGACCAACTAGGACAAGTTGTGTCCATAGAGTTGAAGAATTTTTGGTATGTTCTTCAACCAACTAGCCTTTGGAGGCTTTTGCATCAACACCAATGGTGACTCTAAGTTAAATCAATTGGTTAAGCAGCTTGGCGCCATCAGAAATCATATTTTTGTATGTATAATTCCTTTGCACAAAACCATAGACCTTGTATTCCTTCATATGACTATGATCAAGGTCCAAATATTTAGGGAATCCCCTCAAGAGGCTCTCCCAATTGCCCTTCAATGATAAGGGAGGTGGCGCTGGAGTTTGAGAAGTAGGTAATGGAAATAGACAAACTGGATGAGCAGTATGGTTATTAGCAGGAGCTAATGTATAAAGAGGCATGTTTATTCAGGCAAGCTCAGGCCTTACAATCCATGGAGGAGGAGGTAGAAAAATGGAGGAATCCATTCATGCAAGGCAGTCAACCTTGTGCTTCCCCTCTTATCCTAAATAAATCCCCCTCTTGTACACCAAATCCTTTCTATCAGATGGTACTTGCTCACTCCAGCTCATCTGATGCATCAATCAACCCTGATCTTGACCCCGTACACCTAGCCTTCAAGAATCAAAGGGAAATAGAACAACCTCCTATGGAGATGAACCTTCTAAACTCCTTAGATTGTGAATCTTCTTTTAGGGGGAACTTTACAAACCAGCACATCTCTCTCAAAACTGCTTCTACTCAACATGATGATGATGGTGACCTCCAAGAAAGACTCTTTCAAGATAATCTAGCCAAGCAAATTGAAGATTTAGAGGCTAAGATGAGGTTGCTTCATGAAAGAGAGATAGAACTTCCAGACCTTGTGGAGGAGCCCCAAGACCTTGGAGAAAAAAAGTTGTTGCCTGTTCGCAAGAGCAAAATTCTAATTCTGAGATCTTGAATTGGAAGAAAATAGTAGAATTATGGGGCAGGGTGGAGGAGATGAAGGGTTTTTCTCAAAACCTTGAAGAAGATGAGGTTGCTCCTACTCATGATAATGATGGTGACCTCCAAGAAAGGTGCTTCCAAGAGGATATGGCCAAGAGAATTGTAGAGTTGGAATCCAGAGAGAGATTCCTCAGTCAATGTGTGATGGACGATTCAGACCCAATGGCACATTCTACGTCTGAACACACCCCATCTACACATCCCCAATAGAGCTATTAGGCCACACCTAATATTGATGAAGTGTTAGCCAAGTGGAAGGAGAAGAATCATTCAATTCTAGCTTAAGGACTGCCTCCTCTTCCACATGTTTTTTCCACTTGACCCCTTCTCAAGGAGGACCCTGTTCTATAGGAGGCGAGTGAGGAGTAGAATATCCAATTTATAGTTTCCCAAGAGGCTATCATGAGCGATAATGAAGAAGAAAGCATCATTGATGCTCCTTGTGAATACCTCATTAGTAATGGAGAAGACACAGATCACGCATACATGAGGATGTTCCAGCAGTACGAGGAGGAACATAAGCATGGTGAGCTCCCTCCTCCTTTGTTTGATGAACTTCCTTGTTGCTTCAATGAGGAGAATGACTACATTGAGGAGCCTGAGTTGGAGGAAGATCAGGAGGATATCTTTGAACAGCTAGAGATCCTAATCTTTGAGGAGGAAAAGGAGAAGCTGGTCTCCCTTGGGGAAAGCCTTGAAGAAGAGTTTTTCAAACAGAGAGGTGATGTTCTATGGGATGAGCAATCAGTTTGTGATTCTATTTCAGACATCACCACAATCACCCTTCTTCAAAAAGGCTAAGAGAAAGTAGAGGATGAGTCTGACAGAGTCTTCAATGAGGTAGAAGCAAACAAGTCAGACCATGATGCATTACAGAGGGACTATGCAGATCAAAGGGCTTATGGTGATGAGACAACAGCCACAGATTTCTTGGTGATATGCACCAGCATGAAGGACCAACATTCATCAAGCTTCCAGGAATAAAAAGAATACATGTATGTTGGAAGCATGTTTGAATCTGATCCACTCAGATATCGGCCAATCCAGGTGACAGGCAAGAGGAGCAGGTCACCAAATCTCCTTTTCATTCAACCACTTGTCTAACACCATAATTTTCCTTGCCAGGGAGGGGACTTAAGAAGTTTTCCTTTTGATCCAAGAGGAAATCAGATACACCTAATTAGTTGTACATATTAGTTTCCTTTTAGTTGTCTTTCTTGCTTTCCCTAAGTGCAGTTTGCACAAGTAGTGTTTTTAGTCTTGTGTGTGCTTTCCCTTGTGTCTGGGGTAAAAAGCTTCATGTTTGATTCTTGGATATTTGGGGCTATTGCTAACCTTTCTTCAAAGCTACATTCTAACTCTGTGCCCAATGGACTACAAGGCAACTAGTCTCTAAGCATAGGAGGCATGTTCCCCCTAGGAGTTGCCAATTTGTTGACCATTTTTTGCCCAACAGGCCAAAAATTGGTCCCCTTCTATCCCTGCTATTCTAAGCCATTTCTTCTTTGATTTTGCACAAGTCCAAGAATATCTACAAACTCTGCAGGTCTAAATCTACTGAATCTGTAGGTGTAATTTCTATGCACTCTGCAGGTCCATTTTTATAGACTCTATAGGTTTCTTGAGTTTCTACAGATTCTGCAAAGAAGTTTTTCTATGGACTCTGCAGGTTAGTCTTTTGGCACATGAAGAATCAGTTCAAAAAGTGTTGGGTTTTACAAGGCTTCTTTGGGCTCTTGTCTAAAGAAAATCACAAGGAAAGTTGGCATATTTGAACCATTGAACCAGTTTAAGGCCATGGTTCAACCATTGGTTCAACGTTTAAGTTCAATCAGCCTTGGTTCATCACTTTTTTCAACCATTGGTTCAATGTTTAATTTCATCAACAAATTTCAAGGCCTTGGTTCAGTGGCTTTTATTCAAGTGGCTTCAGGTTCATTGGCAGGTTCAATCAATTAGTTCATCAGCCTTGGTTCAATCACTTGGTTTAATTGGCCTTATTTCAATCGGTAGGTTCATCTTTTGGTTCAAACACAAAGTTCAACACACTGGTTCAATCACTTGGTTCAATCAGCCTTAGTTCAATCGGTGGGTTCATCATTTGGTTCAAACACAAAGTTCAACGTAGGGTTCATCATTTGGTTCAAACACTCAATTCATCAGACAGTTCAACGAGCTTAGTTCAATGGGCTCGGTGTGCAATGTTAAACTATTGAACCGATTTAATGAGTGGTTCAAGTGAATGGTTCAAAGGCTTGGTTCAATGGGCTCAGCACACAATGTTAAACCGTTGAACTAATTAAACTGTTGAATCAATTTTGGTTCAATGGGTCGGTTCAACGGCTTGGTTCAATGAGGCGTCCCAAAGCTGAAGGATAGTTGCCTTTGCAAAGGGTAGGCCTGGGCAGGTGCCCTTGCGGAGGGTAGCTCTAAGTCAAAAATCCCTTGCAGAGGGTAGGGATCATTTCAAAGGCTACCAAAGGATTTCCAAGGGTGTGAAAAAGTCTGAAGGAATTCGAGGGAAGGCCGCCCGCACAAAGAAAAGCCAAAGAGCCTGAAAAGAAAAGGATGAGGACTGAGACAATTCTCGTGGAATTTTATCCACGAGAAAATTATTCGTATAAAAATAGTCCTTGGGGAAAAAACCCATAGAAAAGACTCGACAAAGTTTTCTAAGGACGGTGACGTCTCGAAAACTGTCAATTTTAAGGAGATGGACTAGCCATTGGGTGTTTGATTTCAAGGTGACAGTTGCACAAACATCAAATTTAACATAGTGAAATAGCCATTTGCTTTTGAATTACCTAAGTGCCAACCATGAAAAGAGCCCAAGGAATGTAGCGACCCGCTAGAATATTGCCCCCGAGGGTTAAAGGAGCAGAATGAGACAAAATTAGGATAAGACAAGGTGTAAGAAAAGACAGAGCATCCAAGTGGCAAAGGGAAGGTGATTTATTACTAGATGATCATGAAATGGTGCAAATAGTAAATGGTGTGGCCTGAGGGGACAAACCAAAGTCTGTTTGTGGGCCTCTTCTAAATAATGACATCAGCAACAGTGACTTCCTCTTCCCGATGCTCTCGATGCACATGGGACAACTTGCAAAAAGAGCACCAAAAATCTTTCCTAGGAAGCACCAAGTTCTCTTCCTCTTTCTTTATATTGTAAAAACTCTCATTTGAGAAATGGGGACTCTCTCAACCTTAAGGCAAAACTCTGCCCAAAAATCTCTGGAGCTTGTAAGGCAAAGCTGCCAGATTTTTACCTTGAATTAGGACTTAGCATTTTTACCTCCATCTGGACTTGCACTTTAAATTATATGTTTATTTTCTTTTTTTGTGTTAAGTCATTGTCTTCCATGCTTTTCATAGATCGATTATAGCATGTCCAGTGCATTGTGAAGTCTCCTTCCTACAAGTGTGCCAGAAGTGTCTACAGAAAGAATATAGGTGCTTGTGAATAGGTTGTCAAATTGTGTCCCAGAACACCTTTGCTAGTTCCTTCCTCCCTGTACTTCCACGGACCCTTAGCTGATTGTTACAGAAGAGCTTCCCACTTCAGATGAAGTGTATGGGTGTTTCTTCCTGGTGAAAAGTGTATATTCAGGTTGGGTGGGTCAACCTTTTTTGGTGTATCACCTTTTCATTTTTTTTGTCTTAGGCTCTATTTTTAGCATCTCTCTCTCTCTTTTCATCCCCCCCCCTTTTCATTTTATTTTTTAGTAGTAGGAGAAACTAGGTTCTAAAAGATACATTAGAGGGAGCTAGCCCTTATCTAGAGACACTCCCCTCCAGCTTCACTAGTCCCATAGGCAAGAGGGGAGTTTCCATTATTGCGTGTGGAAAGGCAGGAGCTCAGCCTCCTGCCCCGGGTGCAATCCAGTAATTTTAGCCCAAATTATTGCATTGATTTTTCACTTTAATATGTTATTGGTTACATTTCAGTCACCATAAAAGCACTCAAATTCAAATCCAACAAAGCACTCAAATTCAACTCAAGCAAAGACAAGGTCTACATACACACCCATGTACTTATTCATTTCCTTTAAACTGACAATTTTATTACTAGATTAAAGGGGGGCAGGGGATGGGTGGAGGAATGTAGAAAATATTTTGTGATTATGTAGAACTTCAGTCTTGTACACTTGGAAAACCTAGACCCTTGATATTCCTCTTAGTTTTACACATGCCTTCCTTCCGCAAACCTTGCATCTTCCCTATCTTGTGCTTTTTGGCATATCTCTTAGTTTGACCAGTCTTATATTGATGATACAGACATCCTATCTTGCTTAGAATTCTTAAAATGTACTTATCTTACACCTCTATACATTCTAATCTTATACCTATTTTGCTACTCCTTGGACACTAATGTTCAGTTAGACAATATCATCGATATTATTGTCCTAACTCGACACAAGTGTCTAGTGTCCTAAAGTCATCTAATTTTCAAATAAAATATTTTCCAATGGTCGACCTAAGTGATGTAATAGGAATTATCTGGTGATAGAATTGGTATAAATATAATATCAACCCTCATTCATTTTTCACCTAGCAATCAGACCAAAGAGACCAGGGCACTTATCAAAAAGCACTCTATCAAGCACTCAATTTATCAAAGCTTATCTATTTTCACACCAATCATAGGTATAACACATATACATGTCTAAAGTACTAAAGAAGTAGTCATAAGATCTCATTTGCCAAGTTACAATCTAGGTCATTCTTATACTTATTTTTACACAATGCATGATTCACACATAAGCCAACACATAGGGGAAAACTACATGAGTTTGAGGCCCTATTTTGGATTATTAGCTTTGTAAGAAATGCTCTTTGACACCATGGTTATTGCAGATCAGCTCAACACCATGCGCCCACTAAGCCATTTTCCCCAAGGTCACATTGAATATGGAAAGCTAGGGTTTTGTCATTTCACCAAGAGTGACAGTCCATGGCCCATATCTGAATGCATCAGAGCAAAGGTGATGAAAAAACTAAAAGCATTCAGTTATTCAGTATATGACACTAATTTTGAACATGGACAGTAGTGTCGATGCAACCATCTAGAGCTGACACAACTATCCAAAGAGCTAGAGGCACTAGATTCAGAATCTAACGATTGTTCTAGAATATACTTTATGCCTACTTTCAACCTATTCTAAATCTAGATTTGCATTAGCATTAGAACCAGCAAAGTACTTTGTTTTATGTCATTTCTATATTTAGCATAGTTTTACTTTCTATTTATAGCTTATTTCAGTTTAATAAATTTAGTATATGGTATATCTAAGTTTAGCACATTAATTAATCTGATGTAGATCCACCTTTGTGCTATATCATTTCTATATCTTTAACCCTATATACCCAAGCAGGATCCTTATCCAAATTAGGGTTAAATAGTATCCAATACTCTGAGGAAGGAAATCAAACTGCACATAGTTCTTCCTTTTAAGTGAATGTATGCAATTATAATCACTAATATAACACCATGTGATCTAACTTTTGACACTTGACAATGGTAATTTGACTTGGCTTAGGTGCTTCAGACTTGGATAGGGCCTACTCCTTGTGATTGATTTATAATTTTGGATGTTTAGGGCAATTCCTTTAAATATGTAGATGTGTACTTGATAGGTGTTATGTGCTTACTAGAAATTCAAATAGACTTAAACCTATTGTGTAAAAATAGATGACTTTTTTAGTAAGTTTTCATGCCACTAACATGCAAAACATATGGGCCAACCCATAAAGATGATTTGAGTTTGAAAAATGATCATTGTTTGACGTCAGGACATGGTTGTTAGAATTGGATGCCATCATATTTTTGAAGTCATATGAGTTCTAATGGATTCATCTAGAAAGCAAAAAATATGATCAAATGATTAGGGGGTAGTCAGAGTATGATAAGAAGCAAGGTAGGCACAAATTAGGGAATTCTTATAGGTGACTACTAACAAATCAAGAAGGTTAGGCCCATAAAAAACAAGTAGATAGGAGAGAAGGGTGTATAAGAGCCATATGTTTTTGCACAAGTCATGTAAGGTGATAATAGTTCAAGACTAACATTGTCAAATGTTTAAGACCAAATTTTAGTGTCTACAAAGAAAAGAAGGAAAAACAAATTTGGTTTGTAGAAAGCCAAGATAAAGAAAGACAATAAGGATTGATAGACATGATAATCAATCCTTTACCCAACAATAGAGGATCAAATTTTCTCTCAATCTAGATCACATAATTCCCTATACCATGGATGCATTAAGTACCATGTGCACCTACTGTTGTGTAAAATTGTATTAATATTTTCACATCATCTTGTTTTTAATGACATTCAATCAAATCACATTCATATAAATACATTGAAAAATAATCTTCACTTAGGATGGTGAATAAGCGATGATTGGAGGCATGAGATATTGCATTCAGAGATTCTGAATAAGCGATGCTTGGAGGCATGAGATATTGCATTCAGAGATTCTTGATAAGATTAATGCAAAACAAAAAATGCACTCTTTTTTTTTTGTATTTAGAAGTTGAAAATTTACATAATCATATTTAATCTAGCCAAATAGTTGTTTTTTTGTTTGTTTGTTTGTTTGTTTTTTTTTTTTTTTTTTTTTTTTTTTTTTGTATTATAACATTTTTTAATCTATAAACAACTGGGGGCTAGATTCTAGGACCCCATCCCATCAAAAGAATTTCAATATAGTTATAACATCCAACCCACAATCAATGAAATGAAGGCTCAATTGCCCAAAAACATGGCAATGAGATAGAGTTAGACTCTACCAAAATGTTTAAAATTGAAATACTTGTTGATGTCTTGATAGAGCTAAGCCATACAAAACCAATACAACACATTAAACTTGAAATCTAGTATATAAGAGATAATAACCTCAAAGAGGATTTAAAACATCTTAAGATAGTGATACGATGACATTCTACTTGATATCATCAATAGTCACTAAAAGCCAACCTCCAATTGGACCAATGAAGCTTAAAGAGAAACATCAAAGACACAAGGAGCATGGTCATTAAAAAAATTACAGGTCCTACCAACTTCTATAGTTCTTGAAGCTCATTCCATGATTGAGATCATAAGACCACACAAGCAAGGAGAATGACTCAAGTTGTGTTTCATGCAATCTGATTGCATTTAAAGGAAGAGTGACAAGGCTTCACTAGTAGTGAAATTGTGGACATAACTCACAATCATTAAATTACATAAGACCACATATCTTCCAAGAAATTAACAAACAGCTATGACAAGTCCATTTTTGGAAACATAATTGTGAACATCGTCAACATCTTGCAAAGTTGTTATGACAAAACATGTTGGCAAAACATATTTGGCAAACCCAATCTAAGCATACTATGTCTATGAGGGCATTTTTCAATAAAGGTATCTATGTAAAATATACTTGTATTAACAAAAGCATGTGTGCTATTGATGAGTTGAGACAATATTCCTTGGTTGTTGCCTTTTTTTTTGTTTTGATGTCTTCCATGTCATCACCAAACATTGTCTTCTCCACTTCCACTTAAACCAAATCTTTCAAAAAGAAGATTTGCAGGGATTTCATCCTTGTTTTCACTGTATTTCTTCTCTAATATATGTGTCTTGTCTGCTATGTTTTTAGCATCAAAAACTATATTCTTTCACTAATCTTTTTAATCATGCATCTCACCTTGTTTTACAATCTTTTGAATCTTATTTTATGTATATTTTCTATATGACCTGATCCGGATCCTAGGGGATAATAAATGTGTTTTAAATTTCTTGAATTACATCCAAACATATGAAAACTATAACACATAAATGAGACTAGTGTAAATTAGTATTGATATTTTCACACAGTCTTGTTTTTAATGGCATTCTATCAAATCGCATGCCCATAGATACATTACAAAGTAATCTTCATTTAGGATGGTGCAGAAGTGATGGTTACAGGGATATATATTACATTCAAACAATCATGTTAAGGTTAATGCAAAACATTTATAATTAAAAATTGTAGAACAAAGAAGATCAATTCGTACAAGACAATAAAATATTGTGAGGAAATTAAAAGGAAGATTTTTAACCTAATAGATTTAGTGTTGAAAATTGTTGGAGCCTCTACCAATCCTCCCACCTAGGAAACTTTGACTAATTCAGCAAATCTAAATCTCTACTCTATGAAATCACTGAAGATAACCAAGTGGAATGAACTCTCAAGGAATTGAATGAAACATTGGGACATCATCGTGCCCCCAATTTAAAAACTTTTTATAAAATTCAAATTCCAATTTTAGTTGATTTTTGATCTTGATTCTATTGGTTGTTATATGGTTTAATTGAAAAGAACTTTGAAATGTTAAAAGGATTTTTTAGTTGTGCTTCAATTCTATATTTCTTGAAAAATGGTGAGCCTCCTTTAATGTTTTTGTGTGGGTACTAGCTTTAATGGAGTCTGAGGTTCAGTGGTTGTGCATCAATACCTATAAAGGTGGATTTGGTAGAGTCGTATCTCGGGATCAACAGGTTGGATTTTATATTAATAGAATTCTAAAGCTTAACATGATTGTTCATCTACATGTACAACTACTTATGGGTATATGTACGTGTCAGTACTTTATATATGAATGTAAGGACTTGATTTTTATAACTTGTCACCTTAAATGAGTGTTCAAATACATATTCCTTATAATTGATGTTTGAAAATATATCTACTTTTATATTTAATACATTCTTCAATTCTTTTATCATTGCCAACTGTCAATATGGATATAAAGAGTACATCCTTACACAAGAAACAATTGGATAAATTTATTAGTTAATTAAAAATTATAGATGTATTCATGCACATATGTTCCATCAGTAGGCCCCACCTTGAAAAAAAATTGTTCAGTAATTGATACATTCCTAACATTTGGCTCCCTTCCCCTAACTCTAATATGGTAAATGCAATTTCTTGGGTTCAAAATAACAGTCCCTTATAATAGGGCTTCTTGAGGTACATATCAAGATAAAGCATGCCACCACATTGATTAGGCACTTTGTGCCACGTGGATAAAGCTACAGGACAGCTCCAAAATGGATCCCATCCTAATAAGCACATCTTCAGCTCTAAATTCATTAGGCAAATATAATAATTTGACCCAAACAAGAAGCGCAAGCACTTCTAAACTCTAAAAAAAATAGCATGAACATGAAATGACACTAAAACAAACCACAATCATGGAAGGATCATGGCCCATTAAAATAATCATGCTTTTAATTAGGTTAAACCTTTCAAATTAGATATCAAAGAAATCCTTGCCTTGTTTATCAGAGAGAAATTGATGACTGACTGATGCTTAAAAACATCCTTCCATGTTATAACCTCCCATTTGTGTGCTACCTAGGGAGACATAGTGAAACCAATGAGCTTTCTTATCAAAGTACATACGTGCAGATGAACATTTACAGAAGTTACATCATTTATTTCCACAAGAGTCAAAATGGCCAGGATTTTGGATTATTAATCTCTGTATCACCTACAAGCTGGTACATCCTATTGTCTCCCAAAAATAATAGTCATTTTTGGAACAACATTTGAATTATTTTGGTTCTACAAACCAAAATAATATCTTCCATTTTCAAAATTTGTCTTAGATATTCAGATTTCTCATTTTCAGAGTTTCTCAAAAAATCTATGGACTTTGCAGGGATAAATCTATGGACTCTGTAGGCTTGAATCTATGGACTCTGTAGGCTTGAATCTACGGACTCAGTAGGAAAAAAAATCTATAGACTCTGCAGGAAAAGGAAAATCTACAGACTCCGCAGGTGGTTTTCTGTCAAAAGAATTGATTTTTAACATTTGTTAATTTTTTGGGATTAGTTCAAAGTTTTGGTTCAATTGAAAATCTTCATCGACAAGCATCTGAATACAAAAGGAGACCTGAATCATTGAACCATTAAACCATTGAACCAATTTGGTTCAAAGGTTCAACCAGTTCAAAGTTTAACAAGTTCAATGTCATTGGCAAAAGTTAAGCACTTCATAAAGGTTCAAAGTTCAGTCGCTTCAACAGGTTCATCAGTTTCCAAACATTTGGTCAAATCAAAATGACTTGAACCGTTGAACCATTGAACCAATTGGGTTCAAAGTTTCAATGGGTTCAAAGGTTCAACAGTCGGTTCAACCAAAGGAACAATTTAATTGCTCAGTTCAACCAAGCAGTTCAATGCTTTATTTCACTTAGATGGTTCATTTCCTTTATTTCAGCATCTATTTGTTCAATCATTTGGTTGTCAGTCGGTTCAAGGCTTTCGTTGAACCATTGAACCAAATTTTTGGTTCAGCGTCTTGGTTCAATGGAAAGGTTCAACAGCAAGTTTATCACCTTTTGGTTCAAAAGGTGCTTGGCATGCTTCGTTAAACCATTGAACCAATTCAATGGATAGGTTCAATCAAATGGTTCAACTCTCAGTTCAAAGGCAAGTACATATATTTGGTTCAATGCTTAGTTTATAGGCCTATTTTATTCATTGAACCATCAACCTGAACCATTGGCTTGAACCATTTTTGGTTCAAAGCCTTGGTTCAACTGATTAGTTCAATGTATTGGTTCATGGCAAAAAGTACATTCAATGGTTCATCAGCTATTTGCTTCAAAGGCTTGGCGCACTTCATTGAACCTTTGAACTGGTTCAACAAATGGTTCATCGACTAAGTTCAAAGGGACGGTTCTATGCTAAAGAACTTTTTTGAAGGACAAGTGCCCTTTCGGAGGACACTTCATCGACTAAATCACCCTTTTGGCTTGTTCAAAGGGAATGGCTCGAGGAAAAACCCTGGCAAAATTTGCGAAGGGCCAATGAACGACCCTGAAGGGTAGGTGCCCTTGCAGGGAACTCTCAACCATTAATTTGAGGATACTTCTCAAAGCCAAAGGATCATTTCTCAAGGCCTGAAAGGGCAAAGTCCAATCTGGAAAAGCGCCAAGCGGAAAGCCAAAAGAAGACCAAGGGGTGACGCGCCTGAACACGTCAAATTCAACATAGTCAACTAGCTATTGGAAACACAGTGATGGGTGTGCGAATGTCAAATTGAAGACAACAAAATAACTGTTGATCCTTTGAACATACAGAATAGAATACATTCACAATTTTCAAGGCCAAGACTAGTAGAAAGTGGGGAAGGAACAGAATAGCAAGTTGAATCTAGGACCTAATTCAATTAATCAAAAAGGGAAAAATGATGAAGATAAGATCAGACTACCAGGCAGACATTGAAAGTTTTAAAACTTTCAATTCCATGACTTATCTATCTACATTGAGAAGATCAAATGGGTAAAAGGCCCCAAAGTTCCAGGTTGTCTTCCTAACATTTCCCAATGCATCATGATGTATTATTGGTCCTAAGTCCTTGAAAGTGGCTATATAAGGGACTTCCTATCATTGTAAAATCATCTTCTTTTTGATAATCTAAACGAAACTCTGCCAAAATTGAGAGGCATCATTGAGACTTTGTGCTCAGTCTATTTTTTCATATTTTGTTAATGAAAACAAGGGACTTTTTCAGACTTTGTGTTGTGATATCTTGTTTGTTTCATTGATCTAATAAGTAGGATTAGTAAATTTGTCAAGAAGGTGTCCTGAAGAATCAACTGTGGAGAGACTTTGTGCCCCCATAGCTGCCTTCAGTGTGTTTGTTTTTTCATTGCTGTGTAAAGAACTTTGAAAAGACTTTGAGCTTTCATTGTTCTTCGTATATCACTCTTGAGTATTTCATGTGCAGACTTTTTGTTGTGTCTTGATTTGTTGGTTACCACACTTTAGTCATATTCTGCTTTTATTTCTAGGAGTATTCTTGTGGCTGGTTGAACAATTCTTTTGAAAGAAGAGGAGTGTTGTCTATCATTCTCTTGAGTTCTTCCTTTGTTTTGTATACATCATCTCTAAAGAAAGAGAGATGGATGTCTGGTCCTACCCTTGAGTATTATTTTCTGTTCATATATATATATATATATATATATATATATATATATATATATATATATATATATATATATAGCATATCCATAGGGAACCTCCCCTTGATGAGAGGAGAGAATAGTCTCCTTTTGATGTGATAAATTTACACATTAGGATGACTAATCTTCTTGCTTTGGCTGATAAGACCTATTTTGTTTGCCAATATGTTGATAGACAAAATATTCAACCAATAGTTTTTGGTGACTTCGATGGGGATATACCCATTATCCATTTATAGTCTATCCATTCCATTCACCTCTACACCAATAAGAAAAGAATGTAAAGTTCAAAGCCTCAAGCTTTAACTGAAGCAAAGTCAATTCTTTTCAAATTTTATTTTACAAATCTAGCAGATTCAAGGTATACATGAAGCCAAAGGGCTAAAGGTGTCATTGATCTTGTGTTTGAGCTGGTACAGCAAAGTGATTTTGATCTATTTCCTTCACCATCTCATCTGCAATGAACCAAGAGCTTCCCTCCTACTAAAGCTAGATCTCCATTACCAGGTGAAATATCAACTTCTACTGTTGATAAAGTTGTGCCTTTAATTACCCCTTTGAGATTTGTTATCCCTCATTTTTAGTACCCTATAATGGAAGTTCAAGGTCCCTGGGGTAATGCTTTTGGCCCTCTCAATCTTACTCCTCCTCTATGTGAACTTCCACGTAGTTCTAGGAAAAATTTCTCAAAATTCCATGGTGATGGGAAAGTTCATCCTAATGAACATATTGTAGCATTCAGTATAGCTTGTGGAGTAATTGGGGTAGAGTTTGAAGATGTAGCAGTCAGGCTTTTTATTGAAACACTATAAGGTCCTACTGTAGATTGGTTTTACCATTTACAGGCTCGATCTGTGACTGATTGGAATACTTTGAAAGTTAAGTTTGAAGCCAGATTCAAACCTGTAGAAGATGCACATACACTTCTGGATCAACTTACACAAATGAAAAAAGAACTGCATGAGCCTATGAGAGACTTCATAGCTAAACTCAACAAGTTGAGAAACAAAATTCCTATAATTTCCAAACCTACAGCAGAAAATCTTAAATGCTTTTTCATTAATTCTTAGCTACCTGAAGTCAGTTTCCTCTTGAGATGTGTTGGCCAAATAGATCTAGCTACACCTCAACTTTTGGCCACTGAAGTAGAAGATGATCTCATCTTAGCAGGGAAAATAAGAAGAGATCCTAATACAAATATAGCTTCATCATCATCCAAATTTGTATCTACAAGCACCATAGATCCAATGGTGTAGAAATTAGTGAATGAGCTCCTTGCACTCAAAAAACAAATGGCTCAAGGAATGTCTTCTGCTTCTACATACAGAAGAATATTCCCAAATCAGTCATATCAAGGCAATGTTGCCAGAAACCAAGGACAATAAAATCACCTTCCTCTTCCACAAGGAAAACTTGCCTTGGAAGCTCCTCCAACTGATTCAGCAATGGGATATCTTGAGATAGAATCAATTTTTTCTTATCAGCCTGAATTAAATCAAGAAAATGATGTTGATATCATTGAAGATAGTCAAGAAGAATCAGCTGGTTACTCCCACATTGGTTTCCTGAATTATCAGGATGAACTCGAAAGCAAATGAGAAGCTTCAAATGGATCATATGCAGTGTTTACCAAGTCCAAGAACCAATCAGTCTAGTAGGTTGATAAAGCAAAGATAGAAGAGCAATCACAGCCAGTAGTCACAATTTCCAAGCATGGGACAGTTCTGCCCTTTCAACCAAAAGATCTGGTAATCACTCAAAAGGTAAATACATCTGTTGTGCCTTCCCCTTCTACTTCTAATTCACAAACTAGTATACCTCCCGTCCCTTCTAAAACTTAGAAAGCTGAAGTACCTTTCTCTGTACCTAGTTTGATTTAGCCATTTGACATAATTGATCATGTCAAAAAGAAAAAAATACAAATGTCTAAATTTGAATACTTATAGTCCAATCCAGATCAACTGAATAAGCTGGTCCAATATGTTAAAAATCAGACCATCCCTGTAGTACAAAAGGCCAAAAAAGTAACTTTTGATTCCTTAATAAATACGCCTAGTCCAGATAATCTAATTATTACTCCTCCAGCTACTTTTGGAAAAATAGAACCCTTCTATGTTTCTTTGTTAATCAATGGCCACAAGCTGAGTAACTATATAATAGACTCAGGTGCATCTGACAATATCATGCCTGCCAAAGTCGCTGAGTCTCTTGGTCTCACATTGACCAAGACATTTGAGAGATGTTTCTCCATGGAGAACAAACAAGTGCCATTGCTGGGGCAAATCAAAGATGCCCAATTTGCATTTGTAGCCTTTCTAGACAAGAGGATTAAAATGATTGTATTAGTGAGTGAAGTCCTAGCATCTTATGGTATTTTACTTGGATGGAATTTTTGTAAGGATGTGGGAGGAGAGCTGAACATGGATCTATCTGAGGCAAGGATTGCTATAGAAGGTGTGATGAAGAGATTACTTCCTGAAAAGGAAGCAAAATATGTAGTCACCAAGACGTTAGCTCCTGAAGCTCAAATCCTTTTTGAATCCACAGGTATAGGTAATTACTTTTTATATACAGATCATGAAGAAAGACCCTCCATCTCTAATGAAGGAAAGTCTAAAGTAAAGCCAGTGTCTGATGAGATTTGGACTCTAGAATTTGATGGTAGTTGTTCCTCTTCTAGTTTTGGAGCCAGATCTATATTGATATCTCCTCAAGTAGATATGTTCCCTTCATCATATAAGTTATAGTTTAGCAACACAAATAATATAGCTGAATATGAATTGGTGTTGTTGGGCATGAAGGTTGCTCAAGAAAGAGGCATCAAGTGTCTTCATGCTAAAGGGGACACCAAATTAGTGGTCTGCCAAGTGAGAAATTCATATCAAACCAAGAATGAAAGGCTGTGCCATTACCTTAGTCTTGTTTGGGATCAAATTGAAAGCTTTGATGCTTTCAACATTTCTTCCATTCTAAGAGAATCCAATGATAGAGCTGATGCACTTACTGTTTCAAGAACTCTTTTAGTTCCACATTCTGATTTTAAAGAAGCCAAATATACCATTGAGATAATCTATAGGCTGAGTGTCCCTGATAATGTTGATCATTGACAAATTTTCAATGATGATAATTAGATCATTGCCTTTTTGGAAAGAAAAGACAATTTGAAATAGCTATATTTTGAAGGTAGTGAATCTCAGAAGTCTAAATGAATTTCTGAATCTAGTTCAGATGTAAATGAAGAGTTTATATAGCTAAAAGGAAATAAAATTCCTAAAGGCCTAGTTTCTCTTGAAAAGTTGTTTGACAAGCATGATAGATTTGTCAAGCAACAGCAGACAGATTTGAATTTCTCTCAAGGATTTGACCAAGTGAATCTGACCAACGAAGAAAATCCAAAAATGGTCAACATTGGTAAGTGTTGTACACCTGAAGAAAAATTCATATTTACTTCTTTGCTTTGTCAATACATTGATGTCTTGGCATATTCATCTGAAGATCTAAAGTCTCTCAGTTTTGATGAAATCCGTCATCATATTCCTCTCAATGTTGATTCAATGCCTTACAAGCAGAAATCTAGATAATACAATCCAAAGATTTCAGGTACAATTATGTTTGAGATTCAAAAAATGTTAAATGTTAGAATTATTTTTCCAATCCATCATTCTACATGGATTGCAAATATAGTTCCTGTAAGGAAGAAAAATGGTGAAATCTGCATTTGTGTTGATTTCCAGAATCTAAATTAGTCTTCTCTAAAAGACAATTACCCTTTGCCAATCATGGACCAAGTGCTCCAAACAGTAACAGGATCAGAAATGTTATCAACGTTGAATGGTTTCTCAGGCTATAACCAAGTTGAAGTTGCTAAACCTGATCAACACAAGACTGCATTCATCATGCCTTGGGGTACTTTTGCATACAAAAGAATGTCTTTTGGATTAATAAATGTTGGTGCTACCTTTCAGAGAGCTATGGATATGGCTTTTAAAGATGAAATTGGCAAATTCATAGTTGTATATCTTGATGATTTAACTGTCTTTTCAAAGTGCTGATCTGATCATATGTGCCACTTGCAACAAGTGTTAGAGCACTATCAGAAAAATGGTATTTCTTTGAATCTTAAAAAGTCTATTTTTGGAGTGATAGAAGGAAAACTCCTTGGACACATTGTGTCCAAAGAAGGCATAAAGATTGACTCAGATAGAGTCAAGTCTATTCAAGAGCTGAATTTGCCTGTGAGTAATAATGTTGTTCACTCTTTCTTCAGAAAAGTAAATTTCTTATGGAGATTCATCCCCAAATTTGCTGAGAAGACAAGACACATTGTAAATATGATGAAAGGAAAGACTACCTTTAGCTGGACCAAAGAAGACAAAGCAGCATTTCAAGATATCAAAGTCGCTATTGCTCACGCCCCTACCTTGGTCTGCCTAGATTACCACAGAGATT
The DNA here is from genome assembly GCA_037957365.1 of Torreya grandis. Classification (NCBI taxonomy): domain Eukaryota; kingdom Viridiplantae; phylum Streptophyta; class Pinopsida; order Cupressales; family Taxaceae; genus Torreya; species Torreya grandis. The sequence continues at coordinate 180,362 of JARHVA010002134.1, read as the reverse complement.
TCACTATATATAGCTATGCATCTGAACATACACTTTCAGATTTTCTTTTCCAATAAGACAAAGAAGGTATGGAATCCCTCATCTCTTTCATGAGTTGCCCTCTGAAAACTCATGAATTGAAGTATTTGAATATAGAGAAGCATGCCTATGCCTTAGTAAAAGTAGTCAAACACTTTCGCTTCTATATTCTGAATTCACATACTACTGCCTTAGTTCATGATAGTACAGTCAAGTCTATTTTAACTCAACAAGAGTTTGGCACAAAGAGAGGTAATTAGATTGCAAAGATCCAAGAATTTGATATGGATATCAAGCCAACAAAGCTGGTCAGAGGTAAAGGTCTTTATCAATTAATGGTTGATAATAAGCTAGAAGATACACAACTTGAAGAAGCTGAAGTAGACAATATGCCACTAGTTCTTTTTGTTTCTACTACCAATGAATGGTCTTCAGATATTACCTATTTTTTGATGTATGGAGAATGTCCTACTCATTTGTCTTACAAAGAGAGTAGAAACATCAGATTGAAAGCTACCAATTTTGTCCTTTGGGACAACGGCCTGTACAAATGAAACATAGATGGAGTTTTTTTTTGTTGTGTAGACAAAGAACATCAGACCCAGCTCTTGAAATCTTTCCATAATCTAGCTTGTGGAGGACATTTTTCTACTCTTGTGACTGCTCACAAAATTTTGAGAGCCAGGTATTATTGGCTGACTCTTTTCCAAGATGCACATAAATGGGTAAGGAAATGTGATCTCTGCCCCATAATGGGCAGCATCTGAAACACTTCAATTCTTGAAGTGTCAGATCCTTACCTCTGTATATATGTATACTTGTACAGTTTTGATTTCTATTTTGTTTTGTTTGTTTTTGTTCTTGTTGCCTTTCATTTTTGGAAAGCATGACTCCAAAGCCCAATGGTACACTTGAAGACACTGCAGTTTCTGAATTCTACTCCTTCCAATTCATTTTGCAATTGATAAAAGTTACCCAACTAGAGCCAGTTGTTGTCTCCCAAAAATAACAGTCATTTTTGAAACAACATTTGAATTATTTTGGTTCTACAAACCAAAATAATATCTTCCATTTTCAAAATTTGTCCTAGATATTTAGATTTCTCATTTTCAGAGCTTCTCAAAAAATCTACGGACTCTGCAGGGTTAAATCTATAGACTCTGCAGGCTTGAATCTATGGACTCTGGAGGCTTGAATCTATAGACTCATCAGGAAGAAAAATTGATGGAATCTATAGGAAAAGGAAAATCTATAGACTCTGCAAGCAATTTTTAGTCAAAAGAATTGATTTTTAACATTTGTTCATTTTTTGGGATTGGTTCAAATTTTTGGTTCAATTAAAAATCTTCATCGACAAGCATCTGAATACAAAAGGAGACCTGAATCATTGAACCATTAAACCAATTTGGTTCAAAGGTTCAAAGTTCAACAAGTTCAATGTCATTGGCAAAAGTTAAGCACTTCATAAAGTTTCAAAGTTCAGTCACTTCAATAGGTTCATCGACTTCCAAACATTTGGTCAAATCAAAATGACTTGAACCATTGAACCATTGAACCAATTGGGTTCAAAGGTTCAATGGGTTCAAAGGTTCAATAGTCGATTCAACCAAAGGAACAATTCAATCACTCAGTTTAACCAAGCAGTTCAATGCTTTATTTCACTTAGATGGTTCATTTCCTTTGTTTCAGTGTCTTTTGGTTCAATCATTTGGTTTGTTAGTCGGTTCAAGGCTTTCATTGAACCATTGAACCAAATTTTTGGTTCAACATCTTGGTTCAACAGAAAGGTTCAACAATAGGTCTATCGCTTTTTGGTTCAAAAGGCACTTGGCATGCTTCGTTGAACCGTTAAACTAGTTCAACGGACAGGTTCAATAAAATGGTTTAACTCTCGGTTCAAAGGCAAGTACAAATATTTGGTTAAATGATTAGTTTATAGGCCTGTTTTACTCATTAAACTATCAGCTTGAACCATTGGCTTGAACCATTTTTGGTTCAACCGATTGGTTCAATGTATTGGTTCAATGGCAAAAAGTGCATTCAATGGTTCATCGGCTGTTTGCTTCAAAGGCTTGGCACGCTTCATTGAACCTTTGAACCAGTTCAACAAATGGTTCATCAACTAATTTCAAAGGGACGGTTCAATGCTAAAGAACTTTTCTGAAGGACAAGTGCCCTTGCGGAGGACACTTCATCGACCAAAGCACCCTTTGACTTGTTCAAAGACTTGTTCAAAGCCTGGGGGAATTTTTTGTAGACTTTTTGTCTACGGAAATTTTCACAGGGGAAAATGTCTATGAGAAACATTCAAAGGGAATGGCTTGAGGAAAAACCCAGGGGAAATTTGCGAAGGGCCAATGAAGGACCCCAAAGGGTAGGTGCCCTTATAGGGAACTCTCAACCATTAATTTGAGGATACTTATTGAAGCTGAAGGATCATTTCTCAAGGCCTGAAAGGGCAAAGTCCAATCTGTAAAAGCACCAAGCGAAAAGCCAAAATAAGACCAAGGGGTGACGTGCCCGAACACGTAAAATTCAACACAGTCAACTAGCCGTTGGAAACATAGTGACGGGCGCGTGAATGTCAAATTGAAGACAAAAAAATAATTGTTGATCCTTTGAACATACAGAATAGAATACATTCACAATTTTTAAGGCCAAGACCAGAAGAAAGTGGGGAAGGAACAGAACAGCAAGCTAAATCTAGAACCCGATTTAATTAATTAGAAAGGGAGGAACGATGAAGATAAGATCAGACCACCATGCAGACATTGAAAGTTGTAAAACTTTTAATTGCATGACTTATCTATCTACATTGAGAAGATCAAATGGGTAAAAGGCCCCAAAGTTCCAGCTTGTCTTCCTAACATTTTCCAATGCATCATGATGTATTACTGTTCTCGATTCCTTCTTGAAAGTGGCTATATAAGGGACTTCCTATCATTGTAAAATCATATTCTTTTTGATAATCTGAATGAAACTCTATCAAAATTGAGAGGCATCATTGAGACTTTGTGCTCAGTCTATTTATCATATTTTGTTAATGAAAACAAGGGACTTTTTCAGACTTTGTGCTATGATATCTTGTTTGTTTCATTAATCTAATAAGCAAGATTAGTAAATTTGTCAAGAAGGTGTCCTGAAGAATCAACTGTGGAGAGACTTTGTGCCCCCATAGCTGCCTTCAGTGTATTTGTTTTTTCATCGTTGTGTAAAGAACTTTGAAAAGACTCTGAGCTTTCATTGTTCTTCGTATATCACTCTTTAGTATTTCACGTGTAGACTTTGTGTTGTGTCTGTATTTGCTAGTTACCACACATTATTCATATTCTACTTTTATTTCTAAAAGTATTCTTGTGGCTGGTTGAACAGTTCTTCTAAAAGAAGAGCAGTGTTATCTGTCATTCTCTTGAGTTCTTCTTTTGTTTTGTATACATCATCTCTAAAGAAAGAGAGATGGATGTTTGGTCCTACCCTTGAGTATTATTTTATGTTCATATATATACATAGCATATCCATAGGGAACCTCCCCTTGATGAAAGGAGAGAAAAATCTCCTTCTGATGTGATAAATTTACACATTATGATGACTAATCTTCTTACTTTGGCTAATAAGACCTATTTTGTTTGCCAGTACGCTGATAGACAAAATATTCAACCAACAATGTTTGGCAACTCCGCTGGGGATATACCCATTATCCATTTATAGTCTATCCATTCCATTCACCTCTACACCAATAGGAAAAAAATGCATAGTTCAAAGCCTCAAGCTTTAACTGAAGCAAAGTCAATTCTTTTCAAATTTTGTTTTACAAATCTGGCAGATTTAAGGTATAAACAAAGCCAAAGGGCTAAAGGTGTCATTGATCTTGTGTTTGAGCTGGTACAGCAAAGTGATTTTGATCTATTTTCTTCACCATCTTGTCTGCAATGAACCAAGAGCTTCCCTCCTACTAAAGCCAGATCTCTATTACCAAGCAAAATATCAACTTTTGTTGTTGATAAATCTGTGCTTTTAATTACCCCTTTGAGATTTGTTATCCCTCCTTTTCAGTACCCTATAATGGCAATTCAAGGACTCTGGGGTAATGCTTTTGGCCCTCTCAATCTTACTACTCCTCTACATGAACTTCCACGTAGTTCTAGGTAGAATTTCTCAAAATTCCATGGTGATGGGAAAGTTCATCTTGATGAACATATTGTAGCATTCAGTATAGCTTGTGGAGTAATTGGGGTAGAGTTTGAAGATGTAGCAGTCAGGCTTTTTGTTGAAACACTATAAGGTCCTGCTGCAGATTGGTTTTACCATTTACAGGCTCGATCTGTGACTGATTGGAATACTTTGAAAGCTAAGTTTGAAGTCAGATTCAAACTTGCAGAAGATAGACATACACTTCTGGCTCAACTTACACAAATGAAAAAAGAGCCGCATGAGCCTATGAGAGACTTCATAGCTAAATTTGACAAAGTGAGAAACAAAATTTCTATAATTGCCAGACCTACAGCTAAAAATCTTAAATGCTTTTTCATTAATTCTCAACTACCTGAAGTCAATTTCCTCTTGAGACGTGCTGGCCAAATAGATCTAGCTGCACCTCAACTTTTGGCCACTAAAGTAGAAGATGATCTCATCTTAGCAGGGAAAATAAGAAGAGATCCCAATACAAATAGAGCTTCATCATCATCCGAATTTGTATCTACAAGCACCACAGATAATACAGCTGAATATGAATCATTGTTGCTGGGCATGAAGGCTGCTCAAAAAAGAGGCATCAAGTGTCTTCATGCTAAAGGGGACGCCGAATTAGTGGTTTGCTAAGTGAGATATTCATATCAAATCAAGAATGAAAGGTTGTGCCATTATCATAATCTTTTTTGGGATCAAATTGAAAGCTTTGATGCTTTCAACATTTCTTCCATTCCAAGGGAATCCAATGATAGAGCTGATGCACTTGCTATTTCAGGAACTCTTTTAGTTCCACATTCTGATTTTAAAGAGGCCAAATATACCATTGAGCTGATCTATAGGCTGAGTGTTCCTGATAATGCTAATCATTGACAAGTTTTCAATGATGATAATCAGATCATTGCCTTTTTGGAAAGAAAAGACAATTTGAAATAGCTATATTTTTAAGGCAGTGAATCTCAAAAGTCTGAATTAATTTCTGAATCTAGTTCAAATATAAATGAAGAGTTTATACAACTGAAAGGAAATAAAATTCCTAAAGGCCTGGTTTCTCTCAAAAAGTTGTTTGACAAGCATGATAGATTCATCAAGCAACAACAGACAGATTCAAATTTCTCTCAAAAATTTGACCAATTGAATCTGACCAACGAAGAAAATCCAAAAATGGTCAACATTGGTAAGTTGGCATATTTATAAGAAGATCTGAAGTCTCTCAGTCTTGATGAAATCCGTCATCATATTCCTCTCAAGGCTGATTCAATGCCTTACAAGTAGAAATCCAGACACTACAATCCAAAGATTTCAAGTCCAATTATGTCTGAGATTCAGAAAATATTAAATGTTAGAATGATTTTTCCAATCCATCATTCTACATGGATTGCAAATATAGTTCCTATAAGGAATAAAAATGGCAAAATCCACATTTGTGTTGATTTCTTGAATCTAAATCAGTCTTCTCTAAAAGACAATTACCCTTTGCCAATCATGGACCAAGAGCTCCAAACAGTAACAAGATCAGAAATGTTATCAATGTTGGATGGCTTCTCAGGTTATAAACAAGTTGAAGTTGCTGAACCTGATCAACACAAGACTGCATTCATCACACCTTGGGGTACTTTTGCATACAAAAGAATGCCTTTTGGATTAATAAATGTTGGCACTACCTTTCAGAGAGCTATGGATATGGCTTTTAAAGATGAAATTGGCAAATTCATAGTTGTATATCTTGATGATTTAACTGTCTTTTCAAAGCACCGATCTGATCATATGCGCCACTTGCAACAAGTGCTGGAGCACTACCAAAAAAATGGTATTTCTTTGAATCCTAAAAAGTCTATTTTTTGAGTGATAGAAGATAAACTCCTTGGACACATTATGTCCAAAGAAGGCATAAAGATTGACTCAGATAGAGTCAAGTCTATTCAAGAGCTGAATTTGCCTACGAGTAAGAATGTTGTTCACTCTTTCTTCAAAAAAGTGAATTTCTTATAGAGATTCATCCCCAAATTTGCTGAAAAGACAAGACACATTGTAAATATGATGAAAGGAAAGACTACCTTCAGCTGGACAAAAGAAGGCAAAGTAGCATTTCAAGATATCAAAGTCGCTATTGCTCACGCCCTTACCTTGGTCTGCCTAGATTACCACAGAGATTTCACTATATACAGCTATGCATCTGAACATACTCTTTCAACTATTCTTTTCCAACAAGACAAAAAAGGTATGGAATCTCCCATCTCTTTCATGAGTTGCCTTCTGAAAACTCATGAATTGAAGTATTCGAATATAGAGAAGCACGCCTATGCCTTAGTAAAAGTAGTCAAACACTTTCGCTTCTATATTCTAAATTCACATACTACTGCCTTAGTTCATGATAGTACAGTCAAGTCTATTTTAACTCAGCAAGAGTTTAGCACAAAGAGAGGTAATTAAATTACAAAGATCCAAGAATTTGATATGGATATCAAGCCAACAAAGCTGGTCAGAGGTACAGGTCTTTATCAATTAATGGTTGATAATAAGCCAGAAGATACACAACTTGAAGAAGCTGAAGTACACAATATGCCAATAGTTTTTTTTGTTTCTACTACCAATGAATGGTCTTCAGATATTGCCTATTTTTTGACGTATGGAGAATGTTCTACTCATTTGTCTTACAAAGAGAGGAGAACCATCAGATTGAAAGCTACCGATTTTGTCCTTTGAGACAACGGCCTATACAAAAGAAACATAGATGGAGTTTTTTTCATTGTGTAGCCAAAGAACAATAGACCCAGCTCTTGAAATCTTTCCATAATCTAGCTTTTGGAGGACATTTTTCTACTCTTGTGACTACTCACAAAATTCTCAGAGCCAGGTATTATTAGCCGACTCTTTTCCAAGATGCACATAAATGGGTAAGGAAATGTGAACTTTGCCAGCAATTTGTTGGAAGAACCAAGTTGACTGCTTTGCCTCTTAAGCCAGTAATCATAGAGGAACCTTTCCAGTAGTGAGGACTCGATTTTATTGGGACAATAAATCCATCATCAAGTGCTGGACATGATTATGTCCTTACAGTGACTGATTATTTCACTAAGTGGGTAGAAGCAATCCCAACAAAGCATGCTACCTCAAAAGTTGTATGCAACTTCCTAAAAGAGATCATTTCCAGATTTAGAGTCCCACTCAAAATTGTTACTGATAATGTAACTTGTTTCACCTCTCAAGAAATCATGCAATTCTATTTTTATTATAGAATTACGCTCTCTCATTCTTCTGATTATTTTTTGCAAGGGAATGGACAAGCTGAGTCCAGCAATAAAAATTTGGTAACTATTATAAAGAAACTTGCAGATGATAATCAAAGGATGTGGCACAAAGCATTGGTAGACGCTCTGTGGGCTGATAGGATCATGCCAAAAAGGGCAATTGGTATGTCTCCTTTTCAACTTCTCTACAATATTAATGCTGAGATACCAATCACTTTAGAGTTACCAGCCTTGAAATTGGTGAATGCTATTGAAGATCAGACATATGAGAGTTTTTTTGACAAAAGAATCATGTGCCTGACTCATCTGGAAGAACAAAGAACCATGGTGGTGGATAGAATTGTTGTTCATCAAATTTTGATAAAGAAACTTTTTGATCTTAAAGCCATAAATCGTGATTTTTAGATTGGGGATAAAGTCTTGCTGTGGGACAAAAGAAGAGAGCCAAAAGGGATGCATGGAAAGTTTGACTCCCTTTAGAGAGGCCCATTCACAATTCATCAGCACATGAGTGAAAATAGATTTTTTTCTTTAAATACCAAGATGGCATGCTCTTTTCTCTGCCCCATAATGGGCAGCATCTCAAACACTTCAATTCTTGAAGTGTTAGATCATTGCCTATGTATATATGTATACTTGTACAGTTTTAATTTCTATTTTGTTTTATTTGTTTTCGTTCTTGTTGCCTCTCATTTTTGAAAAGCATGACTCTGAAGCCCAATGGTACACTTGGAGACACTGGAGTTTCTAAATTCTAATCCTTCCAATTCATTTTGCAATTGACAGAAGTTCTCCAACTGGAGCCAGCTATTGTCTCCCAAAAACAACAGTTATTTTTGAAACAACATTTGAATTATTTTGGTTCTACAAATCAAAATAATATCTTCCATTTTCAAAATTTGTCTTAGATATTCAGATTTCTCATTTTCAAAGCTTCTCAAAAAATCTATGAACTTTTCAGGGCTAAATCTATGGACTCTACAGGGTTGAATCTACAGACTCTGCAGGCTTAAATCTGTTGTTTCCAAAATTAGCTTAGCCCATTTTTGGGAACAACCCCCTACGAAACTTGTCTGTTTCATCTTTCATCTCTCTAAGATTGTTTTCAAGACGGGTTCTTCTCATTCTCGTCTTGGTTTGACTACACCTTCTAAAATTCGTAAGTCACGTCTTCCCCAAAAAGTGAAGGTCATTACGGTCTCGATGTGTCTAGGAGACCAAAACTACCTCTTTCAGAGTTAGTGTCTTTTCTTTCGTTTTTGTGCACAGGCGGCAAAATTTGCCGCCAGTGCATTTCCCTTTGAGATGCAAGGGTGGAAAAATTTGCCACCCCTACATTTTTCCTCCAAGAGTGGCAAAATTTACCACCCTTGCATTTTGCCTACAAGGGCGACAAATTTTTTTACCCATGCATGCCTCGGTTTCCATGCATGGCATTTATTGCCATGCACGGTAGGTGGTTGGGAGCATTTTTCACCCCATATAACCCAATTTGGAGCTCATTTATTTTCATTCTTCCTCCTCTCCTCCTACCTTTTGCGTCTGGGCAATTTGGCGAATGAGTTGAAGTATGTTTTTGCGGATTTAAGCTTGCTGCATGTGTGGTTTTCTAGGTAGGTCTTGTTTTTAGCATTTCTTTTTCTTTTTCTTCCTCTTTCTTAGCTTTGTTTTAGTTTTGGTTGTTATTAGGTGGTTTTTGTTTTTATTTTTTATTATCTTCATATCCTTCCTGTCGACCTCCTTATTTCTTTTATCTGAGGGGGCAGTAATTTCATCACCCCTCGTTGCACTCAGTTTTTGTAAACCCTGCGTAGGCGACAAATTTTGCCTCCCGTGCTTCTTGTTTTCCCTTTTCGTCCTTACATGGGTAGGTGGCAATTTTTGTTGCCCATGCAGGCTGTCTGTGCATGGGTAGTGAAAATCACCGCCTGACCCCTTTTCACCAAAACTTGCATCGATGGCAAATTTTGCTGCCGATGCAGCCCGAAGTGCAGGGGCAGCGAAATTCGCTGCCCCAACACTTTTCCACTCCCAATCTGTAGGGGTAGTGAATTTCAACACCCCTACTTTTTTTTTCAAGCCTGCAGAGGTGACAAAATTTGTCGTCTGTGTAGACTGACCCTGCATGGGCAGTGAATTTCGCCGCCCTTGCATTCTGTCAATTCTTCCTGTAGGGGTAGTGATTTTTGCTGCCCATGCATTCCTTCTCCAGATTTTTCTAACTCCAAAAGATTTTTCATTCTTTCCTTTCTTTCCCTTCCTTCCTCATTTTCTGCACTTTTTTCTAACTTGGCCCTTTTTAAATACCCTTCCTTGGTCATGATCACTTAAAATACGAATTCCCCAATTCATCCACTTTCCCCTAATTGTGTGATCATGGCTACAATTCTTTCTGAAAGCTCTTGCTCATCAACACCCATCTGATCGAGACCAGTTTCAATGTCAAAAACATCTCCCAAAAAGGCAAAGGTGATGAAGTACAAGTACTAGGGCATCTTCCCAATCACTACAGTCACCTCCAATGTTGACGACATCCAAGACACCGAAATTGGCAACATAGATATGGCCAAGTTTGTAGCTCAAACAAAGGCGATGAACCCAAGCTCTAAAATAAAGAGGATTGTTGAAAGTAACATCCACTTGGTTGCCGCTTTTCCAGTAGCAGCACATCATACAGAGTTTGTCCTCTAATGTGCCTGCTTCTACAACAAAGAGACAAGGTCAGTCTCAGATGCCAACAGTAATGTGATAATTCAACTGGACCCTGAATTCATCGACAAAGTCTTCATGGGCCCTCCCGCTATTGAATTGCTAAAGATCAACTTCATAGAAGCCCAAAAAGAGTATGACAAAGACCTTGAGAGGGCTAAGAAAGTCATGAATAACAAGTGGCTGAAGGCACCTAGAACTACTCTATCTAGATGGCCGCAGAACTTTCTAAGAAATGATTTTATTAAAGAAGTCGGTGACTTGATCACCCTTCTTAGCAGAGTGTGAGGCCTTCTGTCTTCCTCACAATTCTATGAGTGGATGTACCCATTTATTAAAATCATCCTCCAAGGTAAGCAGGTTATCTTTTGGGGTGAACAGATCAGCAATGCCCTTCATGAGCAGCTAACTAAGGTACAACCTTCTTCCAAGTTCTATATGACCTCGTACCTTGTGTATATAGCTGCCTCGATGCAAACTTTTCTAGGTTTGACAATTGAAGGGGATAGAAAGACCACCCCAATCTACTCCTATTACACCCAATTGACACTTTAAGGGTCAACCCACCATTTCAAAAGGGTAAATGACGCTTTCTTTGCCATATTTTTATGCCTCTTTGACCCTCAGCTTGAGCAAAAGAGAGTATCTGATGAAGCTTGGATAGTCGTCAATGACTACGGGTGTATGTTCCTCCAATTTCCCACTTTTTGCTATCTTTGAGTTGGCTTTTTCCAAGGCTACCCCTATATGCTCTCCAAGTTCCCTTCTGACAATTTGGTTCTAATGAAACTTTGCCGACAACTAGTTGTCATGCATACTAGACAAATGGAGCTAAAAAAGCTAGGTTTTAGATTTCCAATCAAAATTGGTAGGTACTCTATTGTAACAGCAGCCAAAGCCAAAGTCATGGAAATAGAGATGCAGATGGTCACTCTGAAATAATTCAAGAGAAGAGACAAATTTGACTATAGGAGAGTCAAGGACAAGATCAGGCAAAAGACTCAATTCCATGAGCCCATGATCGAGAACATCTGGATAGACTTGAGGACAGCTGAAGAAATCAAGAAGATGGACTATAGCAGGCTGACCCTGGAATAAATTGAATATTTGGGGCTTGCAGAGATTCCCCCAATCTGGTCAATGATGGGAACATCATCAATAGCAGGTACTTGGCTGAAAAGATTGCTAGCTCTCCTCTTTCTCTAACTCAATGGTCCCAAAAAGAACTAACTTCTCTGAGGAAGAGATTTGAACCAATATTGGCTAACACCAATGATTGGTTAACAGCCAAAGGGATCATACTGAAAGAATTTATCACAAAATCTGAGGCTGAATTCCAAGTAGAGATGAGGAAGAAAGCAAAAAATAGAACCAAGAATAAAAGTGATGTTCCTTCCCCATCTAGGCCTCATAAACCTAAATCATCTTTGTTTCTAAAAAATCAAAGACTACTGAAGAGCCAAAAGTGGGAGCTAAAGGAATTGCAGAACAAAGCTCCCAAAAGCCAATAGCCCAATCGATGGAAATAGATGATCAGCCTTCAAGACAACCAAGCACTAAACCTCTGCCTTCACAGGAAGAAGCACAACCACTCAAAAGCGTCTCTCTTTCTCTCCTTAGTCTCCTGTGGCACCCCCTTTTCCTCTCTCTCATATCAGTGTTCCTTCTTTTGGAGCCGCCTCTCCTTCTAGAGTTATATTTGGTGATCTTCAAGGTGCTTATGGAGGTACTCCTCACTCCTCTGGGTCCATTCTTAGTCTTTCATCTCTTTCTTTCAATCTGGGAGAAAGTTATGTGCAAGAGCTAGAATCAATGGCCAGTACAGTTTCGTCTGTTACTCCAACTGTGACCATTGTTACCACTAGCAGTGTAGAAGTTGCCACAATAACACCATCTGTAGGAACCATTGCCATGACAGATACTTCTTCTCTCCCACCATGGATGTCAACTTTCACACCCAAAAGAAAGAAGTTAGCCATCTCTCCAGATGACTTTGATTTTGGCAAAATAGTGCCGGTGAAAGCTAAGGCTCCTAAGAGGCCAAGGATCCTCCCGAAATTGGTCGAAGAAAAGGGGCAAAATTTCTTGAAAATAGCTAAGCCTCTGCAGGATGTAACCCTTGAGTGTTTTGAAATGAGTAGCTATTCCATCTCTCATGTTGAACTTGGCAAAGTTACTCACAAATGTGCGAAAAGCGATCTTTAGTCTGCTATGGACATTATGGTCCAAAAATTTGACTGAAAAAAAGAGATGAAAGATTATTACAAGACCAAGACAGAGTAGCTGACGGCAGTAATAAGAAGGTTCACTCTTCCCCCTGAAGCGGCAACTCCAGAGGCCTTCTCTATAAATGACCCTGTCATTCAAAAGGCAGAGAAGACTTATTTGAAGGGGAAAGTCCTGGAGGATTATATTGAAAAGATGCATGCTCAGGGAGTTTCTTTGCTATCAGAGGTTGCAAAAAAGGTAGACAAGATGAAGAAGGTAAGAGCAGAGTTAGATGACCTTGTCTCTCTTATCTCTCAGGAGGTTGATAGTTCAGAAAAAGATCTTAGCAAATGGAGGGAGATGAAAGATCTCAAGAAAAGCACCTTGATATCTATCGATGTCATCTCTAGCAAGGACTCTTATGTTGAGATCAATGAGTCACTGATCTTCAGGATTTAGGTACTCAAAGATTTAATTGAGGATCTCAAAGCTTCCAGAGATGCTAGTGAGAAGAGTGACACACGCCTGCTCAATAAACTAGAAGAACTACCCTGCAACCTCACTTCTAGAGATAACCAATTTCTCTCAGCTGAAAAAATGATCCAAGGTTTTAAAAGGATGATTTAGAGAGATTTTGAAGAGAAGGCCTTCTCAATGACCTCTATAGACAATATCCTGGATACTCAGCTGACTCTAGACAATCTAAAATCTAGATTAACTGGTCATGCTAAGTCCATCACAGCATTGAAAGATGCTTTAATCAGAGCCAAAATTATCTCCAAGAACACGGTTGTGCCAAACAGTATAAGAATTCAGGCATCTATTGCTATGTATGATGCTCATCTGAAGAAGTCTAGTGGTAAGAACTGAAATTTTTTCCCCTTCTCTCTTCTTCTTTTCTTATGCACTTTTGTCTTGTGAAAAGTGCATGCAATTTTATAATATGCAATTACATGTAAAAAGTTCAGAAAAATATCTCAAAGTCAAAGATGAGTCATCTTTGACTGAGATATTTTTTGTATTTTAATATTTTCTATTTTTGAGAGTTTATCCCTATATATAGTGGAGACCTCTCTTGTAAATATATCTTGGATAATAGAGAGCAAAAACTCTGCTGAAATTAAAACACTTTTTGAGACTTTGTGCTCAAACTTGTAAATCATATTTTGTTGAATAAATGAGAAGCAGTTTTATTTCAAATTTTGTGTTGAAGTTATCTGTGTTGTTTAGGAAATAGTTTCTTATGTTCTCTTTCCTGATAATCTCTTGTTCATCTGATTTAATAAGCAAATTAGGTGTGTTAATATTATCTGAGAGCATTTTTAAAAGGTAAAAGATAGACTTTGAGTTATTTTTATCTTTTTGATTCAGTTATCTTTTGTAGTTTCAGGCAAAGACTTTGTGCTTCATTTCATTCTATGGTTACACTTGTTTCGAATCGGTGTAGGAGACTACAGAAGACTTTGTGCTTACGTGAGTTCTCTTGTGGACTTTATTACTTTAGGTAATTTTCTACTTCGTGGTGAATACCGTTCCTGAAAGAAGAGGAATGTTGTTAGCTAAGGACCAAGAATTCCCTCTTTTGTTCTTTATACATTACCTCTGAAAAAAGAGAGGTGGATGTTGTTATACCACCCCATGTGTTATTTTCTGCTTGGTTATATATATATATATAGCATATAAATATTTATAGGGAACCTCCCCTTGATGAGAGGAGAGATTTACCTCATTTAGATCTAGTAAACTTACACTTTTCATGACGTAAATCTCCTTGTGTTGTGGTTGATATACCTATTTTGTCCTCAGTTAGTTGATGACAAAATATTCACCCAACAATTTTTGGTGACTCCGTTAGGGAATATGAACGTGCATTTTAAAGCCTCAAGCTTCAACTTGAAGCAGTTTCAGTCCCTTTTTCATTTAAAATCTGGCAACTCCACGTTATACAAGAAGCCAGAGAGCCAAGGGTGTTTTTTACCCCGTGTTTGAGCTGGCACAGCAAAGCAATTTTGATCTGTTTCCCCACCACCTTCCCATCAACGATCTAAGAGTTTTCCTCCTGACCCTATCAAGTCACAGACACAAGGCAGAGCTTCTCTTCCTACTGTTAATCAGGCCCTGCCTATAAACACTCCACTAAGATTTATTATTCCACCATTTAATCAGCCTATCATAATGGCTCAAGGCCCGTGGGGCAATTCCTTTGGTCTTCTTAATTTGACTACACTTTTGCATGAACTACTTCATAGTTCTAGAAAAAAATTCTTAAGTTTTTTGGTGACAGAAAGGTTCATCTCGATGAGCATATTGTCTCTTTCTCCATAGCATGCAGTGTAATCGGTGTGGAATTTGAAGATGTAGCAGTGAGACTTTTTGTGGAAACCTTGCAAGGCGCTACCATGGATTGGTTCTACCACCTGCAGGTTGAGTCAGTGACTGACTAGGACACGCTCAAAGCTAAATTTGAAGCTAGGTTTAAATCTATTGAAAATGCACGCGCTTTGTTAGCTCAGCTAACATAGATGAAAAAGGAATCCCAGGAACCCATGAGGGATTTCATAGCTAAATTTAACAAGTTGAGAAATTGGATTCCAACTGTTGCTCAGCCCACGCTGAAATATCTCAAATGCTTTTTCATCAACTCGTAGCTTCCTGAAGTAAGCTTCCTATTGAGGCGAGCTGGCCCTATGGATTTAGCATTATCTCAAAATTTGGCTACTGAGATTGAAGATGATCTTATTCTAGCAGGTAAGATCAGAAAAGACCCTAGTAAAAATAGATTCTCTTCATCTACTGAAAGCTCTTCTATAGGAACTATAGATCCTATGGTATAGAAATTGACAAATGAACTAATAGCTTTGAAAAGGCAAATAGCCCAAGGTACGTTTGCTCCCACCTATCAAGATATGCCTAGAAGAACGTTCTAAAATCAACAGTATCAAGGTAATGCTACCCAAAACCAAGGTAACCAAATCCCCTACCTCTCCCTCCAAGAAAATTGGCCATTGAAGTAGCACCTACCAATTCAGCGGTCGGTTACCTAGAGGCTGAACACGATTACTTGTTCTAACCTTAGTTGGACCAACAAGAAGATGTTAATCTCTTTGATGATCAGGAAGAAGGATTAGCTGGTGACTCCAATATCAGTTTCCTAGATTACTAAGATGAAGATGGAAGTAAAGGAGAGGGTTTCGATGGATCCTACACTATTTTTACTAGGTCTCAAAATTAGTCAGCTTCACAGACTGACAAAAGAAAGGCAGAGGAAGAACCTCGACCGACGGTTTCTATCGCTAAACGAGGGACTCCATTGCCTCTGCAATCAAAAGATCAGGTAATTCATAAAAAAGTAAGTACCTCTAACCACTCGATACCTTCTTCTGTGGTTCAGACCAATGCCACACCTACTAAAACTCTAGATGATGGACCCTCTTCCTCTATCTTAAGTTCTTTTCAATTATTTGATAAAATTGATCATGCTAAAAAGGCTAAAATTCAAATGATAGAGGTTGAATATTTGAGGGCTAACCCAGAACAATTTGATAAGTTAGCAGAATATGTAAAAAAAGCCATCCCTGTAGGACAAGACTCTTTGAAGGCTGTTCATGATCCTCCTAAAGATAAACCGACCCAAAACAATCTTGTTGTGACTCCCCTTATTGCTCTCGGGAAAATATAACCTTTCTATGTTTCTCTACAAATAAACGGTTATAAACTGAGTAATTATATTATAGACTCTAGAGCCTCAGATAATGTCATGCCCGCGAAGGTGGCAGATTCCCTTGGCCTAACTTTGACCAAAACTTTTGGGAGGTGTTTTTCTATGGAAAATAAGCAAGTTTCCCTCCTTGGTCAGATAAAAGACGCTCAATTTGCTTTCGCAACTTTTCCAAAAAAGCGGATAAAAATGATAGTTTTAGTGGCTGATGTTCCAACGTCTTACGGCATCTTGCTCAGGCAAAATTTCTACAAAGATGTTGGAGGTGAGCTAAGTATGGACTTGTCGGAAGCAAGAATCCCAATTCAAGGTGTCATGAAGAAGTTGCTTCCTAAAAAAGAAGCAAGGTATGTAGTTACCCGATCATTGGCACTGAAAGCTCAAATTTTGTTTGAGTCTTCAGGCATGGGCAACTACTTCCTATCTACGAAGGAGATCCATGGGGCATTTGATGAAACCCTTACGGGTGATAACTTAAGATTGTGTTCAGCTGACACAGTGAAAAAACCAACAAATCAAAATGAACACATGGAAGAACCTCTTTCCCCAAATGAAAGAGTTTTCAAAGAAAAAGCAGCGTCTAACGAGGTATGGACCTTAGAATTTGATGGCAGCTACTCTTCCACTAGTTTGAGAGTCGGGGCTGTGTTGGTATCTCCTCAAAGAGACATTATTCCTTTGTCCTACAAATTATAGTTTAACAATACCAACAACATGGCTGAGTATGAATCCCTGTTGCTTGGATTACAGGCTGCCAGAGAAAAAGGCATTAGGCTACTCCATGTTAAAGGAGATGCTGAGTTGGTAGTCTACTAGGTGAGAAACCTCTATCAGACAAAAAATGAAAGGTTACATCACTATCGCAATCTGGTCTGGGATCAAATTGAAAACTTTGACGCTTTCAACATCTCTATCATTTCGAGGAGATTCAATGACCGGGCAGATGCATTGGCTGTCTCTGCTACTCTCTTAGTTCCTCACCCAAACTTTAAGGGAGATAAGTATACTATTGAACTGGTCTTTTAGCCAAGTGTACCTAATAATGCCAGCCATTGGCAAGTATTTAATAACAATGATCAAATCATCACCTTCTTAGAGCAAAAAGACAATTTTGAACAACTATGTTTTGAAGCTAGTGAACCCCGAGGATGTGAAGCAACTCCTGAGTCAAATACAAATACAGGCAAGGATTTCCTACAGCTTAAGGGGAATAATATTCCCAAAGGCTTGGTTTCCCTAGAGGAGTTGTTTGATAACCATGACAAGTTTATTAAACAACAGCGAACAGATTCAAACTCCTCTCAAGATTTTGATCAGATAAACTTGAGAACCAAGCAAGATCCTAAAATGGTAAACATTGGGAAATGCCGCACTCTTGAGGAGAGATTTAAGCTTGCTAGTTTACTTTGTCAATATATAGATGTAGTGGCCTATTCCTATGATGATCTGAAATCACTCAAGCCAAATGACGTTAACCATGACATTTTTTTGGAGGCAAACTTGGTACCTTATAAGCAAAAGTCTAGGCAATATAATCCAAAAATCTCAGGTACTATTTTAGCTGAGATACAAAAAATGCTTGACGCCCAGATAATTTTCCCAATCCATCACTCAACATGGATTGCCAACATAGTGCCTCTCAGGAAGAAGAATGGTGAAATTTAGATCTGCGTGGATTTCAGGAACTTAAATCAGTTGTCTTTGAAAGATAACTATCCTCTTCCTATCATAGGATCAAGTTCTGCAGATGCTAACAGGTTCAAAAATGTTATTAATGCTAGATGGTTTTTTGGGGTATAATCAGGTCGAAGTCAGGAAAGTAGATCAACATAAAACAGCATTCACCACACCTTGGGGCACCTTCGCTTATCGAAAGATGCCTTTTGGTCTGATAAATGTAGGTGCCACTTTTCAAAGGGTGATGGATCTCACTTTCAAGGATGAAATGAGAAAATTCATTGTAGTATACCTGGATGATCTAACAGTGTTTTCAAAGCATTGTTCTGAACATGTCCACCATTTACAAAAGATACTAGAACGTTGTCGTCAAAATGGTATTTCTTTAAATCTAAAGAAATCTGTCTTCAAAGTAACTGAAGAGAAACTTCTCAGACACATTGTGTCCTGAGAAGGTATTAAAATTGACTCAGAAAGAGTCAAGTCCATCTAGGAACTTACTCTGCCTACCAGCAAGACCGTAGTTCACTCTTTCTTTGGAAAGGTAAATTTTCTTCGAATGTTCATTCCCGAGTTTGCTGAGAAAATTCATCACATTGTCAACATGATGAAATGCAATGCTATATTTAGGTGGACTCCTGAGGGCAAATCAATGTTCAAAGATATCAAAGAAGCAATTGTTCGTGCACCAGTCTTGGTTTGTCCAGATTATACTAAAAGTTTCAAAATATACAGTTATGCTTCTGAGCATACACTATTGGCCATTTTAGTCCAACAAAATCAAGCAAGTGTAGAATATCTTATCTCTTTTATGAGTTGTCCACTCAAGGTTCATGAGCTGAAATATTCCTTTGTGGAGAAGCATGCATACGCAATAGTCAAAGCAATCAAGCATTTCAGGTTTTATATTCTAAACTCTTACATAGAAGTTCTCATATCAGACACAATAGTAAAATCCATTTTAACTCAGCAAGAGTTTGGTACAAAGAGAGGTAACTAGATTGCCAAGACTCAGGAGTTTGATCTGGACATTAAACCTACCAAGCTCGTACGGGGAAAGGGTCTTTGCCAGTTGATCACCAACAACATTCTAGGTGAAGCAAAAAATGAAGAAGTAGAGATCGAAGTCATGTCTACAGTCCTCTTTGTTGCAACTACCGATGAGTGGTATTCTGATATTGCCCATTTTTTGACATATGGTGAGTGTCCCACTCATATTTCTTATAAAGAGAAATAGAATGTTAAATTAAAAGTAGTTGGTTATGTTCTGTGGGATAATGGTCTTTACAAGAGAAACTTGGACGAGGCATTTTTTTGTTGTGTTGATAAGGCACAACAAGAAAAAATCTTAGAGTCTTTCCACAATCTGGCCTATGGAGGGCATTTTTTTGCACCAATGACAGTGCACAAAATTCTATGAGCAAGGTATTATTGGCCCATGCTGTTCTAAGATGCCTACAAATGGGTGCGTAGGTGCAAATTATGTCAACAGTTTGTTGGAAAGCCTAAGCTACCTGCATTACCTCTTAAGCCAGTAATAATCAAGGAACTATTTCAGCAGTGGGGTATTGACTTCATTGGCGTAGTCAACCCATCTTCAAGTGTCAGGAATGATTATGTCCTCATGGAAATAGACTACTTTACTAAGTGGGTAGAGGCCATCCCAACCAAGCACGTTACGTCTGAAGTGGTGTGCAGTTTTCTCAAAGAAAATATCATCTCTCAGTTTGGGGTCCCACTCAAGATTGTAACAGATAATGTGGCTTATTTTTCATCACATGAAATTACTCAATTTTGTTTTTATTATGGGATTACCTTATCCCACACTTCAAATTATTTCCCTCAAAGAAATGGCCAAGCAGAATCGAGTAATAAGAACCTGGTCACTATTATCAGAAAGTTGGTGGACGATAATCAGAGAACGTGGCACAAAGCATTGTATGATGCTTTATGGGCAAATAAGATAACACCCAAAAGGGCTATAGGTATGTCCCCTTTTTAGCTTTTATATGGATTGAATGCAAAAATCCCCATCACCCTTGAACTACTAGCGCTCAGGTTAACTAAAGCAATCGAAGACTCAACCTTCGAAAGCTCAGTCAACAAAAGAATCATGTGTCTGACCGAGCTGAATGAGCGATGAGCCATGGTAGTGGATCAGATTATGGAACATCAAAATCAGGTGAAGGCACTTTTTGATAAAAAAGGTAAAGTTTGCAAATTCCAAGTCGGAGATCAAGTCTTGTTGTGGGACAAGAGGCGAGAACCAAAAGAGATGCACAAAAAAATTAACTTCCTATGGAGAGGCCCGTTCACCATTCGACAGCTCTGTGGTGAGGCTAGCTTCTTGCTGGAATACCAGGATGGAATGTCATTTGCACTACCTCACAGTGGGTAGCATCTGAAGCTCTTCAAACTTTGAAACTTGGATAAGTTCATTTGTATATATGTATAATTTTTACGTTTTGTCTATTTTTATTTCATTTTTGGCTTGACTCCGTAGCCCAATGGCTTGGATGAAGGCACTTAGAGACTAGTTTCTACTCTCGATAATCGATTTGATTAATGAAAGTTCCCCAACAGGAGCCAGCTGTTGTTTCCAAAATTAGCTTAGCCTATTTTTGGGAACAACCCCTACAAAACTTATCTGTTTTATCTTTCATCTCTCTAAGATTGTTTTCAAGATGGGTTCTTCTCATTCTCATCTTAGTCTGACTGCACCTTCTAAAATTTGTAAGTCACATCTTCCCCAAAAAGTGAAGGTCGTTACAGTCTCAATGTGTCCAGGAGACCAAAACTGTCTCTTTCAGAGTTAGTGTTTTTTCTTCCATTTTTATGCACAAGCAGCAAAATATGCCGCCAGTGCATTTCCCTTTGAGATGTAAGGGTGGAAAAATTTGCCGCCCCTATATTTTGCCTGCAAGAGTGGCAAAATTTGCCGCCCCTGTATTTTGCCTACAAAGGCGACAAATTTTGTCACCCATGTATGCCTCAGCTTTTATGTGTGGCATTTATTACCACGCACGGCAGGTGCTTGGGGGCATTTTTCACCCCATATAACCTGATTTGAAGCTCATTTCTTTTCATTCTTCCTCCTTTCCTCTTGCCTTTTGCGTCTGGGTGATCTGGCGAACAAGTTGAAGTATGTTTTTATAGATTTAAGCTTGTTGCGCTTGTGGTTTTCTAGGTAGGTCTTATTTTTAGCATTTCTTTTTCTTTTTCTTCTTCCTTCTTAGCTTCATTTTAGTTTTGGTTGTTGTTAGGTGGTTTTTGTTTTTATTTTTTCTTCTCTTCCTATCCTTTCCATCGACCTCCCTATTTCTTTTATTTGAGGAGGAGGCAAAATTGCTGCCCCTCATTGCACGTAGTTTTTGTAAACCCTACGCGAGCAGCAAATTTTGTCGCCCATGCTTCTTGTTTTCCCTTTTCATCCTTACTTGGGTGGGCAGCGATTTTTGCTGCCCATGCCGGCTATCTGTGCATGGGTGGCAAAAATCACCGCCTGACCCCTTTTCACCAAAACCTGCATCGGTGGCAAATTTTGCTACCGATGCAGCCCGAAGTGCAGGGGTGGCAAAATTTGCCACCCCAACACTTTTCTACTCTCGATCTACAGGGGCGGCAAATTTTTTCACCCCTACTTTTTTTTCCTGACCTGTAGAGACGGCAAAATTTGTCATCTGTGCAGGGCGACCCTGCATGGGCGGCGAATTTCACTGCCCTTGCATCCTGTCAATTCTTCCTGTAGGGGCAGTGATTTTTGCCACCCATGCATTCTTCCTTCAAATTTTTCTAACTCCAGAGGATTTTTCATCCTTTCCTTTCTTTCCCTTCCTTCCTCATTTTTTGCACTTTTTTCTGACCTGGCCCTTTTTAAATACCCTTCTTTGGTCATGATCACTTAAAATACAGATTCCCCAATTCATCCACTCTCCCCTAATTGTGTGATCATGGCTACAGTTGTTTTTGAAGGCTCTTGCTCATCAACACCTGTCTGATCGAGACCAATTTTAATGTCAGAAATGTCTCCCAAAAAGGTAAAGGTGATGAAGTACAAGTACCAAGGTGTCTTCCCGATCAATACGATCACCTCCAATGTCGATGACATTTGGGACACCAAAATTGGTCACATAGATATGGCCGAGTTCGTAGCTCGAACAAAGGTGACAAACCCAATCTTTGAAATAAAAAGGATTGTTGAAAGTAACATCTACTTGGTTGCCGCTTTTTTAGTAGCAGCACATCATACAGAGTTCATCCTCTAATGTGCCTGCTTCTACAACAAAGAGACAAGGTCAGTCTCAGATGCCAATGGTAATATGATAATTTGGCTGGATCCCAAATTTATCGATAAAGTCTTCATGGGCCCTCCCGCTACTGAAGTGTTGAAGATCGACTTCATAAAAGCCCAGAAAGAGTACAACAAAGACCATGAGAGGGCTAAGAAAGTCATGAATAATAGGTGGCTGAAGGCACCTGGAACTAGTCTATCTAGATGGCCATAGAATTTTTTGAGAAGCAATTTTATTGAAAAAATCGGTGACTTGAGCACCCTTCTCAGCAGAGTGTGAGGCCTCCCATCTTCCTCACAATTCCACGAGTGGATGTACCCATTTATTAAAATCATCCTCTAGGGTAAGCAGGTTATCTTTTGGGGTGAGTAGATCAGAAATGTCCTTCATGAGTAGCTAACCAAGGTATAGACTTCTTCCAAGTTCTATATGACCTCGTACCTTATGTATATAGCGACCTCGATGCAAACTTTTTTGAGTTTGACAACCAAAGGGGATAGAAAGACCACTTCAATCTACTCCTATTACCCCCAGTTGACACTTCAAGGATCAACCCGTCATTTCAAAAGGGTAAATGATGCTTTTTTTACCATATTTTTATGCCTCTTCGACCCTCAGCTTGAGCAAAAGAGAGTATCTGATGAAGCTTGGACAGTCGTCAATGACTACAGGTGTATGTTCCTCCAATTTCCCACTTTTTGCTATCTTCAAGTTGGCTTTTTCCAAGGCTACTCCTATATGCTCCCCAAGTTCCCTTCTGAGAAGTTGGTTCTAATGGAACTTTACCAACAACTGGTTGTCGTGCATACTAGACAAATGGAGCTGAAAAAGCCAAGTTTTAGATCTCCAGTCAAAATTGGTAGGTACTCTATTGCAACAGCAGCCAAAGTCATGGAAATAAAGATGCAGATGGTAACTCTGAAATAGTTCAAGAGAAGAGACAAATTTGACTATAGGGGAGTCAAGGACAAGATCAGGCAGAAGACTCAATTCCATGAGCCCATGATCAAGGACATCTAGATAGACTTGAGGATAGCTTAAGAAATCAGGAAGATGGACTATAGCAGGCTGACCCTAGAATAAATTGAATATTTGAGGCTTGCAGAGATTCCCCCCAATCTGGCTGATGATGGAAACATCATCAATAGCAGGTACCTGGCTGAAAATATTACTGGCTTCCCTCTTCCTCCAACTCAATGGTCCTAGAAGGAACTAACTTCTCTGAAGAAGAGATTTGAACCAATATTGGCTAACACCAATGACTGATTAGCAGCCAAAGGGATCGTACTGAAAGAATTTATCATGGGATCTGAAGCTGAATTCCAAGTAGAGAGGAAGAAAAAAGCAAAAAATAGAACCAAGAACAAAGGTGATGTTCTTTCCCCATCTAGGCCTCACAAGCCTAGAATCATCTTTATTTCTAAAAAATCAAAGACTAATGAAGAGCCAGAAGTGACGGCTAAAGGAATTGCAGAACAAAGCTCTTAAGAGCCAGTAGCCCAACTGATGGAAACAGATGATTGGCCTTTAGGACAACTAAGCATTGAACTTCTGCCTTCACAGGAAAAAGCACAATCGCTTAGAAGCGTCTCTCCTTCTCTGCCTTAGTCTCCTGTGGCACCCCCTTCTCCTCTCTCTCTCTTATTAGTGTTCCTTCTTCTGGATTTGCCTCTCCTTCTAGAGTTATATTTGGCGATCTTCAAGGCACTTCTGGAGGTACTCCTCTCTCCTCTGGGTCCATTCTTAGTCTTTTGTCTCCTTCTTTCAATCTGGGAGAAAGTTTTGTGTAAGAGCCAAAATTAATGGCTGGTACAGTTTTGCCAGTTACTCCAACTGTGACCACTGTTACCACTAGCAGTGTAGAAGTTTTCATGATAACACCAACTGTGAAAACCATTGCCACGATAGATACTTCTTATCTCCCACCATGGATGTCAGCTTTCACACCCAAAAGAAAGAAGTTAGCCATCTCTCTAGATGACTTCGATTTTGGCAAGATAGTGCTGGTGAAAGCTAAGGCTCCTAAGAGGCCAAGGATCCTCTCAAAATTGGTCAAGGAAAAGGGGCAAAAATTCCTAAAAATAGCTAAGCCTCCGCAAGATGCAACCCTTGAGGGTTTTGAAATGAGTAGCTATTCCATCTCTCGTGTTGAACTTGGCAAAGTTACTCACGAAGGTGCGAAAAGCGATCTTCAGTCTATAATGGACATTATGGTCCAAAAATTTGATCGAGAAAAAGAGATGAAAGATTATTACAAGGCCAAGACAGAGCAGTTGATGGTAGTAATAAGAAGGTTCACTCTTCCCCCTGAAGCGGCAACTCCAGAGGCCTTCTCTATAGATGACCCTGTCATTCAAAAGGTAGAGAAGACTTATTTGAAGGGGAAAGTCCTGGAGGATTATATTAAAAAGATGCATGCTCAGGGAGTTTTTTTGCTATCAGAGGTTGCAGAAAAGACAGACAAGATGAAGAAGGTAAGAGCAGAGTTAGATGACCTTGTCTATCTTATCTCTCAGGAGGTTGATAGTTCAGAAAAATATCATTGCAAATGGAGGGAGACGAAAGATCTGAAGAAAAGCACCTTGATATCTATCAGTGTCATCTCCAGCAAGGACTCTTATGTTGAGATCAAGGAGTCACTGATCTTCAGGATCCAGGTACTCAAAGATTTAATTGAGGATCTCAAAGCTTCCAGGGATGCTAGTGAGAAGAGCGACACACGCCTGCTCAATAAACAAGAAGAACTGCCCTGCAACTTCACTTCTAGAGATAATCAATTTATTTCAGCTGAAGAAATGATCCAAAGTTTTAAAGGGATGATTTAGAGAGATTTTAAAGAGAAGGCCTTCTCAATGACCTCTGTGGACAATATCCTAGATACTCATATGACTCTGGACAATCCAAAATCTAGATTAACTGGTCATGCTAAGTCCATCACAGCATTGAAGGACGTTTTAATTAGAGCCAGAATCATCTCTAAGAACACGGTTGCGCCAGATAGTATAGGAATTCAGTCATCCATTGCTATGTATGATGCTCATCTGAAGAAGTCTGGCAGCAAGAATTGAAATTTTTCCCCCTTCTCTCTTCTTCTTTCCTTATGCACTTTTGTCTTGTGAAAAGTGCATGCAATTTTGTAATATGTAATTACATGTAAAAAGTTTGGAAAAATATCTCAAAGTCAAAGATGAGTCATCTTTGATTGAGATATTTTTTTATTTTAATATTTTCTATTTTTGAGAGTTTCTCCCTATATATAGTGGAGACCTCTCTTGTAAATATATCTTGGATAATAGAGAGCAAAAACTCTGCCAAAATTGAAACACTTTTTGAGACTTTGTGCTCAAACTTGTAAATCATATTTTGTTGAATGAATGAGAAGCAGGTTTATTTCAGACTTTGTGTTGAAGTTATCTGTGTTGTTTAGGAAATAATTTCTTATGTTCTCTTTCTTGATAATATCTTGTTCATCTGATTTAATAAGCAAAGTAGGTGTGTTAATATTATCTGAGAGTGTTTCTAAAAGGTAAAAGATAGACTTTGAGTTATTTTTATCTTTATGATTCAGTTATCTTTTGTAGTTTCAAGCGAAGACTTTGTGCTTTGTTTCATTCTACAGTTACGCTTGTTCTGAATCGGTGAAGGAGACTACAGAAGACTTTGTGCTTATGTGAGTTCTCTTGTGGACTTTGTTACTTCAGGTAATTCTCTGCTTCGTGGTGAATACCGTTCCTGAAAGAAGAGGAAAGTTGTTAGCTAAGGACTAGGAATTCCTTCTTTTGTTCTTTATACATTACCTCTGAAAAAAGAGAGGTGGATGCTGTTATACCACCCCATGTGTTATTTTCTACTTAGTTATATATATATATATATATATATATATATATATATATATATATATATATATATATATATATATATAACTAAGTAGAAAATAACACATGGGGTGGTATAACAGCATCCACCTCTCTTTTTTCAGAGGTATATATATATATATATATATATATATATATATATATATATATATCCAGCGTATAAATATTTATAAGGAACCTCTCCTTGATGAGAGGAGAGATTTACCTCATCCAGATCTGGTAAACCCACACTTTTCATGACATAAATCTCCCTGTGCTATGGTTGATATACCCGTTTTGTCCTCAGTTAGTTGAAGACAAAATATTCACCCAATAGAATCTATGGACTCAACAAGAAGAAAAATCTACGGACTCTGCAGGAAAAGGAAAATCTATAGACTCTGCAGGCGGTTTTCAGTCAAAAGAATTGATTTTTAACATTTGTTCATTTTTTGGGATTGGTTCAAAGTTTTGGTTCAATTGAAAATCTTCATCGGCAAGCATCTGAATACAAAAGGAGACCTAAATCATTAAACCATTGAACCAATTTGGTTGAAAGGTTTAATCGGTTCAAAGTTCAACAAGTTCAATGTCATTGGCAAAAGTTAAGCACTTCATAAAGGTTTAAAGTTTAGTCGCTTCAACAGGTTCATTGGCTTCCAAACATTTGGTCAAATCAAAATGACTTGAACCATTGAACAATTGAACCAATTGGGTTCAATGGTTCAACGGGTTCAAAGGTTCAACCAAAGGAACAGTTCAATCGCTCGGTTCAACCAAGCAGTTCAATGCTTTATTCCACTCAGATGGTTCATTTCTTTTGTTTCAACATCTTTTGGTTCAATCATTTAGTTTGTTAGTTGGTTCAAGGCTTTCGTTGAACCATTGAACCAAATTTTTGGTTCAACGTCTTAGTTCAATGGAAAGGTTCAACAGTAGGTTTATCACTTTTTGGTTCAAAAGGCGCTTGGCATGCTTCGTTAATCCATTGAACCAATTCAACAGACAGGTTCAATCAAATGGTTCAACTCTCAGTTCAAAGGCAAGTACAAATATTTGGTTCAATGCTTAGTTTATAGGCCTGTTTTATTCATTGAACCATCGGCTTGAACCATTGACTTGAACCTTTTTTGGTTTAAAGCCTTGGTTCAACCGATTAGTTCAATGTATTGGTTCAATGGCAAAAAGTGCATTCAATGGTTCGTCGGTTGTTTGCTTCAAAGGCTTGGCGCACTTCATTGAACCTTTGAACTGGTTCAACAAATGGTTCATCGACTAATTTCAAAGGGACGGTTCAATGCTAAAGAACTTTTCTGAAGGACAAGTGCCCTTGCAGAGGACACTTCATCGACCAAAGCACCCTTCGGCTTATTCAAAGACTTGTTCAAAGCCTGGGGAAATTTTCCCCAGACTTTTTGTCTGCGGGAATTTTCCCCAGGGAAAATGTCCATGGGAAACATTCAAAGGGAATGGCCCGAGGAAAAACCCAGGGGAAATTTGTGAAGGGCCAATGAAGGACCCTGAAGGGCAGGTGCCCTTGCAGGGAACTCTCGACCATTAATTTGAGGATACTTCCCAAAGCCGAAGGATCATTTTTCAAGGCCTAAAAAGGCAAATTCCAATCTGGAAAAGTGCTAAACAGAAATCTAAAAGAAGACCATGGGGTGACGCGCCTGAACACATCAAATTCAACACAGTCAATTAGCTGTTGGAAACACAGTGACAGGCATGTGAATGTCAAATTGAAGACAACAAAATAACTGTTGATCCTTTGAACATACATAATTGAATACATTCACAATTTTGAAGGCCAAGACCACCAGAAAGTGAGGAAGGAATAGAATAGCAAGCTAAATCTAGGACATGATTCAATTAATCAAAAAGGGAGGAATGATGAAGATAAGATTAGACCACCACGCAGACATTAAAAGTTGTAAAACATTTAATTGCACGACTTATCTATCTACATTGAGAAGATCAAATGGGTAAAAGGCCCCAAAGTTCCAGCTTGTCTTCCTAACATTTCCCAACGCATCATGATGTATTACTATTCCCGAGTCCTTCTTGAAAGTGGCTATATAAGGGACTTCCTATCATTGTAAAATCATCTTCTTTTTTATAATCGAAATGAAACTCTGCTGAAATTGAGAGGCATCATTGAGAATTTGTGCTCAATCTGTTTATCATATTTTGTTAATCAAAACAAGGGACTTTTTCAGACTTTGTGCTGTGATATCTTGTTTGTTTCATTGATCTAATAAGCAAGATTAGTAAATTTGTCAAAAAGGTGTCCTGAAGAATCAATTGTGGAGAGACTTTGTGCCCCCATAGCTGCCTTTAGTGTGTTTATTTTTTCATTTCTATGTAAAGAACTTTGAAAAGACTTTGAGCTTTCATTATTCTTTGTATATCACTCTTGAGTATTTCATGTGCAGACTTTGTGTTGTGTCTTGATTTGCTGGTTACCACACTTTAGTCATATTCAGCTTTGATTTTCAGGAGTATTCTTGTAGCTGGTTGAACAGTTCTTCTGAAAGAAGAGGAGTGTTGTCTGTCATTCTCTTGAGTTCTTCCTTTGTTTTGTATACATCATCTCTGAAAAAAGAGAGATGGATGTCTAGTCCTACCCATGAGTATTATTTTTTGTTCATATATATAGATATCATATCCATAGGGAACCTCCCCTTGATGAGAGGAGAGAATAGTCTCCTTCTGATGTGATAAATTTACACATTATGATGACTAATATTCTTGCTTTAGCTGATAAGACCTATTTTGTTTGCCAGTATGCTGATAGACAAAATATTCAACCAACAGTGTTTGGTGACTCTGCTAGGGATATACCTATTATCCATTTATAGTCTATCCATTCCATTCACCTCTACACCAATAGAAAAAGAATGCACAGTTCAAAGCCTCAAGCTTTGACTAAAGCAAAGTCAATTCTTTTCAAATTTTGTTTTACAAATCTGGCAGATTCAAGGTATACATGAAGCTAAAGGGCTAAAGGTGTTATTGATCCTGTGTTTGAGCTAGTACAGCAAAGTGATTTTGATCTGTTTCTTTCACCATCTCATCTGCAACGAACCAAGAGCTTCCCTCCTACTAAAGCCAGATCTCCATTACCAGGCAAAATATCAACTTCTGCTGTTGATAAAGATGTGCCTTTAATTACCCCTTTGAGATTTGTTATCCCTCCTTTTCAGTACCCTATAATGGTAGTTCAAGGTCCCTGGAGTAATGCTTTTGGCCCTCTCAATCTTACTCCTCCTCTACATGAACTTCCACGCAGTTTTAGGAAGAATTTCTCGAAATTCCACGATGATGAAAAAGTTCATCCTAATGAACATATTGCAGCATTCAGTATAGCTTGTGGAGTAATTGGGGTAGAGTTTGAAGATGTAGTAGTCAGGCTTTTTATTGAAACACTACAAGGTCCTGCTGCAGATTGGTTTTACCATTTGCAGGCTCGATCTGTGATTGATTGGAATACTTTGAAAGCTAAGTTTGAAGCCAAATTTAAACCTGTAGAAGATGCACATACACTTCTGACTCAACTTACACAAATGAAAAAAGAACCGCATGAGCCTATGAGAGACTTCATAGTTAAATTTGAAAAGTTGAGAAACAAAATTTCTATAATTGTCAAACCTATAGCTGAAAATCTTAAATATTTTTTCATTAATTCTCAGCTACCTGAAGTCAGTTTCCTCTTGAGACGTGCTGGCCAAATAAATCTAGTTGCACCTCAACTTTTGGCCACTGAAGTAGAAGATGATCTCATCTTAGCAAAAAAAATAAGAAGATATCCCAATAGAAATAGAGCTTCATCATCATCTGAATTTGTATCTACAAGCACCATAGATCCAATGGTGCAGAAATTAGCGAATGAGCTCCTTGCACTCAAAAAACAAATGGCTCAAGAAATGTCTTCTGCTTCTACATACAGAAGAACCTTCCCAAATCAGTCATATCAAGGCAATGTTGCCAGAAACCAATGACAACAAAATCACCTTTCTCCTCCACAAGAAAAACTTGCCTTGGAAGCTCCTCCAACAAATTCAACAATGGGATATCTTGAGACAGAATCAAATTTTTCTTATCAGCCTGAATTAAATCAAGAAACTGATGTTGATATCATTGAAGATAGTCAAGAAGAATCAGCTAGCGAATCCCACATTGGTTTCTTGAATTATCAGGATAAACTCAGAAGTAAAGGAGAAGCTTCAGATGGATCATATGCAGGGTTTACCATGTCCAAGAACCAATCAATCCAGCAAGATGATAAGAAAAAGATATAAGAGCAATCACAGCCAGCAGTCACAATTTCCAAGCATGGAACAATTCTGCCCTTTCAACCAAAAGATCTGGTAATCACTCAAAAGGTAAATATATTTGATGTGCCTTCTCCTTCTACTTCTAATTCACAAACCAGTATACCTCCCGTCCCTTCTAAAACTTAGAAAGCTGGAGTACCTTTCTCTGTACTTAGTTCAATTCAGCCATTTGACATAATTGATCATGTCAAAAAGACAAAAATATAAATGTCTTAATTTAAGTACTTGCAGTCCAATCTAGATCAACTGAATAAGTTGGTTTAATATGTTAAAAATCAGACCATCCCTGTAGTACAAAAGGCCAAAAAGTGACTTTTGATTCTCCAATAAATATGCCTAGTCCAAATAATCTGAATATTACTCTTCCAGCTACTTTTAGAAAAATAGAACCTTTCTATGTTTCCTTGTTAATCAATGGCCATAAGATGAGTAACTGTATAATAGACTTAGGCACATCTGACAATGGCATGCCTGCCAAAGTCGTTGAGTCTCTTGGTCTCACATTGACCAAGACGTTTGAGAGATGTTTCTCCATGAAAAACAAGCAAGTGCCATTACTGGGGCAAATCAAAGATGACCAATTTGCATTTGTAGCCTTTTCGAACAAGAGGATTAAAATGATTGTATTAGTGGTTGAAGTCTCAGCATCTTATGGTATTTTACTTGGATAGAATTTATGTAAGGACGTGGGAGGAGAGCTGAACATTGATCTATCTGAGGCAAGGATCCCTGTACAAGGCATGATGAAGAGATTACTTCTTGAAAAAGAAGCAAAATATGTAGTCACCAAGACATCAGCTCCTGAAGCTCAAATCCTTTTTGAATCTGCAGGTATAGGTAATTACTTTTTATATAGAGATCATGAAAAAGGACCCTCCATCTCTAATGAAGGAAAGTCTAAAGTAAACCCAGTGTCTGATGAGATTTGTACTCTAGAATTTGATGGTAGTTGTTCTTCTTCTGCTTCTGGAGCTGGAATTGTTTTGATATCTCTTCAAGGAGATATGTTCCCTTCATTATATAAGTTACAGTTTAGCAACACAAATAATACAGATGAATATGAATTGATGTTGTTGGGCATGAAGGCTGCTCAAGAAAGAGGCATCAAGTGTCTTCATGCTAAAAAAGATGCTAAATTAGTGGTCTGCCAAGTGAAAAATTTATATCAAACCAAGAATGAAAGGCTGCGCCATTACCGTAATTTTGTTTGGGATAAAATTGAAAGTTTTGATGCTTTCAACATTTCTTCCATTCCAAGAGAATCCAATGATAGAGCTGATGCACTTGCTGTTTCAGGAACTCTTTTAGTTCCACGTTTTGATTTTGAAGAAGCCAAATATACCATTGAGTTGATCTATAGGCCAAGGGTTCCTGATAATGTCGATCATTGACAAATTTTCAATGATGATAATCAGATCATTGGATTTTTGGAAAGAAAAGATAATTTGAAAGAGCTATATTTTGAAGGCAGTGAATCTCAGAAGTCTGAATTAATTTTTGAATCTAGTTCAAATGTAAATGAAGAGTTTATACAGCTAAAAAGAAATAAAATTCCTAAAGCCCTGATTTCTCTTGAAAAGCTATTTGACAAGCATGATAGATTCGTCAAGCAATAGCAGATAGATTCAAATTTCTCTCAGGGATTTGACCAAGTGAATATGACCGACGAAGAAAATTCAAAAATGGTCAACACTGATAAGTGTTGTACACCTGAAGAAAAATTCAAATTTACTTTTTTGCTTCGTTAATACATTGATGTCCATGCATATTCATACGAAGATCTGAAGTCTCTCAGTCTTGATGAAATCCATCATCATATTCCTCTCAACGCTGATTCAATGCCTTATAACTAGAAATCCAGACAATAAAATCCAAAGATTTTAGGTACAATTATGTCTGAGATTCAGAAAATGTTAAATGCTAGAATTATTTTTCCAATCCATCATTCTACATAGATTGCAAATATAGTTCTTGTAAAGAAGAAAAATGGTGAAATCCGTATTTGTGTTGATTTCTGGAATCTAAATCAGTCTTCTCTGAAAGACAATTACCCTTTGCCAATCATGGACCAAGTGCTCCAAACAGTAACAAGATCAGAAATGTTATCAATGTTGGATGGCTTCTCAGGCTATAACCAAGTTGAAGTTGCTAACCCTGATCAACACAAGACTGCATTCATCACGCTTTAGGGTACTTTTGCATACAAAAGAATGCCTTTCAGATTAATAAATGTTGGCGCTACCTTTCATAGAGCTATGGATATGGCTTTGAAAGATGAAATTGGCAAATTCATAGTTGTATATCTTGATGATTTAACTGTCTTTTCAAAGCACCGATCTGATCATATGCACTATTTTCAACAAGTGCTGGAGTGCTACCAAAAAAATGGTATTTCTTTGAATTATAAAAAGTCTATTTTTGGAGTGACAGAAGGAAAACTCCTTGGACACATTATGTCCAAAGAAGGCATAAAAAATGACTCATACAGAGTCAAGTCTATTCAAGAGTTGAATTTGCCTGCGAATAAGAATGTTGTTCGCTCTTTTTTCAGAAAAGTGAATTTCTTACGGAGATTCATCCCCAAATTTGTTGGGAAGACAAGACAGATTGTAAATATGATGAAAGAAAATACTACCTTCAGCTGAACAAAAGAAGTCAAAGCAGAATTTCAAGATATCAAAGTCACTATTGCTCACGCCCCTACCTTGGTCTGCCCAGATTACCACAGAGATTTAACTATATACAACTATGCATCTGAGCATATTCTTTTAGCTATTCTTGTCCAACAAGACAAAGAAGGTATGTAATCTCCCATCTCTTTCATGAGTTGCCTTCTACAAACTCATGAATTGAAGTATTCAAAAATAGAGAAGCACGCCTATGCCTTAGTAAAAGTAGTTAAACACTTTCGCTTCTATATTCTGAATTCACATTCTACTGCCTTAGTTCCTGATAGTATAGTCAAGTCTATTTTAACTCAGTAGGAGTTTGGCACAAAGAGAGATAATTGGATTGCAAAGATCCAAGAATTTGATATGGATATCAAGCCAACAAAGCTGGTCAAAGGTAAAGGTCTTTGTCAATTAATGGATGATAATAAGTCAGAAGATACATAACTTGAAGAAGCTGAAGTAGACAATATGCCAACAGTCCTTTTTTTTTCTATTACCAATGAATGGTATTCAGATATTGCCTATTTTTTAACTTATAGAGAATGTCCTACTCATTTATCTTATAAAGAGAGGAGAACCATCAGATTGAAAGCTGCCAATTTTGTCCTTTGGGACAACGCCCTATACAAAAGAAACATAGATGGAGTTTTTCTTCGTTGTGTAGACAAAAAATAGCAGACCCAGCTCTTCAAATCTTTCCATAATCTAGCTTGTGGAGGACATATTTTTGCTCCTGTGACTGCTCACAAAATTCTGAGAACCAGGTATTATTAGCCGACTCTTTTCCAAGATGCACATAAATGGGTAAAGAAATGTGAACTTTGCCAGCAATTTATTGGAAGACCCAAGTTGGATGCTTTGCCTCTTAAGCCAGTAATCATAGAGGAAGCTTTCCAACAATGGGGACTCGATTTTATTAGAACAATAAATCCATCATCAAGCACTGGATATGATTATGTCCTTACAACAACTGATTATTTCACTAAGTGGGTAGAAGCGATCCCGACAAAGCATGCTACCTCAAAAGTTGTATGCAACTTCCTAAAAGAGAACATCATTTCCATAGTTGAAGTCCCACTCAAAATTGTTATTGATAATGCAGTGCATGTCACCTCTCAAGAAATCACACAATTCTATTTCTATTATAGAATTACGCTCTCTCATTCTTATGATTATTTTTTGCAAGGGAATGGACAAGCTGAGTCCAGTAATAAAAAAATTGGTAACTATTATAAAAAAAACTTGCAGACGATAATCAAAGGATGTGGCACAAATCATTGGTAGACACTCTGTGGGCTGACATGATCACATCAAAAAGGGCAATTGGTATGTCTCTTTTTCAACTTCTCTATGGTATTAATGCTGAGATACCAATCACTTTAGAGTTACCAGCCTTCAAATTGGTGAAGGCTATTGAAGATCAGACATATGAGAGTTCTCTTGACAAAAGAATCATGTGCCTGACTCAGTTAGAAGAATAAATAACCATGGTGGTGGACAGAATTGTTGTTCATCAAAATCTGATAAAGAAACTTTTTGATCAGAAAGTCAGAAATCGTGATTTTTAGATTGGGGATAAAGACCTGCTGTGGGACAAAAAAAGAGAGCCAAAAGTGATGCGTGGAAAGTTTGACTCCCTTTGGAGAGGCCCATTCACAATTCATCAGCACATGGGTGAAAATAGCTTTTTTTTGAAATACCAAGATGGCACGCTCTTTTCTCTGCCCCATAATGGGCAGCATCTGAAACACTTCAATTCTTGAAGTGTCAGATCATTGCCTCTATATATATGTATACTTATACAATTTTAATTTCTATTTTGTTTTGTTTGTTTTTGTTCTTATTGCCTTTCATTTTTAGAAAGCATGACTCTGAAGCCCAATGGTACAATTGAAGACACTACAGTTTTTGAATTCTACTCCTTTCAATTCATTTTGCAATTGACAAAAGTTCTCCAACTGGAGCCAGCTGTTGTCTCTCAAAAATAACAGTCATTTTTAGAACAACATTTGAATTATTTTGGTTCTACAAACCAAAATAATATCTTTTATTTTCAAAATTTGTCTTAGATATTCAGATTTCTCATTTTCAAAGCTTCTCAGAAAATCTACGGACTCTGCAGGGTTAAATCTACAGACTCTACAGGCTTGAATCTACGGACTCAATAGGAAGAAAAATCTACGAACTCTGTAGGAAAAAGAAAATCTACAGACTCTGCAAGCAGTTTTCAGTCAAAAAAATTGATTTTTAACATTTTTTCATTTTTTGGGATTGGTTCAAAGTTTTGATTCAATTGAAAATCTTCATCGACAAGCATCTGAATACAAAAAGAGACCTGAATCATTGAACCGTTACACCATTGAACCAATTTGGTTCAAAGGTTCAACCGGTTTAAAGTTCAACAAGTTCAATGTCATTGGCAAAAGTTGAGCACTTCATAAAGGTTCAAAGAACCGCATGAGCCTATGAGAGACTTCATAGCTAAATTTGACAAGTTGAAAAATAGAATTCCTATAATTGTCAGACCTACAGCGGAAAATCTTAAATGTTTTTTCATTAATTTTTAGCTATCTGAAGTCACTTTCCTCTTGAGACGTGCTGGCCAAATAGATCTAGCTGCACCTCAACTTTTGGCCACTGAAGTAGAAGATGATCTCATCTTAACAGGAAAAATAAGAAGAGATCCCAATAGAAATAGAGCTTCATCATCATTCAAATTTGTATCTACAAGCACCACATATCCAATGGTGAAAAAATTAGCGAATGAGCTCCTTGCACTCAAAAAAAAGTGGCTCAAGAAATGTCTTCTATTCCTACATACAGAAGAACATTTCCAAATTAGTCATATCAAGGCAATGTTGTCAGAAACCAAGGACAACGAAATTGCCTTCCTCCTCCACAAGGAAAACTTGCCTTGGAAGCTCCTCCAACTAATTCAACAATGGAATATCTTGAGACAGAATCAAATTTTTTATCAGCCTGAATTAAATCAAAAAAATGATGCTGATATCATCAAAGACAGTCAAGAAGAATCAGCTCGTAACTCCCACATTGATTTCTTAAATTATCATAATGAACTCGAAAGCAAAAGAGAAGCTTCAGATGGATCATATGCAGTGTTTACCAGGGCCAAGAACTAATCAGTCCATCAGGCTAATAAAAGAAAGATATAAAAGCAATCACAACTAGCAGTCACAATTGCCAAGCGTGGGACAGATCTGCCTTTTCAACCAAAAGATCTGGTAATCACTCAAAAGATAAATACATCTGTTGTGCCTTCCCTTTCTACTTCTAATTCACAAACCAGTATACCTCCAGTCCCTTCTAAAACTCAGAAAGTTGAAGTACCTTTCTCTATACCTAGTTCGACTCAGCCATTTGACATAATTGATCATGTCAAAAAGACAAAAATACAAATGTCTGAATTTGAGTACTTGCAGTCCAATCCAGATCAATTGAATAAGCTAGTCTAATATGATAAAAATCAGACCGTCCCTATAGTAGAAAAGTCCAAAAAAGTGACTTTTGATTCTCTAATAAATATGCCTAGTCTAAATAATCTAATAATTACTCTTCCAGTTGCTTCTAGAAAAATAGAATCATTCTATGTTTCCTTGTTAATCAATGGCCACAAGCTGAGTAACTGTATAATAGACTCAGGTGCATCTGATAATATCATGCCTGCCAAAGTCGCTGAGTCTCTTGGTCTCACATTGACCAAGATGTTTGGGAGATGTTTCTCCATGGAGAACAAGCAAGTGCCATTGCTGAGGCAAATCAAAGATGCCCAATTTGTATTTGTAGCCTTTTTGGATAAGAGTATTAAAATGACTGTATTAGTGGTTGAAGTCCCAGCATCTTATGGTATTTTACTTGGACAGAATTTCTGTAAGGATGTGGGAGGAGAGCTGAACATAGATCTATCTGAGACAAGGATACCTTTACAAGGCGTGATGAAGAGATTACTTCCTGAAAAGGAAGCAAAATATGTAGTCACCAAGACGTCAGCTCCTAAAGTTCAAATCCTTTTTGAATCCATAGGTATAGGTAATTACTTTTTATATACAGATCATGAAGAAAGACCCTCCATCTCTGATGAAAGAAGTCTAAAGTAAAGCCAGTGTCTAATGAGATTTAGACTCTAGAATTTGACGGTAGTTGTTCCTCTTCTGGTTTTGGAGCTAGAATTATTTTGATATCTCTTCAAGGAGATATGTTCCCTTCATCATATAAGTTATAGTTCAGCAACACAAATAATACAACTGAATATGAATCGTTGTTGTTGGGCATGAAGGCTGCTCAAGAAAGAGGCATCAAGTGTCTTCATGCTAAAGGGGACACCGAATTAGTGGTCTGCCAAGTGAAAAATTCATATCAAACCAAGAATGAAAGGCTGCACCATTACCATAATCTTGTTTGGGATCAAATTAAAAGCTTTGATACTTTCAACATTTCTTCCATTCTAAGAGAATCTAATGATAGAGCTGATGCACTTGTTTCAGGAACTCTTTTAGTTCCACATTCTGATTTTAAAGAAGCCAAATATACCATTGAGTTAATCTATAGGCTGAGTGTTCCTGATAATGCTGATCATTGACAAATTTTTAATGATGATAATCAGATCATTGCCTTTTTCAAAAGAAAAGACAATTTGAAACAGCTGTATTTTGAAGGTAGAGAATCTCAGAAGTTTGAATTAATTTCTGAATCTAGTTCAAATGTAAATGAAGAGTTTATACAACTGATAGGAAATAAAATTCTTAAAGGCCTGGTTTCTCTCGAAAAGTTGTTTGACAAGCATGATAGATTCGTCAAACAACATCAGATAAATTCAAATTTCTCTCAGAGATTTGACCAAGTGAATCTGACCAACGGAGAAAATCCAAAAATGGTCAACATTGGTAAGTGTTGTACACCTGAAGAAAAATTCAATTTTACTTCTTTGCTTCGTCGATACATTGATGTCTTGGCATATTCATACGAAGATCTGAAGTCTCTCAGTCCTGATGAAATCCGTCATCATATTCCTCTCAACGCTGATTCAACGCCTTACAAGTAGAAATCTAGACAATACAATTTGAAGATTTCAGGTACAATTATGTCTGAGATTCAAAAAATGTTAAATGCTAAAATTATTTTTTTAATCCATCATTCTACATGGATTGCAAATATAGTACCTGTAAGGAATAAAAATAGTGAAATTCACATTTGTGTTGATTTTCAGAATATAAATCAGTCTTCTCTGAAAGACAATTATCATTTGCCAATCATGGACCAAGTGCTGCAAACAGTAACAAGATCAAAAATGTTATCAATGTTGGATGGCTTCTCAGGCTATAAATAAGTTGAAGTTGTTGAACCTAATCAACACAAGACTGCATTCATCATGCCTTGGGGTACTTTTGCATACAAAAGAATGCCTTTTGGATTAATAAATATTGGCGCTACCTTTTAGAGAGCTATGGATATGGCTTTTAAAGATGAAATTGGCAAATTCATAGTTGTATATCTTGATGATTTAACTATTTTTTCAAAGTGTTGATCTGATCATATGCACCACTTGCAAAAAGTGCTGGAGCGCTGCCAAAAAAATGGTATTTCTTTGAATCCTAAAAAGTCTATTTTTGGAGTGACAGAAGGAAAACTCCTTAGACACATTGTGTCCAAAGAAGGCATAAAGATTGACTCAGACAGAGTCAAGTCTATTCAAGAGCTAAATTTGCCTGCGAGTAAGAATGTTGTTCCCTCTTTCTTCAGAAAAGTGAATTTCTTATAGAAATTTATCCCTGAATTTACTGAGTAGACAAGACACATTGTAAATATGATGAAAGAAAAGACTACCTTTAGCTGGACCAAAGAAGGCAAAGCAACATTTCAAGATATCAAAGTCACTATTGCTCACGCCCCTTCTTTGGTTTGCCCAGATTATCACAAAGATTTCACTATATACAACTATGCATCTGAGCATACTCTTTCAACTATTCTTGTCCAACAAGACAAAGAAGGTATGGAATCTCTCATCTCTTTCATGAGTTGCCTTCTGAAAACTCATGAATTGAAGTATTCAAATATAGAGAAGCACGCCTATGCCTTAGTAAAAGTAGTTAAACACTTTCGCTTCTATATTCTGAATTCACATACTACTGTCTTAGTTTCTGACAGTACAATCAAGTCTATTTTAACTCAGCAGGAGTTTGGCACAAAGAGAGGTAATTAGATTGCAAAGATCTAAGAATTTGATATGGATATCAAGCCAACAAAGCTAGTCAGAGGTAAAGGTCTTTGTCAATTAATGGCTGATAATAAGCCAGAAGATACACAATTTAAGGACGCTGAAGTAGACAATATGCCAACGGTCTTTTTTGTTTCTACTACCAATGAATGGTATTCAGATATTGCCTATTTTTTGACTTATGGAGAATGTCCTACTCATTTGTCTTACAAAGAGAGGAGAACCATCAGATTGAAAGCTGCCAATTTTGTCCTTTGGGACAACGGCCTATATAAAAGAAACATAGATGGAGTTTTTCTTCGTTGTGTAGACAAAGAACAACAGACCCAGCTCTTGAAATCTTTCCATAATCAAGATTGTGGAGGACATTTTTTTGCTCCTGTGACTGCTCACAAATTTTTGAGGGCCAGGTATTATTCACCGACTCTTTTCCAAGATGCACATAAATGGGTAAGAAAATGTGAACTTTGCCAGCAATTTGTTGGAAGACCCAAGTTGGCTGCTCTGCCTCTTAAGCTAGTAATCATAGAGGAACCTTTCCAACAATGGGGACTCGATTTTATTGGGACAATAAATCCATCATCAAGCGCTGGACATGATTATAACCTTACAACGACTGATTATTTCACTAAGTGGGTAGAAGCAATTTCGACAAAGCATGCTACCTCAAAAGTTGTATGCAACTTTTTAAAAGAGAACATCATTTTCAGATTTAAAGTCCCACTCAAAATTGTTACTGATAATGCAGCTTATTTTACCTCTCAAGAAATCACGCAATTCTATTTTTATTATAGAATTACGCTCTCTCATTCTTCTGATTATTTTTTGCAAGGGAATGGACAAGTTGTGTCCAGCAATAAAAATTTGGTAACTATTATAAAGAAACTTGTAGATGATAATCAAAGGACGTGGCACAAAGCATTGGTAGACGCTTTGTGGGCTGACAAGATCACGCCAAAAAGGGCAATTGGTATGTCTCCTTTTCAACTTCACTACGGTATTAATGCTGAGATACCACTCACTTTAAAGTTATCAGCCTTGAAATTGGCAAAGGCTATTGAAGATCAGACATATGAGAGTTCTCTTGACAAAAAAATCATGTCCCTGACTCAGCTGAAAGAACAAAGAACCATGGTGGTGGACAGAATTGTTGTTCATCAAAATCTGATAAAGAAACTTTTTGACCTTAAAGCCATAAATCATGATTTTCAGATTGGGGATAAAGTCCTGTTGTGGGACAAAAGAAGAGAGCCGAAAGGGATGCATGAAAAGTTTGACTCCCTTTGGAGAGGCCCATTCACAATTCATCAGCACATGGGTGAAAATAGCTTTTTGTTGAAATACCAAGATGTCATGCTCTTTTCTCTTCCCCATAATGGGCAGCATCTGAAACACTTCAATTCTTGAAGTGTCAGATCATTGCCTCTATATATATGTATACTTGTACAGTTTTAATTTTTGTTTTGTTTTGTTTGTTTTCGTTCTTATTT
Source organism: Torreya grandis (assembly GCA_037957365.1). Lineage (NCBI taxonomy): Eukaryota > Viridiplantae > Streptophyta > Pinopsida > Cupressales > Taxaceae > Torreya > Torreya grandis. The sequence continues at coordinate 139,719 of JARHVA010002134.1, read as the reverse complement.
GCTTTCATTTCTGGAAAGCATGACTCTGAAACCCAATGGTACACTTGAAGACACTGGAGTTTTTGAATTCTACTCCTTCCAATTCGTTTTGCAATTGACATAAGTTCTCCAACTGGAGCCAGCTATTGTCTCCCAAAAATAACAGTGATTTTTGGAACAACATTTGAATTATTTTGGTTCTACAAACCAAAATAATATCTTTCGTTTTCAAAATTTGTCTTAGATATTCAGATTTCTCATTTTCAAAACTTCTCAAAAAATCTACGGACTCTGGAGGGTTAAATCTACAGACTCTGTAGGCTTGAATCTACAGACTTTGCAGGCTTGAATCTACAGACTCAGCAAGAAGAAAAATCTATGAACTCTACAGGAAAAGGAAAATCTACAAACTCTGCAGGCGATTTTCAATCAAAAGAATTGATTTTTAACATTTTTTCATTTTTTGAGATTGGATCAAAGTTTTGGTTCAATTAAAAATCTTCATTGGCAAGCATCTGAATACAAAAGGAGACCTGAATCATTGAACCATTGAACCAATTTGGTTGAAAGGTTCAACCGGTTTAAAGTTCAACAAGTTCAATGTCATTGGCAAAAGTTAAGCGCTTCATAAAGGTTCAAAGTTCAGTCGCTTCAACAGGTTCATCGGCTTCCAAACATTTGGTCAAATCAAAATGACTTGAACCATTGAACCAATTGGGTTCAAAGGTTCAACGGGTTCAAAGGTTCAACAGTCGATTCAACCAAAAGAACAATTCAATCGCTCAGTTTAACCAAGCAGTTCAATGCTTTATTTCACTCAGATGGTTCATTTCCTTTGTTTTAGCGTCTTTTGGTTCAATCATTTGGTTTGGCAATCGGTTCAAGGCTTTCGTTGAACCATTGAACCAAATTTTTTGGTTCAACGTCTTGGTTCAACGGAAAGGTTCAATAGTAAGTTTATCGCTTTTTGGTTCAAAAGGCGCTTAGCGTGCTTCGTTGAACTATTGAACCAGTTCAACGGATAGGTTCAATCAAATGGTTCAACTCTTAGTTCAAAGGCAAGTAGAAATATTTGGTTTAATGCTTAGTTTATAGGCCTGTTTTATTCGTTGAACCATCGGCTTGAACCATTTTTGGTTCAAAGCCTTGGTTCAACCGATTAGTTTAATGTATTGGTTCAATGGCAAAAAGTGCATTCAATGGTTCGTCAGTTGTTTGCTTCAAAGGCTTAGCGCGCTTCATTGAACTTTTGAACCGATTCAACAAATGGTTCATCGACTAAGTTCAAAGGGAGGGTTCAATGCTAAAGAACTTTTCTGAAGGACAAGTGCCCTTGCGGAGGGCACTTCATCGACCAAAGCACCCTTCGGCTTGTTCAAAGCCCAGGGGAATTTTTCCCAAACTTTTTGTCTGCGAGAAATTTCCCCAAGGAAAATGTCCGCGGGAAATGTTCAAAAGGAATGGCCCGAGGAAAAACCTGGGGGGAATTTGCGAAGGGCTAATGAAGGACCCCGAAGGGTAGGTGCCCTTACAGGGAAGTCTCGACCATTAATTTGAGGATACTTTTTAAAGCTGAAGGATCATTTCAGAAGGCCCGAAAGGGCAAAGTCCAATCTGGAAAAGCGCCAAGTGGAAAGCCAAAAGAAGACCAAGGGGTGACACGTCTGAACACGTCAAATTCAACACAGTCAACTAGCCGTTGGAAACATAGTGACGGGCGCGTGAACGTCAAATTGAAGACAATAAAATAATTGTTGACCCTTTGAACATATAGAACAAAATGCATTCACAATTTTCAAGGCCAAGACCAGCAGAAAGCGAGGAAGGAATAGAACAGCACGCTGAATCCAAGACCAGATTCAATTAATCAGAAAGGGAGGAACGATGAAGATAAGATCAGACCGCCAAGCAGACATTGAAAGTTGTAAAACTTTCAATTGCACGACTTATCTATCTACATTGAGAAGATCAAATGGGTAAAAGGCCCCAAAGTTCCAGCTTGTCTACCTAACATTTTCCAACGCATCATGATGTATTACTGTTCTCGAGTCCTTCTTGAAAGTGTTGTGGTGTGGAGCTAAAAGCTTCAACTGTTTGCAAACACAAGAGGAAGGATGCTGAAGAACCAGAACCACCGGCGTCGGCAGTATGACCGATGTCAGTTACAGGCAGTGGAGAAGGAGACCGGCGACGGCAGGGAGTCGGCCGACGTCGGCAGCACCAGACTAGCAGAGACCGGCATCGATCGCATGTGCGGTCCAGAACTGTTCGTTGCACGAATAGTTAGTTAGTTGAACCGAGTGTTTGCATGCTAAGGGGCTAATTTAAGTTGCAGGCTGTGTTTCTAATTTTAGTAGTTAGAGTTCTATTTTTGTAAGCATGAGATCTTATTTAAAGACCCATAAGGCATGTATTGTAATTATTTTAAGGCAAGTAAAAGCATTGAAGCAAGCAAGGTCAAGGAGATCTACAGGTGTAAGGTCAAGGAGATCAGCTAAAGCATTCAAGGAGGGATAGCAACTCAGGCTTTAGAGTTGTTGTGTTGAGCAAGAGAGAGAGGGAAGAAGGTCTTGAGGTGTGGCAAGCCTTTGAGGTGGAGGAAGAAGTGGCATCTTCCTTATTGTATTTTCTTCTAGTAGTATTTAATACAAGAGTGTGTATTGTCTCTCAAATTTTTTGCTGTCTCAAGTTTTTAGCTACTTTATCATTCTGGTATAATTCCGTGTTTAATTGCATATAAGAAAGTAATCAATTGTGCTCTAATTGGTAGAGCTATAGATCCCCTGACAGAAAGTGGCTATATAAGAGACTTCCTATCATTATAAAATCATCTTCTTTTTGATAATCTGAACGAAACTCTACCGAAATTGAGAGGGATCATTGAGACTTTGTGCTCAGTCTGTTTATCATATTTTGTTAATGAAAACAAAAGACTTTTTCAGACTTTGTGATGTGATATCTCATTTGTTTCATTGATCTAATAAGCAGGATTAGTAAATTTGTCAAGAAGGTGTCTTAAAGAATCAACTGTGGAGAGACTTTGTGCCCCCATAGTTGCCTTCAGTGTGTTTGTTTTTTCATTGCTGTGTAAAGAACTTTGAAAAGACTGAGCTTTCATTGTTCTTCGTATATCACTCTTGAATATTTCATGTGCAAACTTTGTGTTGTGTCTTGATTTGCTGGTTACCACACTATAGTCATATTCTGATTTTATTTCCAGGAGTATTCTTGTGGCTGGTTGAACAGTTCTTCTAAAAGAAGAGGAGTGTTGTCTGTCATTCTCTTGAGTTCTTCTTTTATTTTGTATACATCATCTCTGAAGAAAGAGAGATGGATGTCTGGTCCTACCCTTGAGTATTATTTTATGTTCATATATATACATAACATATCCATAGGGAACTTCCCCTTGATGAGAGGAGAGAACAGTCTCTTTCTGATGTGATAAATTTACACATTAGGATGACTAATCTTTTTGCTTTAGCTGATAAGACCTATTTTGTTTGACAGTACGCTGATAGACAAAATATTCAACCAACAGTTTTTGGTGACTCCGTTGGGGATATACCCATTATCCATTTATAGTTTATCCATTCCATTCACCTCTACACCAACAGAAAAAGAACGCACAGTTCAAAGCCTCAAGCTTTAACTAAAGCAAAGTCAATTCTTTTCAAATTTTGTTTTACAAATCTGGCAGATTCAAGGTATACATGAAGCCAAAGGGCTAAAGGTGTCGTTGATCGTGTGTTCAAGCTGGTACAGTAAAGTGATTTTGATCTATTTCTTTCACCATCTCGTCTGCAACGAACCAAGAGTTTTCCTCTTACTAAAGCCAGATCTCCATTACCAGGCAAAATATCAACTTTTGTTGTTGATGAAGCTCTGCCTTTGATTACCCCTTTGAGATTTGTTATCCCTCTTTTTCAGTACCCTATAATGGCAGTTCAAGGTCCCTAGGGTAATGCTTTTGGCCCTCTCAATCTTACTCCTCTACATGAACTTCCACGCAGTTCTAGGAAGAATTTATCAAAATTTCATGGTGATGGGAAAGTTCATCCTAATGAACATATTGCGGCATTAAGTATAGCTTATGAAGTAATTGGGGTAGAGTTTGAAGATGTAGCAGTCAGGGTTTTTGTTGAAACACTACAAGGACCTGTTGCAGATTAGTTTTACCATTTACAAGCTCGATTTGTGATTGATTGGAATACTTTGAAAGCTAAGTTTGAACCCAGATTCAAACCTACAAAAGATGCACATACACTTCTGGCTCAACTTACACAAATGCAAAAAGAATCGCATGAGCCTATGAGAGACTTCATAGCTAAATTTGACAAGTTGAGAAACAAAATTTCTATGATTTCCAGACCTACAGCTGAAAATCTTAAATGTTTTTTTATTAATTCTCAGCGACCTGAAGTCAGTTTCCTCTTGAGACGTGTTGGCCAAATAGATCTAGCTGCATCCCAACTTTTGCCACTAAAGTAGAAGATGATCTCATCTTAGCAGGGAAAATAAGAAGAGATCCCAATAGAAATAGAGCTTCATCATCATTCAAATTTGTATCTACAAGCACCACAGATCCAATAGTGCAGAAATTAGTGAATGAGCTCCTTGCACTCAAAAAACAAATGGCTCAAGGAATGTCTTTTGCTCCTACATACAAAAGAACGTTCCCAAATCAGTCATATCAAGACAATGTTGCCAGAAACCAAGGACAACAAAATAACCTTCCTCCTCCACAAGAAAAACATGCCTTGGAAGTTCTTCTAGCTAATTTAACAATGGAATATCTTGAGACAGAATCAAAGTTTTCTTATCAGCCTGAATTAAATCAAGAAAATGATGCTGATATCATTGAAGATAGTCAAGAAGAATCAGCTGGCAACTCCCAAATTAGTTTCTTGAATTATCGAGATCAACTCGAAAGCAAAAGAGAAGCTTCAGATGGATCATATGCAGTGTTTACCAGGTCCAAGAACCAATCCGTCCAGTAAGATGATAAAGAAAAGACAGAAGAGCAATCACAGCCAGCAATCACAATTGCCAAGCGTGGGATAGTTCTGCGCTTTCAACCAAAAGATCCGGTAATCACTCAAAAGGTAAATACATCTGCTCACCTTTCCCTTCTACTTCTAATTCGCAAACCAGTATACCTCCCGTCCTTTCTAAAACTCAAAAAGTCGAAGTACCTTTCTCTGTACCTAGTTCGATTCAGCGATTTGACATAATTGATCATGTCAAAAAGACAAAAATACAAATGTCTAAATTTGAGTACTTGCAGTCCAATTCGGATCAACTGAATAAGCTGGTCCAATATGTTAAAAATTAAACCGTCTCTGCAGTACAAAAGGCCAAAAAAGTGACTTTTGATTCCCCAATAAATACGCCTAGTGCAAATAATTTGATTATTACTCCTCCAGCTGGTTTTGAAAAAATAGAACCCTTCTATGTTTCCTTGTTAATCAATGGCCACAAGCTGAGTAATTGTATAATAGACTCAGGCGCATCTGACAATGTCATGCCTGCCAAAGTCACTGAGTCTCTTGGTCTCACATTGACCAAGACATTTGGGAGATGATTTTCCATGGAGAATAAGCAAGTGCCATTACTGGGGCAAATCAAAGATGCCTGATTTTCATTTGCAGTCTTTTCAGACAAGAGAATTAAAATGACTGTATTAGTGGTTGAAGTCCCAGCGTCTTATGGTATTTTACTTGGACGAAATTTCTGTAAGGACGTGGGAGGAGAGCTGAACATGGATCTATTTGAGGCAAGGATCCATGTACAAGGCATGATGAAGAGATTACTTCTTGAAAAGAAAGCAAAATATGTAGTCACCAAGACGTCAGCTCCTAAAGCTCAAATCTTTTTTGAATCTGTAGGTATAAGTAATTACTTTTTATATACAGATCGTGAAGAAAGACCCTCCATCTCTGATGAAGGAAAGTCTAAAGTAAAGCCAGTGTCTGATGAGATTTGGACTCTAAAATTTGACGGTAGTTGTTCCTCTTCTAGTTGTGGAGCCGAAATTGTTTTGATATCTCTTCAAGGAGATATGTTCTCTTCATCATATAAGTTACAGTTCAGCAAGACAAATAATACAGCTAAATATGAATCGATGTTGTTGGGCATGAAGGCTGCTAAAAAAAGAGGCATCAAGTGTCTTCATGTTAAAGGAGACGTCGAATTAGTGGTCTGCCAAGTGAAAAATTTATATCAAACCAAGAATGAAAGCTGCGCCATTACCGTAATCTTGTTTGAAATCAAATTGAAAGCTTTGATGATTTCAACATTTCTTCTATTCCAAGAGAATCCAATGATAGAGCTGATGCACTTGTTGTTTTAGGAACTCTTTTAGTTCCACATTTTGATTTTAAGGAATCTAAATATACCATTGAACTGATCTATAGGCCAGGTGTTCCTGATAATGCTAATTAACAAATTTTCAATGATGATAATCAGATCATTGTCTTTTTGGAAAGAAAAGACAATTTGAAACAACTATATTTTGAAGGCAGCGAATCTCAGAAGTCTGAATTAATTTTTGAATCTAGTTCATATGTAAATGAAGAGTTTATAAAGCTCAAAGAAAATAAAATTCCTAAAGGCCTTGTTTCTCTCGAAACGTTGTTTGACAAGCATGATAGATTCGTCAAGCAACAACAGACAGATTCAAATTTCTCTCAGGGATTTGACCAAGTGAATCTGACCAACGAAAAAAATTAAAAAATGGTCAACATTGGTAAGTGTTGTACACCTAATAAAAATTCAAATTTACTTCTTTGCTTCGTCAATACATTGATGTCCGTGCATATTCATACGAAGATCTGAAGTCTCTCAATCTTGATGAAATCCATCATCATATTCCTCTCAACGTTGATTCAACGCCTTACAAGCAGAAATCCAGACAATACAATCCAAAGATTTTAGGTACAATTATGTCTGAGATTCAGAAAATGTTAAATGCTAGAATTATTTTTTCAATCCATCATTCTACATGGATTGCAAATATAGTTCCTGTAAGGAAGAAAAATGGCAAAATCTACATTTGTATTGATTTCTGGAATCTAAATTAGTCTTCTCTGAAAGACAATTACCTTTTGCCAAACATGGACCAAGTGCTCCAAACAGTAACAGGATCAGAAATGTTATCAATGTTGGATGGCTTCTTAGGCTATAACTAAGTTGAAGTTGTTGAACCTAATCAACACAAGACTGCATTCATCACGCCTTGGGGTACTTTTGCATACAAAAGAATGCCTTTTGGATTAATAAATACTGGCGCTACCTTTCAGAGAGCTATGGATATGGCTTTTAAAGATGAAATTGGCAAATTCATAGTTATATATCTTGATGATTTAACTATTTTTTCAAAGTGTTGATCTGATCATATGCGCCACTTGCAAAAAGCGCTGAAGCGCTGCCAAAAAAATGGTATTTCTTTGAATCCTCAAAAGTCTATTTTTAAAGTGACAGAAGGAAAACTTTTTGGACACATTGTGTCCAAAGAAGGCATAAAGATTGACTCAGACAGAGTCAAGTCTATTCAAGAACTGAATTTCCCTGTGAGTAAGAATGTTGTTCCCTCTTTCTTCAGAAAAGTGAATTTCTTATAGAAATTTATCCCTGAATTTGCTGAGTAGACAAGACACATTGTAAATATGATGAAAGAAAAGACTACCTTCAGCCGGACCAAAGAAGGCAAAGCAACATTTCAAGATATCAAAGTCATTATTGCTCACACCCCTTCCTTGGTCTGCCCAGATTACCACAGAGATTTCACTATATACAGCTATGCATCTGAGCATACTCTTTCAACTATTCTTGTCCAACAAGACAAAGAAGGTATGGAATCTCTCATCTCTTTCATGAGTTGCCCTCTGAAAACTCATGAATTGAAGTATTCGAATATAGAGAAGCATGTCTATGCCTTAGTAAAAGCAGTCAAACACTTTCGCTTCTATATTCTGAATTCACATACTACTGTCTTAGTTCCTGACAATACAGTCAAGTCTATTTTAACTCAGCAGGAGTTTGGCACAAAGAGAGGTAATTGAAATGCAAAGATCTAAGAATTTGATATGGATATCAAGCCAACAAAACTGGTCAGAGGTAAATTTCTTTATCAATTAATAAGCCAGAAGATACACAATTTGAAGAAACTGAAGTAGACAATATGCCCATAGTCTTTTTTGTTTCTACTACCAATGAATGGTATTCAAATATTGCCTATTTTCTAACTTATGGAGAATGTCTTGCTCATTTGTCTTACAAAAAGAGGAGAACCATCAGATTGAAAGTTGCCAATTTTGTCTTTTGGGACAACGCCTTATACAAAAGAAACATAGATGGAGTTTTTCTTCGCTGTGTAGACAAAGAATAGCAGACCCAACTCTTGAAATCTTTCCATAATCTAGCTTGTCGTGGATATTTTTCTGCTCCTGTGACCGCTCACAAAATTTTGAGAGCCAGGTATTATTGGCTGACTCTTTCAAGATGCACATAAATGGGTAAGGAAATGTGAACTTTGCCAGCAATTTGTTAAAAGACCTAAGTTGGTTGCTCTGTCTCTTAAGCCAGTAATCATAGAGGAACCTTTTTAGCAGTGGAGACTCAATTTTATTGAGACAATAAATCCATCATCAAGCGCTGGACATGATTATGTCCTTACAACGACTGATTATTTCACTAAGTGGGTAGAAGCAATCCCGACAAAGCATGCTACCTCAGAAGTTGTATGCAACTTCTTGAAAGAGAACATTATTTTTAGATTTGGAGTCCCCTCAAAATTGTTACTAATAATGCAGCTTGTTTCACTTCTTAAGAAATCACGCAATTCTATTTTTATTATAGAATTACGCTCTCTCATTCTTCTGATTATTTTCTGCAAGAGAATGGACAAGCTGAGTCCAGCAATAAAAATTTGGTAACTATTATAAAGAAACTTGCAGATGATAATCAAAAGACGTGGCACAAAACATTGATAGACGCTCTGTGGGTTGACAGGATCACGCCAAAAAGGGCAATTGGTATGTCTCTTTTTCAACTTCTCTACGATATTAATGCTGAGATACCAATCACTTTAGAGTTACCAGCGTTGAAATTGGCAAAGGCTATTGAAGATCAGACATATGAGAGTTCTCTTGACAAAAGAATCATGTGCCTGACTCAGCTAGAAGAACAAAGAACCATGGTGGTGGACAGAATTGTTGTTCATCAAAATCTGATAAAAAAACTTTTTGATCATAAAGCCATAAATCGTGATTTTCAGATTGGGGATAAAGTTCTGTTGTGGGGCAAAAGAAGAGAGCCAAAAGGGATGCATGGAAAGTTTGACTCCCTTTGGAGAGGCCCATTCACAATTCATCAGCACGTGGGTGAAAATAGCTTTTTGTTGAAATACCAAAATGGCACGCTCTTTTCTTTGCCCCATAATGGGCAGCATCTGAAACACTTCAATTATTGAAGTGTCAGATCATTGCCTCTATATATATGTATACTTGTACAGTTTTAATTTTTATTTTGTTTTGATTGTTTTTGTTCTTGTTGCCTTTTATTTCTAAAAAGCATGACTCTGAAGCCCAATGGTACACTTGAAGACACTGAAGTTTTTGAATTCTACTCCTAATTCATTTTGTAATTGATAGAAGTTCCCCAACTGGAGCCAGCTATTGTCTCCCAAAAATAACAGTCATTTTTGGAACAACATTTAAATTATTTTGGTTCTACAAATGAAAATAATATCTTTCATTTTCAAAATTTGTCTTAGATATTTAGATTTCTCATTTTCAGAGCTTCTCAAAAAATCTACGAACTCTGTAGGGTTAAATCTACGGACTCTGCAGGCTTGAATCTACGGACTCTGCAGGGTTGAATCTATGAACTCAGCAGGAAGAAAAATCTACAGACTCTACAGGAAAAGGAAAATCTATGGACTCTACAGGCGATTTTCAGTCAAAAGAATTGATTTTTAACATTTGTTCATTTTTCGAGATTGGTTTAAAGTTTTGGTTCAATTGAAAATCTTCATCGGCAAGCATCTGAATACAAAAGGAGACCTGAATCATTGAACCGTTGAACCATTGAACCAATTTGGTTCAAAGGTTCAACCGGTTCAAAGTTCAACAAGTTCAATGTCATTGACAAAAGTTAAGCGCTTCATAAAGGTTCACAGTTCAGTCGCTTCAACAGGTTCATCGGCTTCCAAACATTTGGTCAAATCAAAATGACTTGAACCATTGAACCATTGAACCAATTGGGTTCAAAGGTTCAACAGGTTCAAAAGTTCAACAGTCAGTTCAACCAAAGGAACATTCAATCGCTCGGTTCAACCAAGCAATTCATTGCTTTATTTCACTCAGATGGTTCATTTTCTTTATTTCAGCGTCTTTTGGTTCAATCATTTGGTTTGTCAATCGGTTCAAGGCTTTCGTTGAACCATTCAACCAAATTTTTGGTTCAACGTCTTAGTTCAACGGAAAGGTTCAACCGCAGGTTTATCGCTTTTTGGTTCAAAAGGCGCTTGGTGTGCTTCGTTGAACCGTTGAGCCAGTTCAACGGACAAGTTCAATCAAATGGTTCAACTCTCGATTCAAAGGCAAGTACAGATATTTGGTTCAATGCTTAGTTTATAGGCCTGTTTTATTCGTTGAACCATCGGCTTGAACCATTGGCTTGAACCATGTTTGGTTCAAAGCCTTGGTTCAACCGATTAGTTCAATGTATTGGTTCAATGGCAAAAAGTGCATTCAATGGTTTGTCGGCTGTTTGCTTCAAAGGCTTGGTGCGCTTCATTGAACCTTTGAACCGGTTCAACAAATGGTTCATCGACTAAGTTCAAAGGGAGGGTTCAATGCTAAAGAACTTTTTTGAAGGACAAGTGCCCTTGTGAAGGACACTTCATCGACTAAAGCACCCTTTGGCTTGTTCAAAGACTTGTTCAAAGCCCGAGGGAATTTTCCCCGGACTTTTTGTCAGCAAAAATTTTCCCTGGGGAAAATGTCCATGGGAAACGTTCAAAGGGAATGGCCGAGGAAAAACCAAGGGGAAATTTGCGAAGGGCCAATGAAAGACCCCAAAGGGCAGGTGCCCTTGCAGGGAACTCTCGACCATTAATTTGAGGATACTTCCCGACCCTGAAGGATCATTTCTCAAGGCCCGAAAAGACAACGTCCAATCTGGAAAAGTGCCAAGCGGAAAGCCAAAAGAAGACCAAGGGGTGACGCGCCCGAACACGTCAAATTCAACACAGTCAACTAGCCATTGGAAACACAGTGACGGGTGCCCGAACATCAAATTGAAGACAACAAAATAACTGTTGATCCTTAAAACATATAGAACAGAATACATTCACAATTTTCAAGGCTAAGACCAACAGAAAGCGGGAAAGGAACAAAACAACAAGTTGAATCCAAGACCCGATTCAATTAATTAGAAAGGGAGGAACGATGAAGATAAGATCAGACCGCCAGGTAGACATTGAAAGTTGTAAAACTTTCAATTACACGACTTATCTATCTACATTGAGAAGATCAAATGGGTAAAAGGCCCCAAAGTTCTAGCTTGTCTTCCTAACATTTTCCAACGCATCATGATGTATTATTGTTCCCGAGTCCTTGAAAGTGGCTATATAAGGGACTTCCTATCATTGTAAAATCATCTTCTTTTTGATAATCTGAACGAAACTCTGTCAAAATTGAGAGGCATCATTGAGACTTTGTGCTCAGTCTGTTTATCATATTTTGTTAATGAAAACAAGGGACTTTTTCAGACTTTGTGTTGTAATATCTTGCTTGTTTCATTGATCTAATAAGTAGGATTAGTAAATTTGTCAAGGTGACTTGAAGAATCAACTGTGGAGAGACTTTGTGCCCCCATCGCTGCCTTCAGTGTGTTTGTTTTTTCATTGCTGTGTAAAGAACTTTGAAAAGACTTTGAGCTTTCATTGTTCTTCGTATATCACTCTTGAGTATTTCATGTGCAGACTTTGTGCTGTGTATTGATTCACTGGTTACCACACTTTAGTCATATTCTGTTTTATTTTCAGGAGTATTCTTGTGGCTAGTTGAACAGTGCTTCTGAAAGAAGAGGAGTGTTGTCTGTCATTCTCTTGAGTTCTTCTTTTGTTTTGTATACATCATCTCTAAAAAAAGAGAGATGGATGTCTGGTCCTACCCTTGAGTATTATTTTCTGTTCATATATATACATAACATATCCATAGGGAACCTCCCCTTGATGAGAAGAGACAACAGTCTCCTTTTGATGTGATAAATTTACACATTAAGACAACTAATCTTTTTGCTTTCACTGATAAGACCTATTTTGTTTGTCAGAACGCTGATAGACAAAATATTCAACCAACAATTTTTGGTGACTTCGCTGGGGATATACCCATTATCCATTTATAATCTATCCATTCCATTCACTTCTACACCAACAAGAAAAGAACGCACAGTTTAAAGCCTCAAGCTTTAACTGAAGCAAAGTCAATTCTTTTCAAATTTTGTTTTATAAACCTGACAGATTCAAGGTATACACGAAGTCAAAGGGCTAAAGGTGTCGTTGATCCTGTGTTCAAACTGGTATAGCAAAGTGACTTTGATCTGTTTCTTTCACCATCTCGTCTGCAATAAACCAAGAGCTTCCCTCCTACTAAACCCAGATCTCCATTACTAGGGGAAATATCAACTTTCGCTATTGATAAAGCTGTGCCTTTAATTACTCCTTTGAGATTTGTTATCCCTCCTTTTCAGTACCCTATAATGGCAGTTCAAGGTCCCTAGGGTAATGCTTTTGGCCCTCTCAATCTTACTCCTCTACATGAACTTCCACGCAATTTTAGGAAGAATTTCTCGAAATTTCACGATGATGGAAAAGTTCATCCTGATGAACATATTGCAGCATTCAGTATAGCTTGTGGAGTAATTGGGGTAGAGTTTGAAGATGTAGCAGTCAGGATTTTTGTTGAAACACTACAAGGTCCTACTGCAGATTGGTTTTACCATTTACAGGCTCGATCTGTGATTGATTGGAATACTTTGAAAGCTAAGTTTGAAGCCAGATTTAAACCTGCAGAAGATGCACATACACTTCTGACTCAACTTACACAAATGAAAAAAGAACCGCATGAGCCTATGAGAGACTTCATAGTTAAATTTGACAAGTTGAGAAACAAAATTTCTATAATTGTCAGACCTACCGCTGAAAATCTTAAATGCTTTTTCATTAATTCTCAGCTACCTGAAGTCAGTTTCCTCTTGAGACATGCTGGCCAAATAAATCTAGTTGCACCTCAACTTTTGGCCACTGAGGTAGAAGATGATCTCATCTTAGCAGGAAAAATAAGAAGAGATCCCAATAGAAATAGAGCTTCATCATCATCCGAATTTGTATCTACAAGCACCATAGATCCAATGGTGCAAAAATTAGCGAATGAGCTCCTTGCACTCAAAAAACAAATGGCTCAAGGAATGTCTTCTTCTTCTACATACAGAAGAACGTTCCCAAATCAGTCATATCAAGGAAATGTTGACAGAAACCAATGACAACAAAATCGCCTTCCTCTTCCACAAGAAAAACTTGCCTTGAAAGCTCCTCCAACTAATTCAGCAATGAGATATCTTGAGACAGAATCAGATTTTTCTTATCAGCATGAATTAAATCAAGAAAATGATGCTGATATCATTGAAGATAGTCAAGAAGAATCAACTGACGACTTCCACATTGGTTTCTTGAATTATCAGGATGAACTCGAAAGTAAAGAAGAAGCTTCAGATGGATCATATGCAGTGTTTACTAGGTCCAAAAACTAATCAGTCCAGTACGCTGAAAAAGAAAAGACAGAAGAGCAATCACAGTCAGTAGTCACAATTGTCAAGCGTGGGACAGTTCTGCTCTTTCAACCAAAAGATCCAGTAATCACTCAAAAAATAAATACATCTGTTGCGCCTTCCCCTTCTACTTCTAATTCGCAAACCAGTATACCTCCCGTCCCTTCTAAAACTCAGAAAACTGAAGTACCTTTCTCTGTACCTAGTTCGATTCAGCGATTTGACATAATTGATCATGTCAAAAAGACAAAAATACAAATATCTGAAATTAAATACTTGCAGTCCAATTCGGATCAACTGAATAAGCTAGTCCACAATGTTAAAAATTGGACTGACCCTGCAGTACAAAAGGCCAAAAAAGTGACTTTTGATTTCTCAATAAATATGCTTAGTCTAAATAATTTGATTATTACTCCTCCAGCTGCTTCTGAAAAAATAGAACCCTTCTATGTTTCCTTGTTAATCAATGGCCACAAGCTGAGTAACTGTATAATAGACTCAGGCGCATTTGACAATGTCATCCCTGCCAAAGTCGCTGAGTCTCTTGGTCTCACATTGACCAAGACGTTTGGGAGATGTTTCTTCATGGAGAACAAGCAAGTGCCATTGCTGAGGCATATCAAAGATGCCCAATTTGCATTTGCAGCTTTTTCGGATAAGAGGTTTAAAATCGCTGTATTAGTGGTTGAAGTCCCAGCGTCTTATGGTATTTTACTTGGACGAAATTTTTGTAAGGACGTGGGAAGAGAGCTGAACATGGATCTATCTGAGGCAATGATCCCTGTACAGGACGTGATGAAGAGATTACTTCCTAAAAAAGAAGCGAAATATGTAGTCACCATGACGTCAGCGCTTGAAGCTCAAATCCTTTTTGAATCCGCAGGTATAGGTAATTACTTTTTATATACAGATCATGAAGAAAGACCCTCCATCTCTGATGAAGGAAAGTCTAAAGTAAACCCAGTGTCTGATGAGATTTGGACTCTAAAATTTGACGGTAGTTGTTCCTCTTCTTATTTTGGAGTCAGAATTGTTTTGATATCTCCTCAAAGAGATATGTTCCTTTCATCATATAAGTTACAATTCAGCAACACAAATAATACAACTGAATATGAATCGTTGTTGCTGGGCATGAAGGCTACTCAAAAAAGAGGCATCAAGTGTCTTTATGCTAAAGGGGACACCGAATTAGTGGTCTGTCAAGTGAGAAATTCATATCAAACCAAAAATGAAAGGTTGCGCCATTACCGTAATCTTGTTTGGGATCAAATTGAAAGCTTTGATGCTTTCAACATTTCTTCCATTCCAAGAGAATCTAATAATAGAGCTGATGCACTTGTTGTTTCAGGAACTCTTTTAGTTTCACATTCTGATTTTAAGGAAGCCAAATATACCATTGAGCTGATCTATAGGCCTAGTGTCCCTGATAATGCTGATCATTGATAAATTTTCTATGATGATAATTAGATCATTGCCTTTTTGAAAAGAAAAGAATTTAAAACAGCTGTATTTTGAAGGCAGCGAATCTCAGAAGTCTGAATTAATTTCTGAATCTAGTTCAGATGTAAATGAAGAGTTTATACAGCTCAAAAAAAATAAAATTCCTAAAGGCCTGGTTTCTCTCGAAAAGCTATTTGACAAGCATGAAAGATTCGTCAAGCAACAGCCGATAGATTCGAATTTCTCTCAGAAATTTGACCAAGTGAATTTGACCAACGAAGAAAATCCAAAAATAGTCAACATTGGTAAGTGTTGTACACGTGAAGAAAAATTCAAATTTACTTCTTTGCTTCGTCAATACATTGATGTCTTGGCATATTCATACGAAAATCTGAAGTCTCTCAGTCCTGATGAAATCCGTCATCATATTCCTCTCAATGCTGATTCAACGCCTTACAAGTAGAAATCTAGACAATACAATTCGAAGATTTCAGGAACAATTATGTCTGAGATTTAGAAAATGTTAAATGCTAGAATTATTTTTCCAATCCATCATTTTACATGGATTGCAAATATAGTCTCTGTAAGGAAGAAAAATGACGAAACCTACATTTTTGTTGATTTTCGAAATCTAAATCAGTGTTCTCTGAAAGACAATTACCCTTTGCCAATCATGGACCAAGTGCTCCAAACAGTAACAGGATCAAAAATGTTATCAATGTTGGATGGCTTCTCAGGCTATAACTAAGTTGAAGTTGTTGACCCTGATCAACACAAGACTGCATTCATCACGCCTTGGAGTACTGTTGCATACAAAAGAATGCCTTTTGGATTAATAAATGCTGGCGCTACTTTTCAAAGAGCTATGAATATGGCTTTTAAAGATGAAATTGATAAATTTATAGTTGTATATCTTGATGATTTAACTGTCTTTTCAAAACGCCGATCTGATCATATGCGCCACTTGCAACAAGTGCTGGAGCACTGCCGGAAAAATGGTATTTCTTTGAATCCTAAAAACTCTGTTTTTGGAGTGATAGAAGGAAAACTCTTTGGACACATTGTGTCCAAAGAAGGCATAAAGATTGACTCAGACAGAGTCAAGTCTATTCAAGCGCTGAATTTCCCTGCGAGTAAGAATGTTCACTCTTTCTTCGGAAAAGTGAATTTCTTACGGAGACTCATCCCCGAATTTGCTGAGAAGACAAGACACATTATAAATATGATGAAAGGAAAGACTACCTTCAACTGGACCAAAGAAGGCAAAGCAACATTTCAAGATATCAAAGTCGCTATTGCTCACGCCCCTACCTTGGTCTGCCCAGATTACCACAGATATTTCACAATCTTACTTACCAGTTACCAGATTGATTTTTCATGAACTTTGATAATCAGTAAGGCAAAACTGCACCTCCTCTTCACCTTCTCAAGGAAAACAATCTCTAATTACACACAAGACAAATTTGACATCCAAACTTGATAGATTTTCAAACCATTTCCTCTCAACAGCATCTCATTTGAATGAATGTATTTAGCATCTCATTTAAATGAACTTATTCAGCATCTCATATTGAAAACCCTTGTTGCACTGTGCATATTTCATCAAACTGCCATAACTACTTGTGTTTGGGCATCTAAAAGTTTCACCGTCAACATGTTATGAATAAGCTCTTTGGCAACTATCTTGCCTTGCTGAACCCATCTAATAATGCACTGCATGTATCAGTATTCATTCAGTGGTCTTTCTCCACCCATTATGTGGACCAGCTCCGTGGCCTGTCAGTTTCCAGAAATCAAAAATTACTGTGTCATATGTCATGTCACTGGATTAAGGCTCTTTCCAGCTTCTCTTGAAAATGTTTAACAGCTTCCTCTGGAGGCAACAGTTAAATCACCTTTTCTGCTTGAATCAATCAAAACATTATATGTTTAAACACCGGGACTGTAACCCGCCTTAAGAATCAAATCAAGCAGCTCCTGAGCCTCTTTGAATTTTCCCTGCTTATAGAGACCATTCATGGGTACAGTATGTGTGTTGATATTATGGCTCTGGCCCTTTCCTAGCATCTCTAGGAGATATCTTTTGTGTCGATGACCTTTCCATCTCTGCAAACTCCATCTGCAAGTGCTGTATATGCAATCAAATCAGGTTTGCAACCATTTTTTAACATCTTGTCAAAGATATTAACAGCCCCATGAAAATTGCCTTGTTTACAGTAACCATCTATCAATGTGCTATACGTTACATCAGGAATGTGGCCTTCCTCAAGCATTAGATATAAAATCTTGATGGCTTCGTGCATCTTGCCTCTCTTGCACATTCCATTAACAAGTGTGTTGTATGTATTAACATTGGGCTTGAAACCCATGTGCGACATCTCATCACAAAGTTCCATGGCCTCGTTTAATTTACCTTTCTTGCAGAAACCACCAATTAGCACTGCATATGTCATAACATTAGGATGGCAACCTTTCTTCAACTCTTGGAACCATTCCCAAGCCTCATTTATTTTTCCTTCTTTGCAAAGACCATCAATGAGCAACGTGTATGTAATAAAATTAGCTGTGAGACCTTTTTTCACCATCTCAGTGAATAGTCCCCAAGCCTTCCTTGGCTGACCTGCTTTGCTGAATCCATCTATCAGCGTGTTATGTGTAACAACATCAGGAACATAGCCTTTCTCTTGGATAACATGAAACAACCTAGTAGCTTTCTCTAACTTAGTTTGCATGCAAAGCCCACTTATTAATATATTATATGTAAACAGCTCAGGGACAAAGCCATCTTCCAATATTTCTCGAAAGAGTCTTGTTGCTTCTACCATCCTCCCCTTTTTGCATATTCCGTCCACTAGTGTGTTGTATGCTATAAGATCTGGTCTGAGTCTTTTGTTCCTCATCTCCTGAAAGATATTCCTAGCCTCTTGCAGCTTCCCTTGTTTACAAAAGCCATTAATCAGGGTGCTATACACAATGCTATCTAGAACAATCTTTTTCTTTAGCATTAGCCGCAGAAGAACCGTTGCATCATCTGTGTTGCCTTGTTTGCACAGTCCATCTATAAGTGTACTGTAACAAACAGCATCAGCAGCAAGGCCTTCATCAGCATGCCATGAAACAGATTCATGGCTTCATCCATATTCCCTTGTTTACAGAATCCATCCATCAGTAAACTGTATGTTACAACACTTGGGGTTTGACCTTTATCCTTCATTTCATTGAAAACATCCATTGCCACCGCCAATTTCCCTTCCTTACTGAAACTGCCAATAATCACATTATAGGCCACAACATTCGGGAGACAACCCTGCTCCTGCATCTTGTGAACAAGCTCCAAGGCTTGCAAAAACTCCCCAGACTTACACAGCCCTTTTACAGCAACGTTATAGACAACAACATTCCGTTTAAACCCCTTATCCAACCCCTCGTTAAAAATCCCGATGGCTTCCTGCGGCCTATTCTCCTTAATAAGGCCATCCATCAATGTACTATATGTCACAACGTCACAACCCAAACCCTTCTCTTACATTTCTTGGAAAAGTTCCAAAGCCTTGTGCAACATCCCCTCTTTGCAAAACCCCTTGAATAGAATATTATAACTACAAACATCAGGAACACACCCGTTCTTTCCCATCAGTTCTAACAAAACCATAGTCTCTTGCAAATTCCCTTTCTTACAAATACCATCCATCAGTATATTATATGTGGTGACATAAAGGGTATGGTTTTTCTTCAACATGTTGTGCAAAAACTCAGTAGCACAACCCAATTTTCCAGCCTTACAAAACCCTTTAATGATTGTGCTGAATGTGACATAGGAGGGAGCATAGTTTTGGGTAATCATTTGATCAAATATTTTCATGGTGGAGCTCATGTTACCATTCTGACATTGGCAATTAATTACAGTGTTGAATGTAATGAGATTAGGAGTAACAGCTCCATGGGTTATTGCTCGGTAAAGTAATAGTACGGATTCATACCTTTTTTGCCTAGTTAAAGCTCCCAAAACGAAATTGCAGGTGTAGATGGTGGGGTTGAATGCTGTGTGTAGTGCCTGCTTTAATTCCTCTGCGGCCTCCTCCAACTTGCCATTGTTGCACATGGTTGTGTAAGTATTGATATGAATGGAAGTGGTTTTGGAAAGTTGGATTTGATGCTGCAGCTGAGAGGCATAAATTGCTGATCGGTGAAGGTAAGAATAATTTTAAAATGTTTGCAGAGATTTTCTGCCAAGTGTTTGACTAAATGACTGCACCAATTTGGGCTTCATCGTGTCGTGGTGGCATGGAATTCGAAGAACTGTTGTTGTATGAGAGCATAGG
Source organism: Torreya grandis (assembly GCA_037957365.1). Classification (NCBI taxonomy): domain Eukaryota; kingdom Viridiplantae; phylum Streptophyta; class Pinopsida; order Cupressales; family Taxaceae; genus Torreya; species Torreya grandis. The sequence continues at coordinate 120,145 of JARHVA010002134.1, read as the reverse complement.
TGACTGTGTATCCATGTGGTGCCTCAACATGCAATCACTTACCTTCTTTGCTACAACTGTGCGCTGTGGGCGATTCAAAGTTGAGACCCACGCTTAGGATTTTTATGGCGGTTCCTTACCTTGTCTCTCCATTGTTGTGAATTTGTCCTCCCCTTCGAACCGTCGGTCGTCTGTTATAAAAACCCACACCCTTTTTTTTAAGCTTCTCTCGCTCCCAATTTTTAAAGCTTTTCATCCAAACGCTGTGTCCCCAGATAATTTATCGTCGAAGCGCATTTCACCGATAGGGCGTTCCTACAATGGCATCTTGGGCTGGAACACACTCTTAATTAATTAATTAAGAGTCCACAAGATAAGAAAAAATTATAATACAACCAATACGATGATAAAAAAAAATCAAATGTATGAATAAAAATAAAATACATCAAATCAATATAAATGAATAAAACGTAAAGAAGCACAACTAGACAGCGAAAACATTAAGTGAATAATAAATAATAATAATAAGATACATCACTTCAAATTAATTAGAAGTCGATACGATTAAAGAATTTTTTAACACAACCATTGGAATGTTAAGAAAAATCAAATATATAAAACATAAATATCATAAATCATGAAACTATTTTTTTAAAATATTATAAATTATAAATTTATTTATGAAAATTAAATATTATAATAATATTTATAGTGGAACGGGTAACATTGTTATTTACATTTGAGTGGACAATTATTCATATTAATAATAATAATATAATAAATATTTATTAAATAATTATGAATGTTAATATTAATTAGCATATATATCTTAGATAAATCTATGTAAAATATGTCGAGAAATATTTTTATCGAGGTTTATATTTCACTTGTGTTACAAATTAAATATGATATAAGTGAAATATGTGCCTCGAAAAAAATATCTCGAGTATTTTACATAGATTTATCTAAGATATGTATGCTAGTGTATTATAAAATATATTTTATAACCAATGTCATATGTTTAATGAGAATGATATTAATGTCTACAAAATGTCAAAAGTACAATGTAAAGTAAAGAATAGTTAGTGCAAATACAATTTCAACAAATTTACAAATAAAGCAAATCTAAAAACTATAATAGAATTTTCGGTCTGGACTTGAATTTGCATAAAAAGTCGTTAATGGTAAACAAAGCAAAATTTCTAGCTTTTCATAATAACCAACCAATTTGAACAATCCCCAAAGAGGGCCAAACACTATGAGAAAGGCTCAAAATGGAAGCGCTGAAAAACACTCTGTATCTATTGCCAAGAAAAGTGAGCTTTAGGACATGTCCAAAAGATATGCTTGAAGGAATCTGGTCTGGAATAGTCGGACAATTGGGTTGAGCAATTCCAAGGTAAAAAAGACTCTCTCCAATAGGAAGGCTTGGATAACCTAGACATAGGATAAAATGAGTGAGCTTGGCAGGTCTCCAACACCTTTTGAGTTTAGCTAGAGCTTGAGAGAATGGGCTCATGACTTGATACAAGAGACTTGGAGAGTAGTTCTTGAAATAAATAACACAATTTCAATCTTTACAAGCGTATGATCATCCAATGCTCTCTACCACTTGCGCCCAGATGTCGGGCTCATGTAGTTGCAGTCATTTCTCCACTCTTGCCTAATTTTATTATGTAGTTGTTTGGTGGTTGTTTGATTTATCATAACTTGTTGACATTTCTTTGGTTTGAGGTGGATTTGTTCCTTTGGTAGGAAGTATGGATGCCAACTGACTATTTTACTTTGTAACCTCATGTAAATTATTATTTTCATAATAATAGTTTTACTGCATACTGTGAATGAGAACACGTACTTATATTTATTATGTGAATGCATTATATAACTAACTACACTTAATGTTGATTTAGTCTGTCAATGAAGGGGTTAATCTAGTTGAAAAAGATGCATCTAAGGAAGAACCAGTTTTCATGCATGAGTAAGAGGTGTTGGAAGGGTTACATTTGTTGAAGACTGAAGCTTTTCAGTCCAAGAATAAAGGAAAACTTTTGGTTGGTGTCGAAGCTCCAAAGGTCAATGTGGAAGAAGATGAGAATCTCACTCACAAGTCTTTCATCCATGAAAAAGAGTTAAATGTAGAGTTTGATAGAGTGGTTGAGTTCATTTTTGGGTAGAGTAAATTTGATAGTATAGAGGAGGAATTGCATCTCCAAAAAATCATGCTTAGGTAGTTTATGTGTGAACTCACCACTCAAAACGAGTAGACGAAGTCTCTTACGACTTTGGTGTCCCAGCAGAATCATGTGGATGAGCAAAAAAATATGGTAGCCCAATTGAAGAGGTTGAGGGATAGGGTTTATGATCCGGGAAACAATTCATATGACAATTCGGGTGATGGGTCCACCCCCATTGATGACAGAACTTCTAGGAGCCATAACTTTTGCACTGTAGCTCCAATTGACTTGCCATTTGAACCGTTGGAAAGCTAATAATGAGGGAAACATCGTGAGATGGCATGGAGCTCCACTCAATGAAGTCTGACCCCTAAAACCCAATGGAAGTGCCCCAAATTTTAATTTTAGTAATACAGTCTAAAAATAGTAAGTTTCTAAAAATAGTAATTCCTTGAATTCTGTATTATTGTAAATCATGGAAGTTGAACCACTTAATCTCCCTCGAGATTGGTGACCTTCCACATCCTCCTCACACCTTCAAAACATGTATATATGAAGATGTAACCTGAAATGGAAATCAAACATCTCTTCTCAGAGATAGACATATGTTTGGGTCTGCAAATTTGATCAATAAAACATCTCTTCTCAAAGATAGCATTATTTGAATTGTGTTGTTCTTATTTCTGAATTATCTTTCAACCAAAGCTTTTCAAGTTTTGGATTAGTGGTATTAAAGTGGTTTGTCTTTAGAGTGTGTGATCCCAAGGGCGAGGTCAAATTACATGAAGCTTGGGTGGAAAATAGAACCAGCAGACTATCCACCTATTCACTCCAAATGACTTCAAATGGCAGACAACACTGAGACATCTGATCCTTTCAAGGAAATGGTGAATGAAGCCCTCCAATAAAAGTAAGTGTAGATGCTACAATAATTCACTCAAATTCTCCAACAAATCTCGATGGGAAATTTTGGCTCCTCATCCACACCTCCACATCCTTTCAGTGCCCCAACACCCTTCAAGGTTTAGGTGAATTTTGATAGCCCTACATTTGAAGCCAAAATCAATGCTGATGCAGTAGAAAATTGGTTGGATCAATTATCATCTTATTTTTCTGTAAATAAATTCACTGATAAAGAGAAGATTACTTTTGCTCTTCTAAAAGCATCATTACCTGTCAAAAATTGGTGGGAAGTGTACAAAAAGAGATTCAGTATAGATGATATTGGCCTTGAGACTGAACCTACATGGGATGATTTCATAGAAGCTATAAAGGAAGAATACTACCCCATTAGAGCATATGATGATCTGTATATAGAGTGGCAACAACTTCGCCAAGGTAAGGAACAGTCTATTCAAGATTACACTGACATTTTTCATTCTCTATTTGTGAGATTAGGCATCCAAGAAAGTGAGAAACACAAGGTTCTCAAATATCGTGGCGGATTACAATGGTACATACGAAGAGAAAGAAAACTCTTCAATTTGGAAATAATCGGTGAGGCATACAAGTTCGTAGTGAAGATTGAACAGAAGTATGGAAGAATGAATATAAAGAATCAACCTTCAAAATGGAAAAGTGACAAAGAAGGTCAAACACGAGGCCAAAATTGTAAGCAAAAGGAAGGAAAGACTGGGAAGTGGTGTGATTATCAAAAATCTCAAACTCACTCCAAAGAAGAATGTCGAGCCATCAAGTCCCTGCTTTCTGAGTCACAATCCTCAACATCTACTGCTCTACCTCATATAGACCCTGCGGTCGAAGAGGTTGAAGAAGAAATTGTAGATACTAATCCTAAAGCTATTGTTGCTTCATCACAAACCCACGAGGAGAGGCTAGATGACAAGGAAAGGTTGTTTCACTCTAAGTTATGGGTGAAAGGTAAGCCTCTGCATTTCATTCTTGATAATGGAAGTCAAAAAAATTTGATCTCTGCTAATATTGTGAAAAACCTAAATATGTCCATGAAGCCTCACCCAAATCCATACAGCATTGGATGGTTGAGTCCAGGGAGAAACCTCCGTGTCACCCACCAATGTCTTCTCTCATATGCAATAAAACCTTTCCAAGATGAGGTCTTATGTGATGTGGTCAATCTAGATGTTTGTGATGTATTCTTTGGTCAGCCATTCATGTATGATCAACATGGCATCTATGAATCAATAACTCAAAGGATCACTCTCACTCTTAGAACATGGCGCTACAGGGTACCAGAGGTACCACCTTCTACATCTGTCTCTCTGATTAGTGCCAAAAAATTTGTTCTCATGGTGGTCAATCCAAAAGAATCCAAAAGGGCCAATGTTACAGCCCTGACTACATAAACAACACAATAACAAAAGTAAATAGATACTGAGCTGAAGAAGTTTATGGCCTTCCATTCACAAATTGATGGTCAAACAAAAATGGTGAACAATAGGGTCCTGTACAGTTCCATAAATCACAGCCCCTTCCAAGTATGCATCAGGAATCAAATCGAAGTACAACTACCACACTTGATGGAAAATCTTGATGCAATGGGGACCATTGATTCTCAAGGAGGGAGGAATGATCTGAGCAACAATTCAGATGACAATTCGGGTGATGGGTCCACCCTAATTGATGATAAAACTTCTGGGAGCCATAACTTTTGCACCGTAGCTCTAATTGACTTGTCGTTTGAACCATTGGAAAGATAATAATGAGGGTAACATCTTGAGATGGCATGGAGATTTTCTCAATAAATTTTGACCTCTAAAACCCAATAGAAGTGCCTCAAATTTTAATTTTAATAGTGCAGTCTAAAAATAGTAAGTTTCTAAAAATAATAATTCCTTGAATTTTGTATTGTTGTAAATCATGGAAGTCAAACCACTTAATCTCCCTCAAGATTGGTGACCTTACACAACCTCTTCACACCTTCAAAACATGTATATATGAAGATGTAACCTGAAATGGAAATCAAACATCTCTTCTCAGAGATAGGCATATGTTTGGGTCTGCAAATTTTATCAATAAAACATCTCTTCTCAGAGATAGCATTATTTGAATTGTGTTGTTCTTATTTTTGAATTATCTTTCAACCAAATATTTTCAAGTTTTGGATTAGTGGTATTAGATCGGTTTGTATTTAGAGTGTATGATCCCAAGGATGAAGTCAAATTACAGGAAGCTTGGGTGGAAAATAGAACCAACAGACTATCCACCTATTCACTCCAAATGACTTCAAATAGCAGACAACACTGAGACATCTGATCCTTTCAAGGAAATGGTTAATGAAGCCCTCCAATAGCAACAATTATAGATGCTACAATAATTCACTCAAATTCTCCAACAAATCTCAATGGGAAATTCTGGCTCCTCATCCACACCTCCACATCCTTTTAGTGCCCCAACACCCTTCAAGGTTCAGGTGAATTTTGAATCCCTACATTTGAAGCCAAAATCAATGATGATGTAGTAGAAAATTAGTTGGATCAATTGTCATCTTATTTTCTTATAAATAAATTCATCAATAAAGAGAAGATTACTTTTGCTCTTCTGAAAGCATTATTACCTATCAAAAATTGGTGGGAAGTGTACAAAAAGAGATTCAGTGCAGATGATATTGGCCTTGAGACGGAACCTACATGGGATGATTTCATAGAAGCTATAAAGGAAGAATACTACCCCATTGGAGCATATGATGATATGTATATAGAGTGGTAACAACTTCACCAAGGTAAGGAATAGTCTGTTCAAGATTTTGACATTTTTCATTCTCTATCTATGAGATTGGGTATCCAAGAAAGTGAGAAACATAAGGTTCTCAAATATCATGGTAGACTATAATGGTACATATAGGGAGAAATGAAACTCTTCAATTTGGAAACCATCGGTGAGGCATATAAGTTCGCAGTGAAGACTGAGTAGAAGCATGGAAGAATAAATATAAAGAATCAACCTTCAAAATGGAAAAGTGACAAAGAAGGTCAAACACGAGTCCAAAATTGGAAGCAAAAGAAAGGAAAGACTGGGAAGTGGTGTGATGTGATTATCACAAATCTCAAACTCACTCTAAACAATAATGTCAAGCCATCAAGTCCCTACTTTTTGAGTCACAATCCTCAACATCTACTACTCTACCTCATACAAACCCTACAGTCAAAGAGGTTGAAGAAGAAATTATAGGTGTTGACCCTGAAGCCATTGTTGCTTCATCACAAACCCACGAGGAGAGGCTAGATGATAAGGAAATGTTGTTTCACTCTAAGTTATGTGTGAAAGGTAAGCATCTACATTTCATTCTTGATAGTGGAAGTCAAAAGAATTTATTCTCCGCTAATGTTGTGAAAAACCTAAATTTGTCGATGAAGCCTCACCCAAAGCCATACAATATTAGATGGTTGAGTCCAGGGAGAAACCTCTATGTCACCCACCAATGTCTTCTCTTATATGCAATAAAACCTTTCCAAGATGAGGTCTTATGTGATGTGGTCAATCTAGATATTTGTGATGTACTCTTTGGTCAACCATTTATGTATGATTGACATGGAATCTATGAATCAAGAACTTGAAGGATTACTCTCACTCTTGAAACACGGTGCTACAGGGTACCAGAGGTACCACCTTCTACATCTATCTCTTTGATTAGTGCCAAGAAATTTGTTCTCATGGTGGTCAATCCACAAGAATCCAAAAGGGTCGATGTTACAGCCCTGACTACACAAACAACATAACAATAGAAGTAAATAGATAATGAGCTAAAGAAGTTCATGGCCTTCCCTCCACAGACTGATGGTTAGAAAAAAATGGTGAACAATCAGGCCTTGCACAGTTCCATAAATCACAGTCCCTTCCAAGTATGCATCGAGATCAAATCAAAGTAAAACTACCACACTTGATGGAAAATCTTGATGCAATGGGGACCATTGATTCTCAAGGAGGGAGGAATGATCTGGGAAATAAATCAGATGACAATTCGGGTGATGGGTCAACCCCAATTGACGATAGAACTTTCAGGAGCCATAACTTTTGCACTATAGCTCTAATTGACTTGCTGTTTGAACCATTGGAAACATAATAATGAGGAGAACATCATGAGATGGCATGGATCTCCACTTGATGAAGTCTGACCCCTAAAACCCAATGGAAGTGCCCTAAATTTTAATTTTAGTAGTGCAGTCTAAAAATAGTAAGTTTCTAAAAATAGTAATTCCTTGAATTTTGTATTGTTGTAAATTGTGGAAGTCAAACCACTTAATATCCCTTGAGATTGGTGACCTTCCACATCCTCCTCACACCTTCAAAACATGTATAAATAAAGATGTAACCCGAAATGGAAATCAAACATCTCTTCTCAGAGATAGGCATATGTTTGGGTCTACAAATTTGATCAATAAAACATCTCTTCTCAGAGATAACATTATTTGAATTGTGTTGTTCTTATTTTTGAATTATCTTTCAACCAAAGATTTTCAAGTTTTAGATCAGTTTCAAGCTTGGAATGAGAAATTTAAGACTTAAAGAGAATGTGAATGCTCTTATGAAGGTTAGCAAGGCGTTGGTGAAGGATAACATTACTAGTCTTGAGACCCTCAAAAATTTATTGAGTAGTATGTAGAAAGGAATTGGGCCCTCATCCTCACAAGTTCAAAAGCATAGTGAGTTTGTTAAAGAGACTGGATTGTCTCCCCAAATGTTTCAACAGATGGACTTGGACCTAGAAAGAAGTATTAGAAGTTTGGGAAGAGGCCTGATGAGGCCATAATTCTTATTTGTTTTTAGGTTTTCTTGGGTTATTCTCCTATTGTTTTTTGTTTGATCTATTTTTTTTATCATCTTTAGCAGATTATATTGTTTATCTTGGCCTTAGGGGCCTAGTCTTCTTGTTTATTATATAGGGTTAGGTCCCTAGTATAAAAAACCCAGCTTTGCCCTTAATAAAAATAACTCTAATTAATACTAACCTTTGCACTGAAATGGCTTTAACTAGAGTTAACTTAGATTTCATAATTATCTATAACCATAGTTGCATATTTTATGCCAACATTTGGTAGTTCCACTTGGACTTTAGTTAACTAATATCTAGAGGGAGGCATCCATTGGAGTTTTGGAAGCTAACATTAATAAAAATAGAAAACTGGTGGGATTAAATACTTACAAACTCCAAAACTAAATGAACTAGTGAGTCATTGTCAGAAGTAAAGGCATCCTTCTTCAGGTCACACAGGGAAGAATTATGGGTCACATTTGCACATATGTTGTGGCCTTGAATATTAATACAAGCTAAACATTAAGAAGGCTCAATAATTCAAATTAAAAAACCCATTAAGTGGACTTTGGAGAAACTGATGACCCTCAAGAACATTGACACACCTTGGACCAGAGCTATTGACTATTGGTTTGAGACTACATTCAATTCATTCTTAATTGTTTGGGATGTTCAAGGTTGAACAAACTTCAAAGACAATAAACCTAAGTTTATCGAAGGGGCAAGAGAATGGTTCTTGAACAAGGTACCACTCATAATTCATAACCTCTTTATGGATAAAGGGTTGGTAAGAGAAGGAAACTAATTCCTTTAGCAGTTATGCATCTAAGGGATGATGTGAAAAAACAAGGGGGATCCTCAAAAGATATGACTTATCAGAATACTTGATCTAAATAAGTGGGGTAGGTTAAATAAGATGTAGAGGGATAGGAGGATAAGTATTGAATTAGAAATAAGTTAGTTAAGAGAGAAGGAGAAGAAGACTAATAAGAGAGTAAATCAAAGAAGTTATAGAAGATCAAAATGTTGAACGAAGAAATGAGAAAACAAATTGAAGAAGAGAGAGTTAGATCAGAGGCTAGGAGAGAAACATAAAATAAAGAAAGAGAATATATGATATTAAGGATAACTATGATAGTGGAAGACACCAATCTAGACTCCACCAATGAAGATCCCCATATTGAAAATTAGGGTGTTATCCCTTTGACAAAAATAAATGAGTTAACATTAGTACCATTGAAAGGCATAGAGGAAGTTAGTGAAAAAAATATAATAGAGGAGATACTATACCACACATCGTAAAAATTCAAAAATGATATACAACAGGGATGATCATAGTTAGCTACATTGATGGGAACACCCAAACTATTCAAAACCCTAGGCACATAAGACCAACTGATGGTGATAAGTATGGCCCACAGTGAACGAGGCTTAGAAATTAGTAAGGGAAGTGAAGGAGAAGATAAAATACAAGATACCATAAAAATAGGAAAAGATAATTATCACGGGGAACCAAGTTGAGATTTTAACAATTGAAGAAGGGATTACGAGAGTAGATAATCAAGAAGAAACATATAGTAGTAGAATAATATAACAAATAGATGTTGAGATGAATACAATGTCACATCCCCAAAATATGAACCATAAAATTTTGAGTTCTTTGAGGTGTGAACTGAATTCCAACAGGTGTAGATGTTTATGAGGTAAGTTATACCGATAATGTATGTTATGCTCCTCATTTATTTACACCACATGTGATCCGAGTTCAAGAAAAAATTACTTAATATTTAAGTTTTATGATTGTTAGTTGATTTAAAGACCATTATTGAGAGGTTAAGACAATTATTTTTCACTAAAAAACCAAGGAAGTAAAACAACTTTATCTAAGAACTAGTAAGAGATTTTTATTAAACAAGGTAACATAGACTCATTAACTGATAATGTCTTATGTTGGTCAATATTAAAATGTGTAACAATGAGGGATTATCAACAATGGTCACTTTTTCATGTCTTTGTATGCTTTACGTCTGCAATCTTAAAACCTAATGATGAATAAGACTCCAAAAATCAACCTCCTTTACCTTAAAACTCTAGGTGTGCTTGTGAGGGCTAGAAAGCTAGGAAATGTGGTAAAGTGTAATGGGTTGAGTTGACCCCAATCATCTTATTTATATGATTTATATATGCTTATGTATTTAATACTAGGATGAGGGAAATCAATCCACATATAATTCTCCCACATATTGTGGATGTGAAATTGTGCTCCTTCATTATATGTATGCAGCTAGAGATTCGGATTTCATACTTGAAAATGCTTACTTTGAACTGGATTTGGTATGATTTAAAATTGGATTTTGATTGCTCCTCATGATGGATTCACAATTTGGGAATAATAGTGATTATTTTTCAATGTGCAATAGTGTATAAATGTATACCAAATAATTGTCAAGTCCCTTTTAAATAATACATTGATATGTTTATTTGACATCAGTTGGGTAATTTATCATGCCACTCACACAGTAGGAAGATGGGAAAACCATAATGAAAGGTTTGATATTAAAAAAGTAACCATTACTGGGATAGGGTTGGTTTTGACCAGATCAAATCCGTATTGACTAGCAATAGCAATTGAAAGTGATAGAACTAATTTATGTACATGAGTATATAACTAAGGTATGGATATGTTTGTACAAGATATTAAACAAGTTTGAAATAGAAAGTAAGGTTCATGTAGGTGTGAAACAATAGAATGGAAAGGTCAACTCTTGAGATAACATGTAAGTGTGAGAGAATGGTGGATTGGGACCATGTTTATGCATTCAAGTCATTGACGTTACTCCATAGTAACATATTTAAATTATTAATATTTTTGTTAATTAAAATAAATCTAATTAAATGGACCCTTTCTCTAAAATCCTCATTTATTCAAACAAGTATTCCACATTAGTTGGTAAGTTTGGTCTCAATACTATATGAATTTAATAACCATTATATTTATGTCAATATACAAATAACGATGATGCCACAATTGAAGTGGCTTTCATAATAATTTAGTTGTTGATAAGTCATTGAAAGGGTATATTTGCTTATGAGGCCTTCCCCTCTGCAAATATGTTTTCTAATCGACCTTACCCTCTCCTTTTTTTTAGATTTATAAAACCAAAAAATAATATTTAAATATATTAAAATGCATACCTTATTACCCAAATTTTTTTATGATTCTTCAGTATATCCTAGAATGAGGCTTCCAAATTGATGATATGTAGCTATTTTTTTCCTTAGATCATATATATTTTACCCTAATTAGGATTAATGTGATTAATATTAACCCTAATATGATAGAAACATGTAGAATAATTTGGATATTAAGATATGGCATTCAATCATACATCTAAATGTAAGTTACTAATTTGATTATAATTATGTGCCAAATAGTATATGTTATATATAACAAGTACAAAATATGGATGGGTGAATATGCAATGCTAACTGTATTCTAGAAGTGAATATTAGATGGAAGCATGCATATGATTCATTCAATTTAGGGAATATATTTTTGTCTATCTAAGATTAGTTTTATCAATCTTGGTCAATATCATCAGCTGATAATGACCAATGTTGGTCAGTAGTGAGCTATGTAGAAATGAGGATTGTGACCATACAATCACTTTTACCTGTCTTTATATGTTCTATTTCTACAATATTGAAACTTGATGATGCATGAAACTCTAAAAAATTAACCTCCTTTACCTTTAAACCCTAGGTGTGCTTGTGAGGGACAAAAATCTAGAAAAAATAAAAAGTGTAATGGGGTGAGTTGACCCTAATTGTCCTCATTCTATGATTGACCTATGCTTACGTATCTTATTGGACCCCTATTTATGCTACCTAGTAAATTGTGCCAACTTAGCACATCTTGACGCATGACAATCATTACAAATGATTTCTCTTTTAATACCTTTTGCACTAGCTAGAAGAATCTTCAAAGACCTTACACTAGTTGGTAGGTAGTTTCTTAGCACCTGAGTTTGAAGGGGAATATCATTGAGTGCTTACATGTGGTAGTTGGAGAATGTGGGTGTTAGAGTAGTGGAGCTGGTGACATAATGACCCCCAATGATAGTTTAGCACCTGATATGTGCCCATCTAACCTGGCAAGAAGATACTCCACCTATAAAAATGAGCTTGAACTTGAAGAACAAGGAGGTGACATTAATGCAATGAAGCTCTATAAGATTAGTTCTATAATTATACACACATTCTAGTTTAAACCCAACATGGATACTTTAGATAATCACAATGTATCTCCCAAGCTCGCCTGTGAGCCATTGGGCATGTAATAATGTAGAAAAGATATTATACTCCATTTCTTCCTATAAACTATACTTTGTTAATGAATTGTGACTTAATAGAAATGGTGTTGCATATTTACTTGGGTGTTGGTCCATTTCATGTAGTTTAGCTTTAATATATGGTTACAACTTAACTTTAGTATGATTAATGATATAATCTTCATTATTGAGTGTATTACGATGAAAGGTTTATTTTAGGTCATTAATGATGTCATTGTGCCATCTAGTGACTTCGGTATACGTATAAAACCCACTAAGTGTTGAAACTGGCATGCATCAAGGGCCTAATACCCATTCCCAAAGTGCTAACTTGAAGAATGGGAACTTAAACATGAGCCACTCCCTTGACTCAGCTAAGTGCCTGAATGAAACTTAACTTGATATCCCTATGGCTTGCACCATTAAGAGCCATATCTAACTAGGCATGAACTTGCACCAAAAGACTTGTGCCTTTGAATAGGCTTGCACCTCCTAATCTTATCCAAGATGGCACACATCAATAGACTGCCTAAGTCAATTTTTTAAATGATTAAGTTCCATTGAGACTAAGGTTGTGCCATGTTACAACTAGCCTAATGTGGGCCCTAATCCCTTCATTGTTGTGCTTTGGGTGAGTGCACAAGGCTTACATCTTGTGTGAAATTGATGCCATTGTAGTAGTGCATTTAAATGTTGTGCACCACATACCTTTACTATGCTTATGCCTAGTTGTATCAAGGATAACATTGACTTGGATTGATTGCTAGCGCATGACTAAGCATATGAGCTAAACAAGGAAAATTTTCTACAACATTTTGGTTCTATTGTCAAGACCCATGTTGAATTTTATTACTACAATAGTGCAACAAAGTGATGCTCTAAGTTTTTCTCAAGAATATCAAGTGTTGGCTAGAGCAAGTGGAAGATAGTTTTGAATAGAAGCATCCAACATGTCAAGGACATAATCCAAGAGAATGAGTGGAAACCTACCTAAATGATGCTTTATATGAGGTGTTCTTTTGGAAACTACCTAAATGAGTGTACTGGTGGTTAGTTTCCTATACCACCTGTAGAAGATGAAGTTATGGCAAACACTTCAAATGGACAAAAGATCACCTAAAGAAGCTTGAAAGCCTAGATGATGTTTGGACATGTGTTGTGGACAAGTGGTGGAGTGGCACATTAAACATCTATGTGATAGAATTCACAGTGTCAACCTTATCTTACTTTTAAGAAGTAGAGTATGAGTTCTTTTGTAAACCAAGGGGAATGTTCATAAGAGGGCTCAACACTGAACTAAATAAATTGTTGGTGGATTATGGTATTGAAACCATAAGAGTGGAAGGCTAAAATCCTTGTACATATGAGTAAGCACAAAAGGTGATAATGGGAAGTGTAGGTGAGGTGTGATGGAAAGAGATGAGAAAACTAACACTTGAGAGCTCTAAAGGTAGAATTATAAAAAGTAAAGGTGTGGGCTGACAGAGGATCTAGAACCTAGAAGTGCCGAGAGGACCCATAATGAGATGGAAGGGTATAGGGAAGGATCCCTTGAACTGTAGTAGCATGATGAAAGAGAGGATGAAGTAAGAGACCAAGATAAATAGTTGTGTATAGAATGCCTTAGGTTCCTACAAGATGTGGTGAATAAGGATACATTGGAAGGACCTACCCACTTTGAACTTGGAGGATAAGATCGTGTATTGGATTCTCCACCAAAAAATAGAAGAATGATAATTAACCCTGTTATTGACATTGACTTTGATAGACTTCAAACTTTGAACCAGGACTTTGTAATTGAATAAGTGATTTATTACAAGGACTAAATGAGAATACCATGAACCCAATAAGCACCAACCTAGGAAACTAGAACACAAGTGTAAGCATTCCCATTTAGAGGATGTCATCTTCACCAATTGGGAAATAGCCCATAGGAAGTGGCTTGACACCATAAGTGATAAGTACCATGCTATTGAGCTCGATGGTGCAAACTACACCAATAGGGTCAATACTCAACCCTACAACTAGAGGCACTGGAGGACTACCTCCAACACAGATGCCAAGGGGCAAGTACCTCAAACTCTAGCACCACCCCTTCAATAGGTTTATTATGAAATGGTGATGCACTTGCTTGAGTATCACAACATAGAGAATGCCATGAATCATGTGTTGAGGTGTGAAATTTAATAGAACGCTCAGGTTATTACCTAATCAGAGTGCAAGGTGACTTAGTTTTCAACCACCTTTATGGATCACACCCATACCTGGTATCAAAAATTTGATCTGAACTAGGTTATGGTTGATTATGATATATTGACAGAGGCTTTCTCAAAGGAATTTGATATTCTTAAGTTTGAGCAACAAATCATCACAATGCTCAAGGAAATTAGCAAAGGGCTATCTAAGAGCATGCACTTGTATGACATGTGGTTTAAGACCCTCCTTTATAAGCTTCCATATGATATCCACCCCTCCCAACACATGAAATGGTTTGTTGGGGGCCTACTATTACCTTTTAAGAGAGAATTGTCTATGAAAACCTTCACGAACCCCCATGAAGTACTTAAAGCTACACTCTAGGCTGAGGTAATAGGTAGTAACAACACTAAGATTAGCCCTTTTATAGAGGCACAAATCATGTCAATGTCCCCTCATTTATAGAAGTTGATTGTTGGTTCAACACATGACACTCATAGCAAATTATGGTGTACTAATTATGAGATGGAGGGGCATAACAAGAATAATTTCCCATGAAGAAATGTCTACACCTTACTTCTCAGATGTGAAGTTTTTCATGGGCTGTATGACTCTCAAAATTGTCCCCTATTATAGCATGCCAATCAAGTAAACACTACTATATATTACAAGATGTGTGATGCCTATACTCATTCAATAGTGGATTATTGAGTCATTGATGAGATGTTCCCAAATATAAAGAGAGGCACATGGTAGGCAATGACCACAACTAGTGGGTAGGAAAGCTAAAAAAACAAAGGCTATGGCCAGTAAAATATTGGCTATGGGAATTATCAAGGCACACATAAACAAGGTGAAGGATGTGGTGGAGGAAGATTCCTATCACAATAATGTTACAAGTGTGGTTTGATTGAGCATTACCAACATGACTTACCCATGCACCTGGTGTGTGGGTATTATCGAGGACCAGATATAGTTGAAGATTATCTAGAATTATACAAAAAGCTAACTCAAGGTCAGCTTGGTGTAGATAAGGGTACCACCATGGTTAGGCATGAGTAAAAAGAAGATAAATGATCTCTTAAGTGATAATAAATTCAAAAATATCCACCTAAGGTGTAGACCATGACTCAAAGTGGGTTCACCACACAACCACCCCCTACATTGGCAAAAGAACTATTCTTGAAATATGGTAAGTTAAGCTATGTTGAGTGCATAATGTGACTTGAGCCAAAATCTACACCCTACCTTGAACCAACATGATAGAAGGATGTCCTACAAGCCATGAGTGTAATACAAAATTTTTAGGGAGAGATCCAACTAGCTAGATTTATAGAGACACATGCAATCACCTCACATAGGAAGTAAGATAGTTAAGAGGTTAAAGTATAGGAATGGACCACAATCTTGTGCCTCCTGCAATCTAAAGGGATGTTACCCCCATTGAAAAACTTTATTTTAGAGAATACAAGGAAGAGACCAAAGGAGGAGGCTATGCCTCAGATGATTGAAGTTTCTACACCACATATAAAGTGGGTTCATGAAGTAAGGCATACTTAGAATGCAGAGTATGACCAAGAAATACTAATAAACACCACCATAGATGGATGGTATATTTGTGAAGTCCTTGTGGACATGAGCATTGAGGTTAACATTCTAACCAAAACCACTTGGGAGAAGATGGGATAGCCACCCTTAAAGCCCTCCCCTCATCTATTGTTTATGGCTAACAAAAACTGAGCACAACCTATTAGGATCCTAAAGGGAACCATTGTAGATATTATGGACATATAATTCCAAGTCAACTTCAAGGTGATAAAGTTAGCAAAGCATGATAACTATCCAACACACTTAGGGAGGTTATGGTGTTATACCAATAATGTGGACATGTGATTTAAGAAGCACTACATAAATTTAGAGAATGATAGAGAAAGGGTGGTGATTCCCATATCAAGTGATCAAGGGCCTCTATATGTGGAAATTTTTAATCTCAAAGATGATATCAACCACATTTATAACATCATGACATGGGGTATTGAGAAGTTTAACCCAAGTGACTAAGGAGTGCTTGAATGGGAGGATGGCCAATTAGCTTTTGATGTAACTATCATAGCCTGTGACTGATGGGTTGAAGAGGCTTATGAAGTTATTGGCTAAAGGTGCCAACTAGTGTGGGAAATAAAACTAAGGCCAAGTAGAATGGGACTAATCAGGGTTGATTGCACTTTTAAAAATGGGTTCCCCATGCCAAAAAGGTAGGGAAAAGGGTGTTTTGACTAAGTAAATGGAAGCTTGCATAGCTCCCAAATTATGGAGGGATCCAACCTATAGAGAAATACGTTCATGATATGTAAGTTGTGTTCCCAAAGAAATAGATAAAATGGGTGCACTAGTGCATAACCTAAAGAGCACTGCTGCTCATTGGTGGGTAGTGCAAAGGCCTAGCTTGCCAACATGGAAAGTTGTGAAGGCAAAAATATGCACTAGGTTTGAAAAGATTAATGAGGACTTAGAAATACTTATTTACTCAAGGTATTTTGAACCAATTACACATGTGCACTTATGTGAAGAAACCTAGATAGTTTGTGGCAAGAACATGCCCAAAAGCTTGTGGGTGCATGCCTTCTACAGGACTTTGAAAACATGGGCATGAGCATGGTATGTTGTAAATGAAATGCACTGAGAGATAAGAGACTAGGAGGTACTCAAGGAGAGGTTAGAACACACCTTCTCCTTCTCTTCATATAACTTAGAGCTACTAGAGCCACTATAAGTCATTTATAGGGAAGTGTTTGAGGACACTACCATCCTAAAAGAGCACCTTAGAGACATATTTGGGGAAAAAGGACTAACACTCCCAACATTATTTGAAGATAAGGCACTTAACAGTGACTCTATTGAAGAGGATGATGAGACTTAGAAGGAGCGTAATTAGAAGGATCTAA
Organism: Torreya grandis; assembly: GCA_037957365.1. Taxonomy (NCBI): domain Eukaryota; kingdom Viridiplantae; phylum Streptophyta; class Pinopsida; order Cupressales; family Taxaceae; genus Torreya; species Torreya grandis. The sequence continues at coordinate 102,789 of JARHVA010002134.1, read as the reverse complement.
TAGGAAGACAAAAACTTGTGCACCTTATGGATCAGAACACCCCAGATGAAGAAGATCTAACTCATCTTCAAATTGAAACAATAGAGGGGATAAGTCAAGTTGAAGACTCACATCAAAAGAGGAATTAACCCTATCGCACACCACTCAAGACCACTAAAGTAGACATTGGTGCAAAAGGCAAGCCGAATATTACCACTATAGAAACTTATTGGTTTGAGGTAGAGATGGCATGAATCATAGACCTCCTAAAGGAGTTTTAGGACTTGTTCCTACATAGATACTGTGACATGAAGGGCACCCACCCTCCCCTTGAAAAAAAGCATCAAGCTAGTGGATGAGTCCCAATCTTCATACCAAGGTAAAAATAAAGATTGATGGAATGTTGGCCATGGCATCATCTACCTTATACAAGAGTCCAAATGGGTAAGCTCTATGGTAATAATCATCAAGAAGGATGGGCACATATGGATCTATGTTGATTAAAAAAATTTGAATACTGCCTACATCACTAACCCATTCTTGATGCCGTTCATCGATGAGGTCTTGGATGGCATCGATGGTTACAAAATCTATACTTTCATTGATGGTTTCTAAGGCTACCATTAGGTGTAGATCAAGGAGGAGGATAAGCTTAAGACAAACTTTAAAATTGAATGGGGTTGTTTTTATTATAATGTGATGGACTTTAGACTCAATAATGTGCTATCCATATTTTACAAAGTGGTGATCATTGCTTTCAATGACTTCATCCATAGGTTCCTCTAAGTCTATCTCAATGATTGGACTATGTATAGCATTGTAAAGGACCACCATGATAATCTATGCCTCATGTTTGAGAGATGTAGGTAGCTCAAAATATCTTTAAAATTGAATAATTACATCTTTACAACCCACTTTGGAACATTACTTGAGCACATCATCTACAAGGATGGTTTGCTTATTAACCTTGCAAATATAGCCATCATAATTCAACTCTAGACTCCTTCAACATAGAAATATGTTCACACTTTTTTAGGTCATTATGACTACTACATGAGGTTTATACAGAGCTATGTGAAGATCACAATGCCTCTAAAATATTTTTGGCACAAAGATGGCCCATTTTATTAGGGTGGGGCACAAGAGGAGGATTTTGAAACATTGAAGCTAAAGATGGCTAGCACACCAATTCTATAATATCCAGACTAGACTATTCCTTTCCACATCCATATCAATGCTTTAGGCTCTATAATTGATATCATATTGGTGCAACTAGGTGAGGGTAAGATGGACCACTCCATCTCCTTCACAAACAAATAATTGACACAAGCAAAACAAAATTACACCACCACCAAATGTGAAGTGTTGGTAATGGTCTATGCCTTACAAAAATTTAGGCAATATCTACTAGCAACCCCATTCATCTTTTTCACTTATCACGAGGTGCCCAAGTACCTCATGAATAAGCCTATTTTACATGGGTACATATGCAGATGGATAGTTCTATTCTAGGAATTCTAATTCTCCATTATTGTTAAACTTTGAAAGTAGAACTTGGGACCAAATCATTTGTCCTTCTTCAATTTTGGTGATGTAGTAACATTGATTAAGGATGACATGTTAGATGTGTATCTATATAGAGTCCAACACATCCTCAAAGAATTGGTGGAGATTGCCACTTTCCTAACATCTAAGTTTGCACCCTAGACTATGTCAAATAAGGAGAAGAAACAACTTGTTATTCACACTTCCCCATTCTAGCTCATTGAGGGGGAGCTATACAAACTAAGTAGAGATGAAGTACTACACTGGTGTGTTATAGAACATGAAAAGGAATCCATCTTATAAGAATTACATGAGGGAATTATAGGAGTATATTACACTAGAGCTTTAACAACATGCAAGATATTGTAGTTAGGTTTGTGGTGGCCAACCCTATTCTAAGATGTAAAGGAGTGTGCCAAGGCATGTGACATATTCTAGCACACTGGGAAGCCCAACCATTGGGATGAGATGCCTCTCATCCCAATTATTTCCTAGGCACCATTCAAGAAATGAACCATTAATTTTGTTGGACTGATAATTCTTGTAACATGCTACATAAGTGTAAAGTATATCTTGGCGACCACTAACTATTTGACTAAGTGGGTCAAGGCTACACTAACAAAAGACTATACAACCATTCTATCCATGTGCTTCATCTAGGAGAACATAATAAGTTGATATGGGTGCCCATTAAGTCTGAATAGTGATAGGGGTACTCATTTAATCAATGAAATAATGCACATCCTCTTAACTGAATACATGGTGACACACCATAAGACCACCCTTTATCATCCATAAGCAAACAACATTGCTGAAGAATTTAATAAGATCCTAGGAATGTGCCTGATAAATATATGTGATGTTGGTCATAAGGATTGGGATGATCATGTTTCAGTGGTATTATGGGCATACCACATGACATATAAGTGCCTAAATAAGCTACACCCTTTCAACTATTATTTGGCACTGAAGCAACTCTCCCCATGGAATTCATGGTGTCATCTTTATACATTACACATATTGGTCACTTAGATGACAAAGAATATTTGAGCACAAATCTGGAAGACTTGGAGTGCTTGGATGAAAAGTGTGCCCAAGCAAGATGGAGTCAAGAAATTAAAGAGGTGCACTAGAAGCTCTAGTATGACAAACACATCAAATATAAGGCATTGACTGAAGGATCATTATTACTGCTTTATGACTCAAAGTACCTTAAGCACTTAGGTAAATTAAAAATAAGGTGAATGGGCCCCTATATCATCCACCACATATTAGAGATAGATGCATGCATGTTGCACATGTTGTCTAGTGAAATACTCCTAGGGCATTTCAATGGTAACTGATTAAAGTCATATTATTAGTAAGATGGTGATTACACCATGAAAAAAACTAGCTTCTTGGTCACTAATCAGTTTGAGTTGAGCTGACCATAATATAGTTTGGTGTAAGCCAAACTATTCTTTTTCTTTTCTTTTGTTCTTTGTATAGTGTATGGAGGCAATAAGTGGCACATGACAGTCATAAGGACTTATCTGATGGTACTTCATGCATAATTTTAGTTGGGTAAATCAAGCACTTATGCTTTCTAAGAACATGAGGCCATGACACATAATTTATGGGCATGTAAATCAAACCCAGCTCTAGTTAATATGTCTAGCCTCTCATGTACAAATCTAAATGGGTGAGTCAAGCACTTGCATTTTCTAAGTGCCTGAGGTAAGAAATCTAAGTGGTGGGTGAGTGAGACTCATCAAACTTAGAAAAGAAACACATAAAACTCCATGCATAAGGTTCTAAATAAATGGTGCTTACAAGCACACACATAAACTACTTTGGCACTTCTACGTATAATACTAGTTGGATGAGTCAAGCACATTTGCTTCCTAAACACCTAGGGCCATATGCTTAAGTGTTTTGGCATGAGGAAGTTACCAAACCTTGAAGATTTGAAAAAAAAATGATAAATTACATAAGCACAAAGGTAACCTTTGTGCCATAGTTGGAAAGAGGTGCATCAACATGGTTGGGTGCAAGAAAGAAGGTGAAGATGCTTGATAGAGTTGGGCATAAGAAAGAAAGTGAAAATGCACAATTTGACTATGTGTAAGAGAACCAAAATAGAAGAAAAATCACTAGAGGGTCAATGCAAGGGATTTGTATGGGGTTGGTCAAGCCAAATCAAGATAAAGTGCAAGAAACTAACCAAAACAGAGAAGCGTGCTTAAAATGAAAGCATAACTAGAAGGGAAAGTGGAACTAAGGAGGCTAAATCATGCGCAAGTGATGTACTATGTCTAGGTTACCATAAGGAATGTGAATGTCATGATAAGTGAATAAACATAGGAGAAGAATCATCTAACATAGTTGACATCTACCAAAGTTTGAATGAGAAGTGACTATTTGAATTAAACGTCACTTCACTAAATTACCATTCGAGAGAATTCAATGAAGAAGTGGTAGAGGCAAAAAGATACACATTTAATGCATTGATGAAAAAATATTTCCATAAATTTCATAAAATTTTGCATTTTCCAAGAAATCTAAGTACTACCATGCCATAAAACACTTGTGTTAATGATGGTAGATAAGGAAAGGGTATAAATTATCAAGCAACAGACTTAAGTTACAAATTTTATAGTAACTTAAGAATAAGAGATAATCTAAGCAAAAACTAAAGAGCCAAGGTGAGAAAACCCTATACTATAAAAATTTGAGTGTTTTAAGGCACTAAGAGTGAATGACTACATACTAAGTAGGATTGCATTCAAAATAAGAGTGATTTAGAGAAGTGTGGAGAAAGGATTCTATAGAAACCAAATAGTTAGAAAAGTGGATTGATACCCTGACTGCCATTAAAGGCCAGTGAAGCTAGAGAACCAAGAGAGTAGTCACAAATCTCATAATTATAGAAGTGCCACCACCATTTGAAGCTTTTCTAGACTATACCTACCATGATTCAACACCAATAGGTTTAGGATGGTGAATAAATGAAAGGGATCAAGCTCTGAGCCAGTGCAACAGGACCCAAAATAGGCACATATAGCACCCAAAGCAACCACTACAAAAAAATAATGTAGAGATTAGAAGCAATGAGTGTGGCATAGGTAGACATCAAGGTGCTCACCAAAATATCCTACCAAGTAATGTAGTTCCCTTTGGAGGTCATGATAGGGGAAGATTGACACTCTTTATGCACATCTACTAGCTAAAAGAATATAATCACTGCACACCTAATTATTTATAAGACCTCATGCAAGATTGGATGGTGAACATAAGGTAAAAGTCGGTGCAAGATGATGCCCTATTTGACATCTTAATGTTGGAATATTGTCATTGATGTCAAATGAACTATTGCCGAAAGTGAACGGAATTGATTGCCAGAAGTGAACAGAATTGATGGCCGTAAGTGAACGGAATTGTTGACGGAAGTGAACGGAATTGTTGCCGGAATTGAACGAAAATGTTGACGGAAGTGAACAGAATTGTTGCCGGAATTGAACGAAAATGTCGACGGAAGTGAACGGAATTGTTGACGGAAATGTCGACGGAAGTGAACGGAATTGTCGACGGAAATGTTGACGAAATTGTCAACCTTGGCCGACCTATTGGGAGGAGGTGTGACCGTTCGAAAGGACCTTTTCACTTGAAGAGTCACGACCTTAATTTGTGGCTTTCCATGGGTTATAAATAAGTCCATAACGAATGGCAAAAGAGTAGATTCGAAAGTAGAAGATATATAAAAGAAGAGCAGAATTTTTAAAGGCAAATTTTTGTGAGAATATTGAAAAAAAAAATCAGCAAGTATAAGAAAGAGTATAGCAGCGAAAACACTAAAGCGTAGATCGAATCTAAAGGAGATAAAGCAAGTGTTCTATCATCTGTTGTTTTGACAACAAATTTGAGATAGAAGAGTGATTTTTTCTGAGAAGGTTGGTGCCTTCGTTTTGAAGAGATTGGTGTCTCTTGCTGAGTTGGTGCTCAGTAAAAGGGGTTGGTGCTCCTGTAGGTTGGTGCCTACAAAATTGTTTTTAGGGTTGGTGCTCCAGTAGGTTGGTGCCTACGAATATTTATATTAAGAGAATTTCTCTGTGGTTTTCTTCCGAAAGGGTTTCCACGCAAATCTGTGTTTATTTGCATTGTGTGGTTTTGCATTTGATTGCTTTGAATATATTAATTGCGGAGTAATTTGAGGTTTTGAATTTAAGATTAATAGCCGAAAGTTAAAAATATCTTATACTGATTCACCCCCCCTCTCAGTATAAGCTTGTGCTTAACAATTGGTATCAGAGCCGGTTCCTTCGGTGTTAGCACAACTGCTAGAAGGTAGATCTTGGAAAGCACATATGGCAGGATCTCAAGCACTAGATGGTTTCTCCACCAACAAGGCTCCTTTGTTCGATGGAACGAATTACGCATTTTGGAGCATAAGAATGAAGACTTACTTGATGGCCCTAGGTTTTGATATCTGGCAAGCAGTGGTAATAGGATACACAATGCCACAAATTGCACCAACGGATGCCACCGGGAAAAAGGCCAGTGAGAACAATGCAAAAGCTATGAATGCAATCTTATGCAGGCTTTCAGAAAATGAGTTTGTTAAGGTTATGCATTGTGAATCTGCAAAAGAGATTTGGGATAAACTCAACACTATTTATGAAGGTGATAGTAAGGTTAGAAAAGCAAAACTCCAAACCCATCGGAGGCAGTTTGAAAGTTTAAAAATGAAGAATGATGAAAACATTGCTGGGTATCTTCTTCGTGTCGATGAAATTGTTAATGTCATTCGAGGACTCGGAGAGAAAATTGAAGAATCTGTGATCATTCAGAAAGTCCTGAGATCCCTACCATTGAGATTTGATGCAAAGATCTCCGCCATTGAAGAAATGAAGGATTTAGACATGATGAAAATGGATGAGCTCCATGGAATTCTTACGGCCTACGAAATGAGAACCGAATCTGAGAGACAGTCGAAGAAGGAAGCATCATTCAAGGTCTCAAAAAAAGAGAAGATCAAAGAACCAGAATCAAGTGAAAATTCAAGTAGTGAAGAAGATGAAAATGAAGCTCTATTCATTCGGAAGTTAAAGAAAGGATCGGGCAAATATAAAGGAAAGTTACCATTTAAATGCTTTAATTGTGGTAAAATTGGTCATTTTGCAGCCAAATGTCCAAATAAAGGAAATAGCGATGATGAGAGAAACAAATCAAAGTACAAAAAGGGATTCACGCCGAGCAAAGACAAGCAAAGATTTGAGAAACAAAAGAAAAGCCTATACTCGAAGAGGTATAGCAGCTCATCCGAAGAAAATAAAGAAAGTGATGTTGAGAGTGATAATGAAGAGATTCTGTTCATGGCTACAGAGGAAAATGTCACCACCAGCAAAGATAATTTGGAGGAAGACGAAGACATGGAAGAAGAAGGTGAAGTGAACCTTGAAGAAGAACTTCTTTGCGCGTTGGAAGAAATAAAAGCATTTAAGAAGAAGAATCAGAAACTAAAGTTACAACTCCGAAAATATGAAGAAGAGAATCGAGACTTCAAAACGAAGACATCACAAGTCTTTGAGGAATCAAACAAGGTAATTGCTGATCTAAAAGTCCAAATTGAAGAAGCAAAGAAAATTGAAGAAGATCTAACGGATCAGCTAAAGAAGAAAGGAGAAGACTATGAAAGGTATGAATTTGAAATAGATTTTTTAAAAAGGGACCTAGAAAAGGCGAATTCTAAAATAACAAGTGAATTGAAATCTGAAAAAAGCACTCAAGTTTTGAATAAGATTCTAGAGAGTCAAAGATCACCATCTAACAAGTTAGGTATTGGGTATGAGAAAGAAAAAGAGAAAGCTAAGAGCTACGTTGAAACTCTTAAAGAACCAATGAAAAAGGAGACCAAGAAGGAAGAAGCCAAGAATACAAAAACCAACTCTATCAACAAAGAAAGCAAAGGAGAACAAAACTTCAGAAGACCATTTGCTCCAAGATATACAAATAAAACTAGGTTTAGTAATTATTTTAATGGATATTGTTATTATTGCAATCATTTTGGTCATAAGAAATTAGATTGTAGAAAGAGAGCCAAGGATATTGAAGTCAGGAGTAGAAACAAAGGAACCTATGGAGCTTCGAACAGAAACTACAATTCATTTGCTCCCTTATCAAACTTTGATGAAGCTATAGTTTGTTACAAGTGCAACAACTATGGACATATAGCACGCTATTGTAGAAGTGTTTTTGAATCTGTAAGACAAGATCAAAAGTTCAAAGCTCCAGTGATAAAGAAAAGAGAACCATCAAAGATCTGGAAGAAGAAGCAAGAAGAATCCATGATTGTTCAAACAGCATTCCATGCTAGAGATGAAGGACAACAATGGTTCATTGATAGTGGATGTTCGAGACACATGACTGGAGATAAAAGCAAATTCATCTCGTTAAAAAAGGTCAATGAAGGCACGGTGAAGTTTGGAGACAACACTATAGCCAGAATAACAGGAAAAGGTACACTTAGTCTCAATAATGGAAAAACCAAAACAGAAAATGTGTTATATGTGGAAGGGTCAAAGCATAATCTTCTAAGTGTTAGCCAAATGTGTGATCAAGGACACACGCTCAAGTTCTTTTCTGAAGGTTATGAGATCAGAAAAAGAGACACAGGAGAACTAATTGCAGATGCTCATAGAACTACAAACAACCTATACATGCTTGGAGAAATGAGAGGAGAGAAATGTTGTCTGAGTCAAGTTGAAGAAAGTTGGCTATGGCATAGAAGGTTAGGGCACATAAATTTTGATAATCTTGTGAAAATCAGCAACAAACAGGCTGTGCGAGATATGCCAAAGATAACAAAACCTTCAAGCACTCTATGCAAGCAATGCCAACACGGGAAGCAAACCAGAACAAGGTTCAGAACGAAGGAATATTCGACCACCAAACCACTAGAGCTGATTCATACGGATCTTTGTGGTCCTACCAGAACTGAAAGCATGCAAGGTGAGAGCTACTTTATGTTGCTCATTGATGATTATACTAGAATGACATGGGTAGCCTTTCTAAAAGAAAAATCAGAAGCATTTGAAAAGTTTAAAGCTTTCAAGGCATTAGTAGAAAATGAAAAAGAGCTGAAAATAAAATGTCTAAGGTCAGATCGAGGAGGTGAGTTTATTTCAAATGAATTCATTGAGTTTTGCGAAGATCATGGAATTAAGAGACAATACTCAGCTGCAAGGACTCCACAACAAAATGGAGTGGTGGAAAGGAAAAATCGAACCGTTCAAGAGATGGCTAGAACTATGTTGAATGAATCTAAGCTATCAGATAGATTCTGGAGAGAAGCAGTTAATACAGCAGTATATATCTTGAATAGAGGGCAAATCAGAGTTAATAATGACAAAACTCCTTATGAATTGTGGAAAGGAAGACCAGCTTCGGTCAAACATTTCAAAGTGTTTGGAAGTAAATGTTTTATCAACAGGAATGAAGAAAACTTGGGCAAATTTGATTCAAGAGCTGATGAAGGAATTTTTCTTGGTTACTCCATCAAAATCAAAGCCTATAGATGTTATAACAAAAGGCTACAAACTATCGTAGAAAGTGCTAGTGTTAGAATAGATGAGATCATGAATCAAAAGGCAAAAGAACCTTTAGAAGAGCCTCTAGAAATACCCAATCTTGTAGAAGAAGGGGAGGAAGAAAATGTAGAAAAATTGAGTGAATCTGAAAGGCAAGACACCAAAGCACCATCTCGCTTTGTTCAGAAGAATCATGCTGAAAGTCAGATCATTGGCAACATTGATGCTGAGGTGCAAACCAGAAGAAGAATTGTAAGTATCCCTGAGCATGTAAATTTTTCTTTGTTATCCAAGGTAGAGCCTAAGAATTTTTCTGAAGCTAGTCATGATAAACATTGGGTAAAAGCAATGGAAGAAGAATTAGATCAAATTGAGAAGAATGAGACTTGGGAACTTGTGCCGAGGCCAATGGATCAGAATGTAATTGGCACTAAATGGGTTTTTCGAAACAAATTGAATGAAAATGGCCAAGTCACTCGAAACAAAGCAAGGTTGGTATGTAAGGGGTATGCTCAAGTAGAAGGTGTAGATTTTGAAGAGACTTTTGCCCCTGTTGCTAGATTAGAAGCAATTCGAATATTTCTTGCATTTTCAGTATTCAAAAATTTCAAAGTTTATCAAATGGATGTTAAATCAGCATTTCTAAATGGCAATCTAGAAGAGGAAGTTTACATAGAACAGCCAGAAGGATTTCTCTTATCAGAAAACAAGGATTATGTGTGTAAGTTGAAGAAGGCTTTATACGGATTGAAACAAGCTCCTAGAGCATGGTATGCTAGGCTTGATAAATACCTACAAGACCAAGGATTCAAGAGAGGATATGCTGATAGTAATCTTTACATCAAAACTGAAGGAGATCACCAGTTAATTGTTGTGGTGTATGTAGATGATATAATCTTTGGAGGAGACAATAAAGAAATGTCTAAGATATTTGTCAAAGATATGCAAAAGGAATTTGAGATGTCCATGTTAGGTGAGTTGTCATTTTTCCTTGGTTTACAAATCTCTCAATCTAACAAAGGAATATTCATATCCCAAAGCAAGTATGTGAAGGAGATGTTGAAGAAATTCCATATGGAGGAGTGTGCCCCTGTTAGCACACCTATGGCTACAGGTACGAAGTTGAGCAAAGATGATGAATCTCCGAATACTGATCAAACACTTTACAGATCAATGATTGGGAGTTTACTATATGTGACGGCATCTAGGCCAGATATCATGCAAGCAGTAGGTATGGTTGCACGATTTCAAGCAGCTCCAAAAGAAACACATGTGCAAGCTGTGAAACGTATATTTAGATATTTAAAGAGAACCTTGGATTATGGGTTGTGGTACCCAGGAGGTAAAGACTTCACATTGGTAGCGTACACGGATTCAGATTGGGCAGGTTGTGTAGATGATAGAAAAAGTACAAGTGGAGGAGCATTCTTTCTTGGAGATAGCCTAGTATCTTGGTTGAGTAAGAAGCAGAATTCTGTATCTCTATCCACAGCGGAAGCAGAGTACATAGCGGCAGTGCTATGTTGTACACAAGTTCTATGGATGAAACAAACCTTGAAAGATATCAAAGTAGAGTATAATCATCCAATCTCTATATTCTGCGATAATACTAGTGCGATAAGTATTTCAAAGAATCCAGTTATGCATTCCAGAACTAAGCATATCCCTATACAGTATCATTACTTGAGAGAACAGGTGGCAGAACAACAAGTAAAATTGGAATATGTTTCCACATCCGAACAGATGGCAGATATCTTCACTAAGCCACTTCCAAAGGAAACATTTGAGTACCTACGACAGAAGTTGGGAGTAATTTCTTTTGCGTCTTGCCACTAAAGGGAAGCATCAGTGAAGGGGGAGCTAAGTACTAGCTCTTGGATAGACCCTTTGCCATTGATGTCAAAGGGGGAGAAGTACATAAAGAAGATGTCACAGAAAGGGGGAGCTACAACAAAAAAAAAAAAAAAGGAGGATTCAAACAGAAGAGACAGTGCAGCAAAGGGGAGCAGTTTCAGTATGTGGTTGCCATCAATGACAAAGGGGGAGATTGTTGGAATATTGTCATTGATGTCAAATGAACTATTGCCGAAAGTGAACGGAATTGATTGCCAGAAGTGAACAGAATTGATGGCCGTAAGTGAACGGAATTGTTGACGGAAGTGAACGGAATTGTTGCCGGAATTGAACGAAAATGTTGATGAAAGTGAACGGAATTGTTGCCTGAATTGAACGAAAATGTCGACGGAAGTGAATGGAATTGTTGACGGAAATGTCGACGGAAGTGAACGGAATTGTCGACGGAAATGTTGACGGAATTGTCAACCTTGGCCGACCTATTGGGAGGAGGTGTGACCGTTCGAAAGGACCTTTTCACTTGAAGAGTCACGACCTTAATTTGTGGCTTTCCGTGGGTTATAAATAAGTCCATAACGAATGGCAAAAGAGTAGATTAGAAAGTAGAAGATATATAAAAGAAGAGCAGAATTTTTAAAGGCAAATTTTTGTGAGAATATTGAAAAAAAAAATCAGCAAGTATAAGAAAGAGTATAGCAGCGAAAACACTAAAGCGTAGATCGAATCTAAAGGAGATAAAGCAAGTGTTCTATCATCTGTTGTTTTGACAACAAATTTGAGATAGAAGAGTGATTTTTTCTGAGAAGGTTGGTGCCTTCATTTTGAAGAGATTGGTGTCTCTTGCTGAGTTGGTGCTCAGTAAAAGGGGTTGGTGCTCCTGTAGGTTGGTGCCTACAAAATTGTTTTTGGGGTTGGTGCTCCAGTAGGTTGGTGCCTACGAATATTTATATTAAGAGAATTTCTCTGTGGTTTTCTCCCGAAAGGGTTTCCACGCAAATCTGTGTTTATTTGCATTGTGTGGTTTTGCATTTGATTGCTTTGAATATATTAATTGCGGAGTAATTTGAGGTTTTGAATTTAAGATTAATAGCCGAAAGTTAAAAATATCTTATACTGATTCACCCCCCCCCCCTCTCAGTATAAGCTTGTGCTTAACACTTAATCTGAGATAAATTGATAGCTTTCGATGCAACTCAACTTTATGAGTTCCCATGCTTGGAGAAGTTAGAGGAGCTGGTTCAATTCTTACTCTCACATGTCTACAAGGACTACATTTGCTTCGCATGAAGGCACATTAATATTTTAACACAATTGATAAAGACAATAACCAAACTCCTAGATACTGATAGGGACATCAATCAGATGATGGATGATGATGAAGAGGTGGAATGCATAACCTAGCTCCCAAAGTATTTCAAGGGGGGTTTCACATTCCCCATCAAATAGTACTAAGACTCCAATATGAGGGTGATGGTACACCTTATAATCTCCAAGCTATGCCTAGGTAGTTGATGGACTAATGTGACTAAGGCATAACTTTGTATCACCTATCACATGGTGCAGGGCATGTAATTTAATATTATCAATTTCATCATCAATGAATTTGTGAAGAATGTGTAGGAGTGTCATAGGGTAAAAAAGACATCCATGTGGGGATCCATTCTCATTTTCATTATCATGGAAGAGATTAGAGCTATATATGGGGACGAAGATAACCTCTGGGTCCATCTAAAGCACAATGACTCCCTGACATAGAAGTATAAAGACTTCATGATCCCCCCTCTTTCAATGCCAAATATAAGACTCACATCATGTTATGGTGTGAGAGGTACGTAGAGGCCTTCAGGATAGAATGGTACATCCTTTAGAGGCTCCTTCAGAGTATGTTCAAAATGAAAACCTTTTCCATAGGGTAACGCTATTGTGTAGTGTACTTGTTTCTAGTTGATGGAAACATGTCAGGGTGGCTAAAGCTTCCCTATGCCTTCTTAGAAAGATACTTTAGGGATGCACTATGCCAAATCCCCAATACATAATAATTAGACATTCTAGTCAAGGAACTAGATTTAGAGAGGCATAGGATGAGGAGCTAGTTCATTCGTGCATATGGGAAGGCCACCAAGGGTGAAGAGGATAAATCAGATCACCCAAATGTCTACCCCCTTTAAGAGGAAACCATATATAACCACATCCATATGATATACTATGAGATGAAGCCACAAAATAAGGGCCTTAATGTCGAGTAGAGTGAAGACCCTTTGATCTAGATGAATGACAAAAGAACTCTAGTGCTAATAGAGAAAAAGAAGTCTCCTAAAAAGAAGAGGGGGGAGACTTTGGAAGAGATAAAAGAGAATATAAGGCTCAAAATTTCCTCAAAATAAGAAGCTTCTCTTTCAACGTCCATAAAGAAGCATGCACGATTTACACCAAAGTCTTCTCCTAGTGTAAGAGAAAAGAAGAAGGGAAAGGTTCCCCTTGTGGAAACCAGGATAATCTTATCTAACATAGAGAAGGAAGAGGAGATGGAGGAAGAAGTAATTGAGAGGGGTATATACATCATGCTTAAGGAAGATGACTCCTTTTCAAGTGAATGGACCCCCTCTCCATCCCCTCATACTACATTATAGAAGAAGATGTGAAGATGGAGGAAACTCGACCTCAGTGAAGCTGACATTTAGAAGGCATAGGAGCTGGAGGAATGAAAAGAATAAATGATAATGGCTAGGATGTCAAAATATGCCACTAAGATGGTTGAGGCTAAGAATGGAGGAAACAAGTGGAGAAATGCAAGGTGTAGGAGATGAAACGGAGGAAAGAAGAAAGGAGGAAGGAAGGAGAAATAGGTGAGAAGCTTGATGAAGTGGATGCACATGGAGAAGCAATTCCCTCAGGTGCACCAACTAAATAAAATTTGAAGCATAAATGGGAGGACATGGGCCTATACCAAGATCACATCAAAATAATGCTTGAGTTGCACTACAAACAAGAGGTCATGAGGCCCAAGGGCATGACCCAAGCTAAAATTGATCGAATGGAGGTCGAGGAGATAAAGGTAGAAGAGAAAAAGTGCAAAGTGCATGCCAAGAGAAGGAAATCTAAGAAGAAAATAGCCAAAGAAGAAAAGTCTAAAAGGAAATAAATAGAAGAGAAGGCAACCTAGGTAGAAAGGGCCAGAATGAAGAAAGAAAGAGAGAGGAAAAGGTTGTCGATAGCATGAAACCTAAAAAGGAGAAAGTGATCAAAGAGACACCTAGCACCCACTCCAGATTGGTAGAGAAAGATACACAATAGGTGTGCTCTACTCTTGAAGGGGTGTTTGAAGATAAAGAAGGTGATCTTGGTACCTTAAAAGATCAAATAGAGAAGATAGTAGAGACCCTATAGGGGAAAGAGGGATGTAAGGTTAGCATTGAGGAGGTTCGTGCCAAAGAAACAAAATAAGAAGAAGCAATAGACAAGGGGGAAAAGTTTGAGGAAGAACCATTCTAGAAATAAGATGAAAAAACTAACACCAAGGAAAGGGAAGAGATGGACCAAGGGGAAAAGTCTAATGAAGAATAAGAAAGCACCCCTAGTAGAAGAAGAAGAAGAAGAAGGAGAAGAAGAAAGCACTAGAGAAATCACTAGTGTTAACAGTGAAGATAAAGAGATGGTCAAGGAAGAGGAGTATGAGCTGAGCTATAGGGAGAAAGCACAAAGGGAGTTCATCAAAGATGATGACTTCTACATGTTGGAGTACATGCACCCCAAAACTACCATAACCCTAATGAGCCATCAAGTTTCTTGGGACCTTAATTGATACATGGATGAACCTCAATTCAAGGTATCAAAGAAGAAATTTGAAGCACCAAGAAACTAGAAGAGGGGCATGACAAATAGCTTATAAATCTTAGGGATACGAGCCATGTAAGGTCAGTGAACACACTCCTCAAGATGGACTCATCAGTAGTATACAAGAACATCATCAATGATATTCATGCCAATAAGTAGAAATATATCATTTAAGAGGCAGAGGAATAATTGAAGGCAATGAATCTCAAATTCTAGTAGCTGGTCAAGCACATCAAAGAGGTAGATCCATCTCTTTTAGATGATGTGGATACTTCAAAAATGAAAGAGGTTGATAAAATTTGTGTTCTAGTAGAAAAAATGCTCCCCTAGATGAAGTTAGTGCTAGAGGAACAAGAAGACACTTGTAAATCCATCAGAAGAGAGCTAAACAAAAAGCTCGATATGGTGGAGGACCTCTTTGACAAACTAGAAGAGGGCATATGAGAAACATATGCCATATTTTTCAACTTCACCACTCAAGCATTAGTCATCAATGTGCACCTTCAAAATGTGAAAGAGGAGAAGGATGCTCTGATGAAGCATGATTTCACTATGGGCAAGATCAAGTGCACACATATTATGGCACATGTTAACACCTTAAGCACCAAGTTGAAAACCCAAGAGTAAGACCTAGAAGCACTCTTCTGTTCCTTTCAAATAAAGGCAAGTGAGTATGGGGGCATTTTTGGTGGGGTGAGGAGAGTTAAGGAAGGATTGGAAGCCTTCAAAAAAGAAATAGAGATCATGGACATATCCACACACAAGGATACATTGAAAAAAGTAGACAACATCATTGAAGAGATTAAGCTCACCATTTAGGGCTTTGAGAACTTCAAGATAGAGCTACAATAGAGAGCACCCAAATTTTGTGTAGCAAAGGCACTAAAATACTAGTCCAAGGGTAGACTAATAATTTTTTATGGGGTAATGTTGGGCCTCTTTTTGTGCTACCTATTGGATCATGCCAACTCAATACATCTTAGTGCATGGAAATCATTGCAAATGATTTCTATTTTGATACCTTTAGTGCCAACTAGAAGAATATTTGAAGATCTTATGCTAGCTAGTAGGTAGTTGCTTATCACTTGGGTTTGAAGAGGAATCTAATTGAGTGCTTACATGTGGCAGTTGGAGAGCATATGTGTCAGAGTAATGGAGCTGATGGTATAATGACCCCCAATGATAGCTCAACACTTGATGTGCACACATCCAACCTGGCAAGAAGATCCTCTTCCACCTATAAAAATGAGCTTGAACATGAATAAGGAGGAAACATTATTGCAGTGAAGCTCTATAGGATTAGTTCTAGGATAATACACACATTATGGTTTAAACCCAGCATGGATACTTTGGATAATCACCATGTATCTCCCAAGCTTGCTTTTAAACCACTGGGAATGTAGTATTGTAGAAAATATATTATACTCTGTTTCTTCCTATAAAATATACTTTGTTAATGAGCTGCAACTTAATAAAAAAGGTGTTGCATATTTACTTAGGTGTTGGTCTATTTCATGTAGTGTAACTTTAATGTATGGTTATGACTTGATTTCAGTATAAGTAATGATATAATCATCATTATTGAGTGTATTATGATGAAAGGTCTATTCTAAGTTGCTAATTGGTGTCATTATGCCATATAATGACTTCAATATACTTGTAAAACCCACTAAGTGTTGAAACCAACATACACCAAGGCCCTAATACCCATACCTAGAGCACTAACTTGAAGAATGGGCACTTAAACATGAGCCACTACCTTGACTCAGCTAAGTGTTTGAATGACACTTAACTTACTATCCCTATGTCTTGTACCATTAAGAGCCATATCTAGCTAAGCATAAACTTGCACCAAAATACTTATGCCTTTGAATAAGATTCTACCTCCTGATCTAATCCAAGATGACACACACCGATAGACTACCTAAGTTTGTTTCAAAAATGATTAGGTCCCATTATGACTAAGGTTGCACCATGTTCCAAGTATCCCAACATGGGCCCTGAGCCCTTCATTGATGTGCTTTAGGTGAGCATACAAAGCTTGCACCTTATATGAATTTGATGCCAATGTAGTAGTGTGTTTAAATGTTGTGTACCACATACCTTTACTATGCTTATGCTTAGTTGTATTAAGGATATATTTAACTTAGATTGATTTCTATCACATGACTAGGCACATGAGCTAGATAAGGAAACTTTTATACAACATATCTGATACTATGAGATTAATTAAACCACACGTAGTTCTCCCACCTAATGTGAGTTTAAAATTATGATCATTCACTAGATGAATGAAGCTAGTGATTTGGCTTTGATACATGATAATGCTTATTTTAAATTGGATTTGGTATGCTTTAGAATCGGATTTTGATTATTCCTCATGATAGATTCATAATTTGGGATGAATAACATTAATTGATCAATGTGTAATAGTGTATACATGTGTACCGAATAATTATTAAGTCCCTTTTTAAAAAGACTTTGATATGTTTATTTGACATCAATTGGGTAATTTACCATGCCACTAACACACTAGGAAGATGGTAAAGAAATGTTTGATTTTAAAAAGTAACCATTATTGGGAGAGGATTGGTTTTGACTAGATCAAGTTAGTATTGACTAACGATAGCAATTATAAGTGATAGAACTAATCTATGTACATGAGGATATAACTAAGGGTGTAAATATGTTTGTATATGATATTAAGTAGGTTTGAAATAGACAGTAAGGTTTATGTTGGTGTGCAACATTATAATAGAAACGTCAACTCATAAGATAACATGTAAACATGAGATAAAGGTGGATTGGGACCATGTTTATACACTCAACTCATTGATGTTACTCCATAGTAACATATTTTAGTTACTAATGTTTTTGTTAATTAAAATAAAATATAATTGAATGGACCCTTTCTCCAAAATCCTCATTTATTCAAACAAGTATTCCACATTAGTTGGTAAGGTTGGTATCAATAATACATAAACTTAGTAACCATTATATTTATGTCAATATAAGAATGACAATGATGCCACAATATAAGTTGCACTCATACTAATTTAATGGTTGATAATTCATTAAAAGGGTATATTTGCATACTTAGCCTTCCCCTCTCCAAATATGTTTTATAATCGACCTTAGCCTTTCCCTTTTTTATAACTTCATAATACCAAAAAATAAGGTTCAAATATACTAAAATGCATACCTTATTACCTAAAAATTAAATGATTCTTTAGTACATTCTAGAATGAGGCCTCTAAATCGATGATATGTATCTTTTTTATTTCTTATATCATATATGTTTTACCCTAATTTGATTAATGTGATTAATAATAACCCTAATATGATAGAAACATGAAGAATAATTTGGATATTAAGATATGGCATTCAAGCATACATCTAAATGTAAACTATTGAATTGATTGCAATTATGTGGCAAGTGGTATATGTTAAATATAACAAGTAGAACAAATGGATGGGTGACTATGTGATGTTGACTATATTCTATATGTGGATTTTAGATGAAAGTAGACCTATGGTTCATCTAGTTTAGGAAATATATCTTTGTGTACATAGGATTATTTCTATTGATCTTGGTCAATATCATCAGTCGATAATGACCCATGTTAGTCAATATTTACTTGTGCAAAAATGTGGGATTATGACCATATGGTCACTTTTGCCTATCTTTGTATGCTCTATGTGTACAATCTTGAAACTTGATGATGTGTGAAACTCCAAAAATCAACCCACTTTACCTTGAAACCCTACGTGTGTTTGTGAGAGCTAAAACCTTGAAAAAATGGGAAAGTGTAATGGGCTAAACTAACCCTAATCATCCTCCTTCTATGATTGATGTATGCTTACGTATTTGATACTAGGAGGAGGGAAATTAAGCAACATGTAGTTTTCCTACCTAGTGTGAATGTATAATTATGCTCCTTCACTATATGTATGAAACTAGTGATTTGGATTTGATGCTTGACAATGTTTGCTTTGAATTAGATTTAGTATCCTTTAGAATTGGATTTTGGCTACTCCTCCTGATAGATTTATAATTTGGTAAGAATAGAGTTGATCACTTAGTGTGCAATAATATATAGATGTGTACTGAATAATTCTCAAGTCCCTTTTGAATAAGACATTAATATGTTTATATGACATCAATTGGGTAATTTCTCATGCCAATGACATGCTAGGAAGATCAGACAACCATAAGGAAAGGTTTGGTTTTAAAAAGTAATTATTGTTGGGAGAGGGTTGGTTCTGACCAGATCAAGTTAGTATTGAAGAGTGATATTGATTGAAAGTGATAGAATTGACCTATGTACATGATGATATAATTGAGGGTCTGTAGATGTCTATGTAGGATATTAAGCAAGTTTGAAATAGATAGTAAGGTTTATGTAGGTTTGCTATAGTAGAATGGAAAGGTCAATTCATGAGATAACATGTAAGTGTGGGAGAATGGTGTAGAGGTTATTTCCTTATTTCCTTTCTTATTGAACCCTCCTGAATGGTTGCCACATATCAATAGAATTATCCCAGCATCTTGACTTTATCCACTTCAATCTAGACTAAATAGATGGTCGTATGGCACTGTGGTAATTGAGGATTCAATGTTACTATATCTCAAATGAGCCCAATTTTTCATATAGAACATAAAATAAATCATGTAAGTTTGGAATGAGTAGTCATGTCCTTGCCGTAATTATGATCTTTGCATATAGTGATCTTCATAAACATATTCAAGATAATATTCAACCTTAAAAGGTTTCCATGAATTTATAACTTCTAATTGGTCTTTCTCCCACAAAGAATGTGCATATAACCATTTCTTGATAGGTGAAAATTTATTTGCATTCTCTTACAATAGAGAACACTTTGAACATGTTATAAAATTAATAAACATATTAAATATATATATAAAATTAAGATTTAGTTTAATAAAAAAAATTGTCACATTTTTAAAATTCAATGAAGGTATTTTACACTCGCTAATAAACCTGAATTTGGAATTTTACCATTTCCATATATTAACTAGGTTGACAATATAAAATTTATTGAAAACCTAGAAATAAATTTGAAAAAATATTGATAATCAATCTACATATATGATGTACCTACAGTTCAAAGATCATGGATTAGACAATTAGCAAGATAAATCTAATAATTTAATACAAATAAATAGAGATGCACCACAAGATTTAAACAAATAAAATATACATTTCTAGTTGATAAAATGAATGATTTCACATCAATGTCCCATTTTGCTTATGTAAACACTCTACTAAATATAACTTCACCATCCAACATTATTATTAGAACACCCTCCAATCCTATTATTATGTTCTAGACTTGGACTATTATTATGTGGTAGTGGTAGTGTCATATATGAGTTTTGAGGAATGCTATAAGATGACTCTATTCTATGTGAGTCTAAAAAAAATTGGTTAGGTCATGAATGTGTGAGATTGGAATTGATGCATGCATGGATTGATCCATCTGTTTGACATTTGTTTTGGAGTGAATGATATATTTTTTAGATGACTCTTGTAAGGTGTTTTTAATCCTTCTATCATGAACAAAGTGTATGAGGGTGATTAGCTTGTTCATGTCTAGTAGATCAGGTAGGGCCATGATGGATTACTCCATGGACATTGTCATATGATTTCCATGATGGAAATAAGATAATATCGAGTTGATCACAATATTTAAGTAATAAACATTTAAGTGATGATTATGGATCAATCAATGCTCAAGCAAAAATGTTAAAATGACTAGATTCACATCCACATTGGATCATGTGATTATGAATGTCCACATAGGATTTTAAAGGGCCTACACCCTTTTCATTACATAGGGTTCACATCCTTTAGTCTTGGTATTCAAATCATATTAAAATTTTGACTTGGACCTTTTTTTTCAAAGGGTGTACACTCTTTATAGGTTATGGCTAATTTCTTGAAGATTGGCCCCTTTTTTGTCCCCTAAATTTGTGCATCTACCTTATATAAATATGATTATAATTACACTGAGAAGTGTAACCTACAATGGTAGTAAGCTATAAAAACATCTGATGTTGTGCCGATGAAAGGAAACACTCTAGCCAACATTAGAGAGAAACTTAATTTTACCACATACTAAGCTCAATTAATTTTTACAATACCACATATATATTATGTTTCAACATATAACATAAATTTTAATAAATAGTGTACTCTTTTTTACAAGAAATCCCACAAGTATAGTTGCATTATATTTCATAAAAATATCAGGGGTGTTCAACAAGTCTGTGAATACTATGCTTGCACTTCCATTATGGTTCAAAGCTGGTTCTAGTTGGCATAATCAATGTCTTCCTTTATGACTAGCCATATGAATTATATTTTTGGAATAAAAACCTGACAAAGAAAAAATGTGCCCTTTTCGTGAATACTTATCCCTCGCTTTGTCAATATCTCAATTATCTAGTCAAATGCTTCATCATTAATAATTTATTTCATGTACATCTCATTCACGTAAGCCAATATAAAATATGTCAAGTGATATCATTCTTGAGATGCCTATGCCACTTATTTTAGAAACTCAATATCATATATACACCTCAATAATGATAGCTCTTGGCATCTTTTACATAATATTTAATTTTATAGATATAGTTTTTAATCATGAAAGATCAAAAAAATTTACAACAATAATTATTTGTAAGAAAAAACATTGTTTATGTATTTATAAAGTGTTTTATAAATAAGATTTCATTTTGAAAATTTAAAGTTTTGTTTTAGTAATATTTGTTTATTATATTACCTAGTTTATCTAAAAAACATCAAGAGAAATCAATCTTGAGGCAACTATCATACACTTTTCACATTTCACATTGATTAATGTTTCTACTACCTTCTCTAGCATAAATTTATCATTCATTGGAAAAAAAATGGCCTTAATGTAGCTAAATCACTATGTCAAGCTCAAAAAGCTCTTTCTTTGGAAAATAATTTGCTCCAAACTCCACCATATGCCTAAGATACTATGATATTTTATTGACTCCTTGCAACAAGAAGACAAAACTTCCATATAATAGTTAAATGGATATCAAATTTAAGGTTGAAACTATTCTATAATAATTAAATCAATGTCAAATTTAAGATTGTCCATAAATTGATAATGTCTCACAAACATTACAATACACCAACACCAACACTCTCGATTTCCATTATAAATTATACCTATGAACATGATGATATAATTTTACAACTAATAAATACTTATAGATCAGATACCCAATTATAATTTCCAAACACCTAAATCACATATAAACCCAAGATTTTAATCTTACTATATATAATGTTTATGTTATCATGCTGCATATAATACACTATCACAATTATATTCACCGATTACATACTATCAGTTACCCCAAAGGTGCAAGGAAAGCCAGAAGAATTGAATTTTTTTTGCAATTATATTAAGTGTTATTTTCATTTGTTGAATGTGTTTTCTTTTTATGTGTTATATTGTGGTAGACTAATTTTATATTCATCTCACACCTCAAAGATTTATTTACTAAGAAAACAACATTTTGATATAAGAAATTGTTTTAGGAGAGCATCATAATTAACCAATTAATTTTTAAATAATATTTCAAGGGCTCATATAGAAATTATCACATTATATTATGCTTGCTAATAACTTCAACATAATTAGAAAAAATGCATTCAATATATATATATATACATATATATATATATATATATATATATATATATATATATATATATATATATATATATATATATATATATATATATATATCTTGTAATCACATAAAGTTCTCAAATCATACTACAAAACTCTTTTAGTGGTTGAATGACATAATGGATGGTCTTATCACAAATAGCTATTAGACTAAATAGTTATTTACAAATAGTTAAACTAATGCCTTATAAGTAATTCAAAGCAAATGGGATTGGTAGGTGCAAATGTTTGAAGGCTACTCTGTCGTAGGTCTTTGCAACATCTTCTTTTGTGTAGAGGGTGCCTAGGCAAACCCGTTGGTATTTTTCATAAATCTAGGCATTTTTACAGCTGTTGGGTTTTGGAATAACACCCTTATATTGTGAAGATGTTGGATTCACTACCTCCCCAACCCTCTTCTTTTTATTTTTAGTCTCTAACTCTACAAAGACCTTACTAATTCTACTGTACAATAAAAGAGCATGTTTGCGATTCACAATAAGTGACGAGGTTGAATACTCATTAGTCATGCACTCTTCTTTAGCTACCTACTCCTTGAGGATGAAAATTTCCTTTTCTTACCCCTAAAAGTTTTTTGTAACTAGAAAAAATATTACCATGACATTTTCTATACTTTAACTAATACATTCATGAAATGTGATTCTAATACTTAGAAGCATAAGTTTTGATATCGCAATTTTAAACTTCAAAATTAAAATGTCTAATATAATAAAATACAATAAGATAACTATATATCTTAATATATAATATAATATATAAATACATATTATATAAAAATATAGGTTAAAATTCAATATTGAAATATTAATATATCTAATAGAATAAAATATATAATAAAATGTAATAATATAATAAAATGAATGAAATAATAAAATATAATACATAAAAATGTATAATCCCCCCCAAAAAAAATATATTAAAATATTATATAATTACAAAATTGTAATATAAAACTAATTAATTATATATAATATAATAATAATTAAAAAGTATAATATTACATATAATATATATATTATAAATATATTTTATATTTAATAAATACGTTATATAATATATAATATTATAAATATATATATTATCTATTACAATATAATAAAATAATAATATATCAATTATTAAAAAATAGTAGTTAAATAATAAAAAATAACAATATCATAAAACATAAACCTTACTATGAAATTATAGATGACCTAATATATTAAATATTTCTTCATACAGGTATGGATTCAAGTGTGGCCATGTATATTTCTTCATGTGAACTTTTTTTCTATCAACATTGACATGTTTCACACCACCTATAGAAATAATGACATGGCTTGGTTCATACAAAATTTAGTAAAAAAGGTCTAATAAAATTTTCCCCAACTTGTAGTACCATCAACCATCTTCACCACCATAGGTCCCTCATTAAAACCCAAAGGAACACCTTGATTATAGTGGTCTTGGTGCTCTTCTACTGGCTTATGTACCATGTTACGCTTTTACTAGTTCATCTCAAACATATGAACCAAAAAGTCAAGAAGCTCAAGGACTTTGATTGAGGTAATATTATCTTTAGGGATTTTTACTATTTAGGGTTCAAGGTTTTAGAAATAAAAAAGTGGATCCTTGGTCTATGGAATTGGTATGTGTCTAGTAAACTGGATGCCTCTCTATCTTGTTATATCAAATACTGGATATAACACTATCATAATCAAGGCAAGGGAATAAAACTTGTGATCAACTAAGATCTCACAAGCTTTATGTGCTTCTTTAGTGGTATTGTAAGTAGGGCAGTTTGCATGATAGTTTCTAGGTATTAGAATTTTATAACTCACAAATTTTCTATTTCATGGTAGGTATTCCTTTCAATTTTTTTTCTTTATATGAGGTGTGCAAGGCATTTTTCTTTCATTTTTGATAGAATTTGTGTATTGTAGATGATAATTATGATGGTGATGCCATAAGCATGTGTGTGTGCACACTATGTATGCTATATAGAAAATCCTCAAAACATTAATATCACCTAAGATCTGAATGGGGTTTACAACTTTCTTTGAGGTACTCAATTCAACAATATATGTAAGACCCAAAAACAAGGATGTCAAAACAACCAATTTACAAAACTAGTCTAAGAAACCATCTCTAACTCTTCATGTCAGTGCTAGAACGGAATAAAACAACATATTCATTTGTTTTGTCTCATATGAATGAGTCTTGCAACTTTATTTGAGGTACTCAATTCAATAATATATGTAAGACCCAAAAAGAAGGATGTCAAAATAGCCAATCTGCAAAACTAGTCTAGGAAACCATCTCTAACTCCTCGTATCAGTGCTGGAATGGAGCAAAACAACATATTCATTTATTTTGTCTCATATGAGATGAATCTTGGGGCCTCACCCCTCTGTAATAATCCTCTAGCTAACTAATTAAATAAAAAATAATAATTTAGATTGACAATAGGAGGGGAAAATATTCATTATTTCTCATACAAAATATTACAACTATCAACTTATATTTCATCATTTACTTGGCTTGGATAATAGCCAATCATTATCTCATTACAAACATAACCACATTATAAGCACACATTAAGGGAGATAATCCTACTTTGGATATGATAATGTTATCACCAACCTCAAATCCTTGTTGAATGGTAGGGATAACTGAGGCAACTAGTAATGGTGTAAAATCAAGGCAAAAAATGCCATTGCTTGCTTCATACATCATGTTGAAATAGTGGAGTGAAATCCCATCATTGGTGACACATTAAAATGAAAGGTAAGTATTGAGAAGCTATATAATTAGTCAATTCACACCTGGTAACAAGTATCAAAGAGTGGCACACTAGTGTTTGCCAATGGAAACATTCTAGTCATGATGACAATATGTTCCACAAAAATATTCCTCAAATTAGAATAAATAGAGCTTTCTAGGTGAGAAATGGTGGTATCTGAGTCAATAATGGATCATAGAGCATCAGTCCTCATTAACACATTAATCCAAAGCAACATATATTTATTTTAATCCCATAAAATCTAAGGAAGGATAATGGGCATAAAAAATAAGAGCAGTGGTGTATTTCAAACCATATGAGAACCCACACTATAGAAATCTAGTTGTAAAATTAGAGTTTCAAAAGTTAAAACTAAAGTGGGGAAAATGGTAAGAAAAGGTTTGGACATGAGCAAGCCTCTGCTACATTCTACCCATAATTTCATGTAATGCCAAAATGAAATTCACATCCTATGTAAATTCCTCCTCCTCTAAATGTTGTAACCTACAACAATAATGTAAAAAAATGTAAGGTTAATAAATATAAATCATATCTATAGAATAAAATTTAATTGGTTATTTTTGGATGTCATGAGATTATCAATAAGCTCCTAGATAACACCAGCCTTGAAGCCATCCCCATTCACCAATTTCTTGGCTATAGTTTTAGCCACACCCAAAAATAACTAGTTAAAATGCATTTGGGGAGTAATACAACTCAAAATTTAATTTCTATATTATTTAGGCAAGATCTAGTTTGAATGATATTTTCAAAATTTAAATGATGGGTATTGTGTGGAATAGTCAACCAAATATACCATGTAGGACCCAAGTATAATGCTTAATTACCAAAAATTATTAATAGATGTGAACAAGGATGGAAACAAAACATAATTTGATGATGGAAGGAGTAGTGGGGTTGGAGGTGCCATGCTACCACACACTGAGTTTATTCCCATTGGTTAAGCTCAGCCATTTCCATATAGAAAATCCATTCAAATTCAGTAGTAGTAGAGGAACAAGAGGGGGAAAATTGATAATAAAGGTGAAATATGATTTCCTAGAGGTAGAACTAGCAACTGTGATAGAGGAGGTAGATTGGGAACGTCTTATAAAGAGATAAAAAATTCAAACTTATTTTCAAGAAAATGAGGTAGCTCAACATTATCCATATTCATAATCATGATTCCCATGCACAAGGTCAAATCTGCAACAAATCTCGAATTCAATGCAACTATTGTAATAAATTTGGACATTATGAAAATGAATGTGGAAAGAAGCAGTTTGACATGAATATACAAAATACAAACTTCTCAAGACAAAATTAGTGTAAAAATGAAAAATAATGATTCAATGTTCATTACTTGTAATGTTGCACAAGAAAGTTTGAAAGAAGTGTGGTTTTTAGATAGTGGTTGGAGTAATCACATGAGTGGAAACAAGGACACATTTGAAGACATAAATGAATTTGTGTAATCATAAATGAAATTAGGAGATGATAAAAAGGTAGTTGTAGTGAGAAAGGGGAGATTAAACATTAATACCAAACAAGAAGAAAACAGACACATTCCAGATGTCTATTATGTTCCTAATATTAAACATAATCTAAATAAGCATTGGACAACTAATACAAAAGGGATTTAAAATCTATTTTGAGAACGATGCTTGTGTTATTCTAGATAAAAATGGAATGTTGATTCCAAAGGACCAAATGGCATAAAATAAGATGTTTACCTTATATTTTAAAAGTTAGGTCTCTTTAGAATTTAAAGACATCATAAAGGATCAGGGATGGTTATGGAATTTGAGGTTTACCATCTAAGTTTTAGTGGTCTACATTTTTTACATAGAAATAACATGGTGAATGGATTTTCTTTGATTGATTAATGAAATAAATTTTGTGAAGGTTATATTCTTGGTAAGAAGCACATAAAATCATTTCCCATTGGAAAATAATATAGAGCAAGACTTCCACTTGAGAGTGTGAACTTAGATTTATGTTTGCCTATGCAGACACCTTCAGTGGGTAGTAGTTTTTATTTCATGACTTTCATAGATGATTATATCAAGAAAAATTCAATATATAATTTTTTGAAACAAAAATAATAAGATTTTGGAATCTTTTGATAGTCTAAAGTATTGGTTGAGACGCAAAGTGGAGACTACATAAAGGTACTGAGAATAAAAACTGGTGTTAAATATGCATCCAATAAATTTATAATTTTTTTGTAAAATAAATGGGAATAAGAAACAATTAACTATGAGGTATGCACTAGAACATAATGATATTGCAAAAGTGAAGAATATAATAATCATGGAGATGTCAAGAAGCATGATGAATGCTAAACATTTACCAAATCAACATTGATTTGAAGTTGTAGCTTGAGGAGTGTATATTTTAAACATAAAGGTACATAGAGGTACTAAGAACAAATAGGAAAAGTGGAGACTATAGAAATGTACTAAAATCAAACACTGGTGTTGAATATGTGTCCAATAATTTTTTTCTATTTTTTTTGTAAAAAAAATGAGAGCAAGAAACAATTCAATTTGAGGTATGCACTCCAACATAATGACATTACAAAAAAGAATCTTGAATATAATAATCCTGGAGATGTTAATCATGATGAAGGCTAAACATTTACCAAATGAGTATTGATATGAACTTGTAGCTTGTGCAGTATACATTTTTAACCATGCCCTGACAAAAAGTGTAAAATATTAGGTTCCACAAGAAGAATGGAGTAATAAGAAACACAATGTGTCTCATTTGAGAGTGTTTGGGTGCATTTCATATGCACATGTCCCTAATGAAAATATGAAGAAGTTAGATGAGAAAGGAGAATGATGTGTTTTTTGTAGGATATGGGTAACATTCAAAAACTTACAAAATTCTTGCTTGAGAAAGGCATATTTATTATTTCAATACACATTCTACATTGGCATCAAGGGAGTGTATTAGAGTGATGTTTTCACACTTATGTTCAATCTTAAATATTATATTTGATTATTACAAGACAATTTCATATTTAAATTTAACATCCATTTTACTGTCACTCATGATTTTTTTAATTTTTACTTGGAGAAGTCAATTGATAAATCATAATACCTTGGCCAAATTGTGGAGTTTGAAGTTTATTTTTTTATTTGAAATATTTTTTTGAATCCAACATAGCGATGTAACTAGATTAATGCCATTTGCCACCAATCAATGAAAAATTGGTGGACTAGAAGTGGGATTATTATTCAATATAATATGAAAAAATATTGAGATAAGAACCTTGAAATTGATCTCTCAATGTATTTGAGATATACATATGCTAGTTTTAATTTAAAAATTATAAATAATGAATTATTATTAAATTCAATGATCAATTTTTTTCGTACCAAATATTAGATGAATTCAAGGTTAGATAATAGTACTTTATATTTATCCAAACCTTAAAATTCAAAATACAAAGTATATGGGATAAAAAGTCTTCCAACCCAAAATTAAAAATAAAGCCTAAAATATAATTTATATAAAATATTGTATTTTGAAAAATAAAATATATTAAGAAAATATATTGACTATTTTTTTTAAAGGAAATTAAATTATAGAACAATAACAAAAAATTGTGTGATATATTAATTTTTATGAAGAAATTTGTGAAGTAAAATTGACATAGAAGTTAAAAGAAACAAATTTGAAAGTGTGATTAAAATAAATTATGTGACATATTAATTTTTGTGAAGAAACTTGTGAACTAAAATTAACATGACAAATTTGAAAGTTTGATTAAAACAAAAACAAACCACAAAATTAACCACTCAAATATATCAAAATTTTCATGTAAAATATGTTGCTAAATTTCTGTTAAAACTCTTCAAAATTTTATTTTCTTTCTCTTATAATATGAATAGGTGGTTAAATTAATAAACATATTAAATTATTAAATATATATTTTAATTAAGATTCTATTTAATAAAAAAAGCCACATTTCTAAAATTCAATGAAGGGATTTTACACTTGATAATAAACTTGACTTTGGCATCTTACCATTTCCATTTATTAACTAGGTTGATAATCTAAAATTTATTGAAAATCTGGCACAAAATTTACAAAAAAATTGAGACAAAATTAGTCTATAGACATGATGTACCTATAGTGCAAAGTTAGTAGCTTAGATAGAGATGCACCACATATAGATAGAGATGCACCACAAGATTTAAACAGTATATGATAGACATTTCTAGTTGATAAAATGAATGATTTCACATCAATGTCCCATTCTACTTATGTAAACACTCTACCAAAGATAACTTCACCAACCAACCTTATTATTATGTTCTAGACTTGGAATAGTTTCACATCTCTTCCACGTGCATATATATTTCAGCTATAATTCCTATCTTCTTCATGAAACAAATAACTCACCATGTTAGTTGACATTTCAAAGCAATAATAATAGTGAATTCATATAAAGTTACAGATGATCAAACTCATAATCTTAAAAGCCTCCACTACCATCATCCTTGCCTCTACCTTTGCCTCCACCTCCACCATTTCCACCTCCACCATTTCCACCCCCAATTCTACCACCTTTGCTTCTTCCAAAGACACCACCTTTCCCACCACCAGTGCCTCCACCACTTCCAATCTTGCCACCAACACCACTTTCAATTCATCCTCCAACACCATTGTTGGTACCTCCTCCTACTCTAGAACCACCACCCACACCTCTACTTCTATCACCTTTCCCTCTACCTACTCCACCACCACATTTGATTCCTCCTCTAGATCTGCTATTGGCACCTCTTCCTACTCTAGAACCATCTCCCACACCTCCTCCACTCCTACCACCTTTACCTCTACCTACTCCACCACTACCTCTGATTCCTCCTCCAAATCCACCATCAACACCACCTCTTACTCCATAATCACCTCCCATACCTCCTCCACTCCCACCACCTTTCCCTCTACCTATGACACTACTACCTCTGATTCCTCTTCTAGATCCACCACCAACACCTCCTCTTGCTCCAAAACCACCTCCCAGGCCTCCTCCACTACTGCCACCTTTCCCTCCACCTACTACACCACCACCTTTGATTCTTCCTCTATATCCACCTCTGATTCCTCCACTATCACCCCATCCACTCCCACCACTAATACTCCCTCCTCCTCCTACACCAACCCCAAACCCACCATCTCTACCAATTCCTCCCTTGACTCCTCATCCAACACCTCTACCTACACCAATACTACCACCTTTTCGACCACTAATGCCTCCACCCTTACCACCACCACCTCTAAAGCTACTACCAATACCTTCACCTTTACTACCTCCTCCACCTATGCTAAAACTTTCCCCTCCTCCTCCTCCACCACCTGTTAACAAATTATTGGCATTATCAACTTCAACTTCCTGTTCACTTTGGTGTTTCACATTGAGATTTTTACTTGCAACTCCAACATTTGAATGAGATAATAAAAATAAACCAATAATAAAAATAAGGCACTGAGATAACATCATTTTCACACAAGAATATTACTGATAAAATGTTTTTTTTTTTCTAGTTTGATAATCAACTATTACCTATCACTTATCCTACCAGTGGTATTAATGGATCCTTAATAGGTTTGAAAATAGATTGCCTTCACTCCACTTTCAATTGTAATAGTGTAATGTGCATCATTTGTCAACATGAATAATAAATATGGTGTCTTTTGATTAGAGGAAATGATTAACATAGGTGTTCACATTTATTTGACACCGAGTCACCGACTGACCAAAGTTTGATTCGGTTTGACCTAAAAGATGTGAAAAAATTTTGTTTCTTATCTATATGCTTATCCATCTTTACAATGGATAATTTTTAATTTTTTTTAATAAAAAATTCTTCCTCTTTCTAAATATTTTTAAACTCTTTTATGAAATAGGTTATACAATTTATGTTTTTGGTTAACAATTTATGCTTCTTGATAATGAGTATCTAGCAAATTTCTTTGCTACTATTAAATTTTAATTGAATTGAATAACAAGTAACAATAAAGACCTTTGTTAAAAAAATTAAAGATTACAGTTGCTATATGATAAATTTCTAGTTGAAGGTTATATTACATCGTTTAGCTATTAAAATTTTAGCTATTTGTTCATTTTAACTATGATCATTTTGAACAATCATTGTCATGTGTTATGTTCTTTGTACTCTTTTGGTGATTCTCACACTTTGGGATTATTTGTACTCTGGATTTGTATATTTTTCTCATTCTTCAATATAAAAAATTAAAATAAAAAATTGAATTTTACTTTCCATTTTCATTTACCTAATAACCATAAAACATTTAAATGCAGATTAAAATTATCTAATGATGAGTCTAACATTATTGTGTTAGGTTGGGGAGGATGAGGGAAATGTGTATTAAAATGATAGAACCAAGAAGGAGGACTTTGGTAGGGTTGAGAAGCCTATCAAATTTTTGGGCCCAGGTCCCAAAGAGGAGGGGAGTGATTATGGGGGTGGTGTTAAGAAGCTTGGTGGTACAGGAGTTCATAGATCTAGTCATATCACTCTAATCCCATCCACTCACCCCAAGGGAATTAAAATTTATGATAACTCTAAGTTTTTTGAGGATACCATAGGGGAGGGAGAAGATAAAACATCTATTTAATCTGTTCATGAGGAGGGAGGAGCAAGCCACTTTGCTGAACAAAATAAGTCTAGCTCAAGAGAGTTGGAGGAGGCTACTGATGAAGCCCATGGCAAGAAAAAGAAGGGAAATTTCTCGATGTGTGTTATGAATACTAATGAACTTATGGAGTTCAAAGCTAAGATGGACAAGATGTAGAAGAAATGGTAGGTAATGGTAGAATTTGCTGCCAAGGCTCTTCACCATATGACTTCGGTGTTTTCTACTATTAAAGACTTTGATGACAAGGTTAGGGATGTGGGGGTGGAAAGCCTTGATTATTATAAGGATATGGTCAAGTTTTTAGCCAAATATGGGACTATTGATACTCCATAATGGTCTTATTTTTCATGATTTTATGTTTCTTCAATTTTTATCTATTGTTTATGTGATGGTAATGTACTATTTATGGCTTGTTTGAGGCCTTCTTGCCCTAGGGGCTACTTTGTATAGGGTTTAGAACCCTTTTTTCCTATTGAGATTATCAAAAACTTTCTTGTGTTACATAAAATTCACTTTTAACCCTCATTCATCCTTG
Organism: Torreya grandis; assembly: GCA_037957365.1. Taxonomy (NCBI): domain Eukaryota; kingdom Viridiplantae; phylum Streptophyta; class Pinopsida; order Cupressales; family Taxaceae; genus Torreya; species Torreya grandis. The sequence goes on along the minus strand of JARHVA010002134.1, from coordinate 70,286 downwards.
TTACCTAGTTGATTTGGTAAACCTTGTTCAATATGATAACACTCATTTTTGTATCTCATAAAATTGTACCCATACAATGTATTTTTATAATAACTGATGGGTCATAACTACTTACATGTGAACATCCATATTGAAAAAATAGACTATTCTAAATCTATCTAAAAATATAATAATAAAAACTATTATTTTTAAAAGTAACTAATCTAATCTATTACCATTGAGTGTGTTTATTCCTATCTAAAAATAAACTAAAAAATAATAATCTAATCTATCATCATTAGATGGTTTATCCTTTTATAAAATTAAACTAAAAAAATGCACTCAACAACACTTATCCAATTAATTTGGATTAGGAGGACATGATTTATACTCATGGGTATGTGTTTGTCATCACATATGCAAGTTTTTTTTTAATATTCTCATTAGAGAATGATTATCTCAGAGCGTTTGACATTAACCTCAAAATATTTCACATTATGAAGTGTGTAAAATGGTGTCAGAGGATTAATGGCACCTATACCATTTGAAGGCTCATTAATTGGATACATGTTTTTGAGTGCATTTAATAGTACTTGAGGACTTGATGTTGCTATATCTCAAATGAGCTAGATTTTGCATATAGATCATAAAATCAATGGTGTAGGCTTGGAATGAATAGTCATGTCCTTGCCATAATTGTGACCTTTGCATATAATGATCATCATAGACATATTCAGTATAATCTTCAACCTTGAAGGCTTCCACTAATTTATACCCAGTTGATTTAGGCTCATATTTTATCTGGTCTTTCTCCCACAAAAAATGTGCATACAACCATTTATTGATAGTGAAAATTTATTTGCATTCTCTTATAATAGAGAGAAATTTGAATAGTTTATTAAATTAATAAACTTATTACATTATATATATATATATATATATATATATATATATATATATATATATATATATATATATGAGATTCATTTTAATAAAAAAATTGTCACATTTTTAAAATTTAATGAAGGGATTTTATAATCAATAATAAGCTTGAATTTGGCATTTTACCATTTCCATTTATTAATCAAGTTGACAATCTAAAATTTATTGAAACCTAGAAAGAAATTTGCAAAACTATTAATACAAAATCAATGCACATAGATTATGTACCTATAGTTCAAATATAATGGCTTAGACAATTTGCAAGATAAATCCAATAATTGAGTATAGATAAATAGAGATGCACCACAAGATTTAAATGATAAATGATATACATTTATAGTTGATAAAATGAATGATTTCACATTAATGTCCTATTTTGCTTATGCAAACACTCTACTAAAGACAACTTCACCATCCAACATTATTATTAGAACACCCTCCAACCTTATTTTTATGTTTTAGACTTAGAATATTATTATGTGGTATTAGTAGTGTCATATGCGAGTTTGGAGGAATGATATAAGATGACTCTATTCTATGTGAGTTTGGAACAAAGTTATCAGGTCATGAATGTGTGAGATTGGAATTGATGCATGCATGGATTGACCCATCTATTTGACATTTGTTTTGGAGTGAATGATATATTTTTTAGATGACTCTTGTAAGGTGTTTTGAATCCTTCTATTATGAACAAAGTGTATAGGGGTGATTAGCCTATTCATGTCTAGTAGATCAGGTAGGGCCATGATGGATTGCTCCATGGAGATTGTCATATAATTTCCATGATGGAAATAAGATAATATCGAGTTGATCATAGTATTTAAGTAATAAAAATTTAAGTGATGATTATGGATCAATCGATGATCAATATTTTTTTTCCAAATGACTAGATTCACATCTACATCAGATCATGTGGTTATGAATGTACTCATAGGATTTGAAAGGGCATACACCCTTTTCATTACATAGGGTTCATGTCCTTTAGTTTTGGTATTCAAATCCTATTAAAATTTTAACTTGGACCTTTTTTTTTCAAAGGGAATACACTCTTTATAAGTTATGGTTAATTTCTTGAAGATTGGCCCCTTTTTTGTCCACTAAATTTATGCATGTACCGTATATAAATATGATTATAATCACACTGAGAAGTGTAACCTATAATGATAGTAAGTTGGAGAAACATTTGATATTGTTACTGTGAAAGGAAAAACTCTAGCCAACATTAGAGAGAAACTTATTTTTACCACATAATAAGCTTTATTAATTTTTAAAATACCACATATATATTATTTTTCAAAATATAACATAAATTTTAAGAAATAATACACTCTTTTTTACAAGAAAATCCACAAGTCTAGTTTCACTATATTTCATAAAAATATCAGGGGTGTTCAACAAGTCTGCGAATACTATGCTCACACTTCCATTATGGTTTAGAGCTTGTTTTAGTTGGCATAATAAATGCCTTCTTTTATGACCATCCATATGAATTATATTTTTGGAATAAAAACCTGACCAAGAAGAAGTGTGCCCTTGTTGTGAAGATTTATCCCTCACTTTGTCAATATCTCAATTATTTGGTTGAATGCTTCACCATTATTAATTTATTTCACGTACATATCATTCACATAAGCTAATGTAAAATATGTCAAGTGATATCATTCTCAAAATGCCTATGCCACTTATGTCAAAAACTTAATATCATAAATACACCTCAAGAATGATATCTCTCGACATCTTTTACATAGTATGTAATTTTATAGATATAGCTTTTAATCGTGGAAGATCAATTTTTTGTACAACAATACTTATTTGTAAGAAAAAATATTGTTTGTGTATTTATAAATTTTTTCTTAAATAACAGTTCATTGTGAAAACTTTAAGTTTGTTTTAGTAATATTTGTTTATTATATTTCTTAGTTTATATAAAAAACATCAAGAAAAATCAATTTGAAGGCAATTATAATATACTTTTCACATTTCACATTGATTGATGTTTATACTACCTTCTCCAACATAAATTTCTTGTTGATTGGAAAAAAATGGCCTAAATTTAGCTACATCACTATGTCAAGCTCAAAAACCTCTTTCTATGGAAAACACCGTAATCCAAAGTCCACCATATGCCTAATATACTATGATTTTTTATTTACTTATTGAAACAAGAAGACAAAAATTACATATAATAATTAAATATATATCAAATTTAAGGTTGAAACTATTTTATAATTATTAATTCAAAGTCAAATTTAAGATTGTCCATAAATTGATAATGTCTCAGAAATATTACAATCCACCAATACCAACACTCTTTATTTCCATTATAAATTATACCTATGAACATGATAATATAGTTTTATAACTAATAAATACCTATAGACCACTTTTAAGTATCTAAATATATAAATTTCATATATATAAACTACCAATAACAATATTTAAGTGGGACAATACCCAATTATGATTTCCAAACACCTAAATTACATAGAAACCCAAGATTTTAATCTTAATATATATAATGTTTATGTTATCATGCTACGTATAATACACTATCATAATTATATTCACCAATTACTTACTAGCAGTTGCCCCAAAGGTGTAAGGAAAGCCAGAATAATTAATTTTTTTTGCAATTATATTCAGTAAGTGTTATTTTCTTTTGTTGAATGTGTTTTGTTTTTATGTGTTATATTGCAGTAGACTAATTTTACATTCATATAGCACCTCAAAGATTTATTTACTACAAAAAAAAATTTTGATATAAGAAATCATTTTAGGAGAGCATTTTTTTAGTGAATTTTAGCTTATGTATCAGGAAAGGAAGAAGGAAAAACTAAATATAGGTATGGTTGAAAAACCTATTTGATTGTGTGTACATTGAATTAGATGATTGTGATGAAATCCTCTTTGGCTTGAGAGGATGACCTGCATATAAGACAATACTAAAGCAAATGGTTAGTTAGATAGATAGCTGGGTAGATTTCTTAGAGCTAGCTAGATCTCAAAAGTAAGAGCTTCCTCAAGGGCTATCAATCCACACATTTTAAACAATTAAGTTTATAAATATAATTATAAGGTACTTGCATCAATAATCAAAAAGTACTAAAATTGAATACAAGAGATGCTTGATAAAGAAATAAACTAAAGATGACTAATATAGTAATAAACAAGTTAATACTAGTGCTAAATAAGTCAAGTGTGCTTCAAAAAATCAAGTAGGGGTCTATGAATAGGCAAGAACATAAAAAATTGGCTTTGGTTGAGGGTAAGAGGGTGGAAAGAACTTGCTAGAATTTAGCCTGATAGTGATCATCGATGGTTGAGGTGACCATCAATGATCAATACGACCATCAATGGTTAGACAAATCATCGGTGGTCAAGGTGACCATTGATGATTACTATGTATTGGAGGTTGGTAAATAACTAATTGACAAGATCACAAAGTTGGGTTTCATGAGATGGGTTGGTGCTAGACTAATTATGAAATAGAAATAAAGTAAATGAATATTTTAAAATAAGTGCTTATCTTATAGAAGGTTGATGGAGTAGGTGTTTGAGGTGCTTGGCCTATTAGTGGATTTTGGCATGATTCTGATAGAGTAACAGTACTTGACACTTTGGTAGAGTGGTAATAGCAAGTTGGATCTCTAACATGATGGATGGATCATTAAATCATTGATAAAGATTGGACTAAAAAAAATAAACTGTAGATGCATAAGCTCTTGACAATAATTATAGATAATTTTCACCTCACTACTCCTCTCTTTTTATAGGCATAGGTAAGAGGTTTAAGTGGAGGTTCAACTGGGTTATCTAATTATAATTCACACATGTAATATATCGCATGTGGATCAAAGCATGTTTAAAAAAAAAAAAGAAGGAACTTGTTTTTGCATATTGTAGGTTAAGGAGGTGTACCCTAACCATTAGTGGTTAGGGTGACTGTCGGTGGTCATCTTGACCATTAGTGATCAAGGGTGAAAGGTGAAGATGGGTAAAAAGTTTGGTTAGCGAGGTGGTCAATCTTAAATTGGGTTAGGCTTAGTTATTCATCAAAAGGTGAAATTGGTCCAAAGGGGTTTTGAAGGTGGTCTAAGGGTGTTTTGACACTCATAATTATGGTATGTGGATTTTTGGTGTCTACATTTTCCCCCTTTTTGTTATGTGGCTTGAATCAACAAGATATAAAACAAAAATGGATTGCTGGTCAAAGGTCTGGTTGCCTTGAGTATGGGAGGAGGTGTTCCCCCTCAAATTGAGAGTTGATGAGGTAAAAAAAAATCAAGTATGGGTTTGATAATTGGTAGAAGCTAATGATGATAGGTGAACATTATGAATGCAAGTGATAGGTTGGGAATTGAAGAGTGAACAAGTGCATAAAGTATGATATCCAAGATCATGCATTGACTAGGTTACCATAGTAAAAAAAAGGTTAGTGCTAGAAGGATAAGTTACAAATGGACTGCTTGACCACATTTAGGCATGGTAGTTAGGTACACTCATAAACACAAGTCTCCTAGGAAATTTTTATGTTTTAGTTGGTATCCAAGGTAGGAAGTGCTCCTAGTGAAAACACAAATGGTTAGGTGAAGTTACAAGTATCTGAGATAAGAAGTGCTCCTAATAAGACACAAGTGGGTCTGGTATGCATGAGGTGGTACAAGTGCAAAAAGTATTTAACATGGCAATATTGTCATTGTAGTCAAAGGACCAGGCAAAATTCATTACAAAAGGTGCACTAGTTGGGCTGAAATGGACCAATGGTGAGATGATGAGGTGGTTGGGGAAGGCAAAAAAGTTGCTCTCATAGGTGGTTTGTTGGGTAAAATGCATGGAAAGAGGTTGATGGAAGAGGAAATTTGCAAAAATTTGAGATCCGAACCATCGATGGTCAAGGGTCCAAAGGGAAACTATCGATGGTCACCCTAACCATCAATGGATAGGGAAACCTTAAAGCCACGAAGGGTAAAAGTCAAAAGTGAATATTATTTAATCACTCATTTTAACTTGTTACTATTGAGCTCTAATATTTTAGAAATTTTGGGTGATAATATTGTCGACAGTGACTTCTTGAAAGGTGGATTGGTGAGTGGATTAAGGGGACTAAGTGGTTGAGGTTGAATAAGCTAGGATGTAATGTTGATGTGGATGGGGGTGGGAAGGTCTATGACTTACTCCTCAATGATGATCACAAAATGAGGTAGGGGGAGCCCTTAAATTGGTAGATTAGCTTGATTTTGTAATGGTATGTGAATAGGCATTGGTTTTGCTAGGTTGGGTTTGATGCTTGTGTGCCCTAAGTAGGGTTTGAGGTTTTTGGGTGGATTTGGTGGGTTGAGTTTAAAATTGAAGATGACAGCGTAGGTGGGGTGGGTAAGGATAATAAATCACAAGGGATTTTTAGAAAAATGGTAGTTTTGGGTAATTATTTTGAAAAGTTTAGGGTTGTAGAATTTCATCAGTAGTCACACATAGTGATCATTAATGGTCATCCTAATCATCAATGGTTGAGGACCATCAGTAATAGGGATACTCAACTATCGATGGTAATCATGATCATCGATGGTCAAGCTAATAGGAAAAGGTTAAAGCTTAAGTCTGAGGGAGGCTGATAGTTTTTTTGAGTGGTAAGTAGTTTTGCTAAGGGTCTTGATAGGTTACGTGGAGGAGTTAAATGTTAAGTTCAAAATTTGATAGGTTTAAATATGAAGTTGGGTAGGTGTATTAGGTAGAGTTATAGGTAAAAGGTATTATAAAAGACTAAGTTACATCTTATAATGAATTGTATAGGCATGGGATCAGCTATAGATACATGATTGGGTATAATGCATCTTCACAGAGATCCACCAGAGGATGACCCTAGTTGATTAGGTGTACATGGAAGAAGTGGGCCTTAAAATGATGAGGCATTATCAGTATGTGCCTTATGATATGTCAATGATTGTGACCCTCATCAAAATATGGGATCTAACCATGAACACATTCCTACTACCCACTGGTGAGCTCATGATCTTGCCAGAGGATGTGCATCATATTACATGGTTACCCCTATGGGATGATCTAATCTACCACATAGAGTAGGAGGATCATGATGATCATTTGGAGTTACTATATGGTGAAGATCATGATCATGTGAGATGGAATGTTGGTAGCTTCATCTACAACATGTTGTATGACAAGGTGCTAGGTGAGAGGAGGCTGATAACTATGTTGATGATTTTTGTTTCATGTTTTGCCCTTCCTGATTTGAGTAGTGGGTAATTCTCATACTTTTTACTAGGGGTGTTGGTTGAGTTTCTACTGGGGTGGACTATATTTAATTAGTTACCTATTATCTTGGTGAAGATATATAGGGAGTTATGGGGATTTATGACATCAGTGTCAGTCTAGTTCTACACTACTAGGCCTATGAGCACATTCAAGAGCTGAGGCCAATGGGATTATCATGGATGAGATATGTGTAGATTGAGTTCCTAGTTGGTTACATGAGGTGGAGAGTTGAATTTATTACTTCACATGTAGGAGGAGGTGCACATGATGTACATTGGTTCAAGGGTAAAATAGATGCACTAGTGATTGGAGATATTACTTGGAGACCATATGTTCAATTTCTAGTATGTCCTAGCTATAGGAGGTAGACATTCACCTTTTAGAGTTATAGGTAGATGATTAGTAGGAGGGATGGGGAGGTAAAACTTATTCCATTTGATAGGGTTCACAAGTAGTTTATCTTGGTTTATGGTATTCCAAGCACATTCCCTAGATATAGGCATGAGGACTCAGAGATTCTATTGTCAGAGTCACATCTAGTCAGGACATTACTAGATCATGAGGAGTTACTAGCTAGGCCATTGATAGATGACATCGGCTTTGTATATGGGTACATGGCATGGTATTAAGATTTATATGTAGTTATATATTTTGGTGATGGTGATGGTGGTAGGAAGCCAATGGCTATGGATCCAGATGTGGGAGGAGGCCAGAGGGCACAGGTATAGGGGATGGCCCTGATGCATAGACATGAGAAATGCTAGTTATGGTATAAGAACATATGGAAACATTATAGGGCTAGGTGGATACATTATAGGGTTAGTTAGCCACTATTATAGGTGAGAGGGATGAATCCAAAGCTACACTATACTAGGTCACCCAAGAGTGAGATGCTCTGAAATAGGCTAGAGGAACAACATCAACACCAATAGGTCCAACAGGGACCATTGATATGTAGAGGTACATAGCCACCATATAAGAGCTATGATATTATGAGGCTATAGTCTTCACTCACTGACAAATGGATCCTTGATAGGGTGATTACATAGCTAGGCTAGTATGTGGTGTAGGTGTAGTGACTCCTAGTCAGTAGGCTGCATCTATAATTGTACAGGTAGGTATCTCATGATAGGTGCCAGGAGGTAGTAGTGTAGTAGGGGATAGTGGTAGTGGTGCCATAGAGGCATAGCCATGACATAGTTAGAATATAGTTATATACTATTGTATATCATTTTGATTCTAGACTACGAGCTAATGTGGTGAGATGTATGTTTTGAGAGAGAGACATGTATATTCATTGTATACATTATGATGTTATTTGACACATGAGTTATATATGGTCTTTATTTATTGCTCAACTCATGGTCTATGATTTTCTTTGATATTAATGCTTATGATGTGATGTTTATATTTATTATGGATTATGCTTATCTTATGGATGCTAGACACTGATGTAGACTCACCTAGGTAGGCATGAGATGGATTTTATTTATGGGTATACTTTATGCCATGTATATATATGTTGATGCTTATGACATGTTAAATTTTAATGAGTATATGATTCAATATTTGAATTTAGACATGTGATGAAAATGGTTGATTGTTTTATTACTCATGGATGCTATGGAATTATTATGCTTGTTATGGTTATGATTATGCATTTGCTTATGACACATGTGCTTATGGTTGTTGTTAATTTATATTAAGGTAAAACACATGAGGTAAGTTAATTAACAACACTAGATAGGAGATTAAATAATATAATCAAGAAACAAATGTCATAATGAAAATAGTAATTAGTCATGATAGGATAGGAAGAGGGCATGATGCTTCTCTTTGACAAAGACTAAAACAAAACCAAAGTTGGATTAGATTAATGAACATAAGACCTTTGAATGATTTTAATTAACATTAGTTGGTTAAAAAAGAGTCTAGATTACATAATGTTAAGTAAGATGAAAATCCCTTCCTTATAATGTATAAAGGGGAGATGGATGAAAAATGGAACATTTATATGAGACTAGCATGCCTCATTTGTAGGTTTTCAAAGAGCCAATATAAAAAAAGCTTATTTCATACAAGGTGTAGAATAATCGATGCAAGAAGTCTACTCATGAGAGCTGATTGAAGCTTTCAATATTTAGTTTGCTTATGAGAGCCGATTACGGCTTTCAAAATTATTATGTTTTCACTTTTTGTTTGATAATGGGTCTTTTGCTTATTTTCTTAGGAGGGCTAGGGAAGATGATCAATGTGGGAAGCTTCCAAAAAATTGCTTGTTTTGACAAATGCTTTACTTAACCATCCTTCAAGGGAGTGGTCTAAGTTTGTGTGATTTGTTTAAGGTTTTTGATAGCTATCCTTTAAGGGAGTAGTCTATGAAATCTTAGGAATGACCCATGATTGCTATTGGTTTGGATTTTTCTTGTTTGATTTTTTATTGACATATGCTTATTTATATAGGCTTAAGGGTTCACCTTTATGAAGGCAAAACTAAAAGCACAAGAAGGTTGAGTAGGTGTAAAGAGGTTCAAGTGACAATGATCATGGGAATCCATCTTGAGAAAGGGGTAGAAAGTAACATGAGAATCATGTCATGGGTAGAGTCATGGTACCCATTATTCAAGATTAGGCTATGACTATGATGGTTAATCACATGATTTAGTTTTAATTAGTTTCCCATAGAATAGGGAGATGAATGTGGTTGAAATCAAGGGATGAGCTTAAGTTAAAACAAAAGGTGAACTTGATCCTTCTTAATAAAAGAACATATGTAGATGTGAAACATTGAGGGGCTTAGGTTCTTGGTTTCCCTCAAGAGAGGATAATTGGTAAGATCTTGATCCATACTTATGGGTAATTATATAGGGTCAAATCTAATTATAATCAAACTTTATCTGCTTGATTTTCTCAATATTGGTGATATGCTGAGTTTCCTTTAGGATGAGGTCTATGAAGTTGAATTCTCACACTCTAAGGTGTTTGTTATAGGCACACTTGATGTGATCTTAATAAACATGAATATGGGTAACGAATATTAAGTGATGATCATCAAGTAGCTCAAGCTAGGCTAAATAGTGCTGACAATAATCATCCTTAATAATTAGATATTGTAAAGATATGCAAAAATAAGGTATTTAGACTTTGAGAGACAAGCTAGCCTTTGCTCCAAACATAAGAGTTAAAGGGGTACCACCCGTAGGAGTTCTAATTCTAGTACAATATGCCCATAAGGTGATGGGGATGTGTGAATGCCAATCTTGACTAGATGTATTGAACATTTTAGTTAGCATGTTGTTAAGAGTTTTGTTAGAGGCCTCAACCTATCTATTTGCTTGAGGGTGATAAGGTGAGGAGAAACTTAACTTAATGATGAATGCATCACATAAACCTTGGACTTGCTTCTTATTAAAAGATTTACCATTGTCAGTGATAATATTGTGAGGAACATTTAAATGGTAGATGATGTGATGGTTTATAAATTTGATAATCTTCTTCACTTGGGTTAAGACTAGAGGAACAACCATTACCCATTTGGTAAAATATTTAGTCGCAGTGATGGTAGAATGGTGTTACTACAAAGAATGGGGGTTATTTCACCAATAAGGTCTAGACCCCATTGTGAAAAGGGCCAAAAATCTATGGATACACAAAGAATATGGATAGGTGCATGATGAAAATTAGCATGTTGTTGACAATTAACACATTTTTTCACATAATCATAACAATATTGGTTTAGGGTATGCAAGTAATAACCAAGACAAATAATGCATTTAGATACAATGAGGCCACTAAAATACCCCCATATATTCCATCATATGTTGCCTTGATAGCATGAGAGGCTTTGTGACTATGTAGGCAATTGAACAAGAGGACATCAAATTTGCATTTGTAAAGAATTCCCCCCATAATGGTATAACATGAGGTAATCTAGATAAATTCTCTTTAATCATTCTTAGAAAGCACAAAAGGAATGATGGCAAGGTTTAGATAGTTGAAGGTTTGCTGATACCAAAGGTCAGGTTGGGTCTCCTCCACATTGAAGATGGTAGGAGAATCTAGTTTGACATAGGAAGGTTGGGTAAGTCTATGGATAATTATAGATATCTTGGAGTTATAGTGTGTAGATGGGATCTAAAAGGTAAGGGAAGCCATAGTATCATCAAACTTATTAGTAGATCATGGGGATGACTGGATGTGGTAGTATTCAAATGACACTAAGAGTTTGTCAATTAGTTATTTGTATTATTATAAAACATCATTCTTACATTGGTAAGAGCCATTGATTTGATTGACCACAAGTTGGAAGTCACCAAAGATGTTGATCATTTTGAATCCTATGACTAAGGCAATTTGAAGGCCTATCACTAGGGTTTCATACTCAACCATATTGTTGGTACATTTAAAATCTAGTTTAAAAGACAAAGGAAGAGGCTCACCATCAAAGGGAATAAGGATGATACTAGCTCCCCCACCATATTGACATTTTGATCTATCAAAGAACATGGTGACATGATAAGTGAAGTTTTCCTTGAGAGAGGGTCATGATGGACTCATCAAGGAACTCAAAAGGAGGAGGTTGGTTGTCTACTAATGATTATTTGACCACTTAGTCAACAATGATTTTCTCCTTAATTATTTTTTATTGAAGGAACTCAAGGTCAAACTCTACAAAAATCATGAGCCACTTAGCCATACATTAATTTTTCTATGGATTTGAGTGCATATACTTGAGTGAGTCGGTATTGGTTATGACATAGGTTTTATGGTTAAGAAGATAGTGGTGAAGTTTGGTGGCCATGAATACTAGATCTAAGAAAAGCTTCTCGATGTGGGTGTACCAAGTCTCATACTCTATAAGTATGTAGCTGATGTATTAGATGGCTTGATCTTTGTGTTGTTCATCTCAATGAACAAACATTGCCCCTAGGGAGTGGTTAGTGGTGTAGATATAAAGGTAGAAAGGTTGGTTATCCTTGGGAGTGGTGAGGATAGGTGGAGACAAAATTTACTTTTTGAGTGAATCAAAGGCTTTTTGAGAGTCACTATTCCACTTAAAAGAGACATACTTCTTCATAAGGTGGTGAAAGGGTTGGTGTTGGTATAAAAGTTGGGAGATAAAGTGATGAATGGGTTGGAGCTTCTCCTATAAACTATGAAGTTGTTTGAGGCTGATTGGAGGAAGCATGTTGAGGATGGCTTTGATCTTGGTAGGATCAACTTTGATACCACAAAGAGAGATAATAAACCCAAGAAGCTTACCTAATAGGACCCCAAAGATACACTTCTTGGGGTTGAGGTAGATATGGTAATGGATAAGGCACTCAAATATGATCTTGAAAATGACTAAATGATCCTTGCAAAGTTTGGATTTTCTAAGAAGGTCATCCACATAGTCCTCTACAATCTTATGGATAAGGTCATAGAAGATATTTGTCATAACACATTGGTAGGTTGCACCAATGTTATTTAATCCAAAAGTCATGAATCTATAGTATAAGGTCCCCCATGGGGTGGTAAAGGTAGTCTTTTACTAATCTTTAGGGGCATTTAGGATTTGATTGTAACCTGAGAATCCATTTATGAGAGGTAACATCTCATGGTTGGCTATAAGATCAACTAGTTGTTAAATTTTTGGTATAAGAAAGTCATCTTTAGGGCAACTGAGGTTGAGGTAATGAAATTCCACATAAATTTGTAGTCCCCCTATGGCTTTGGTGATAGGTATGACATTCGAGACCTATTGAGGATAGTCAATGGGTTGAATGAAATTAATAGATAGAAGATGTTGAAGTTTTTCTTTGATGAGAAGGGCCATGCAAGGGTGCATGAATCAAAGTTTTTGCTTGATAAGCTTGGTGTCATGGTTGGTGACTATGTTATGGGTAGAAATGGTGGGGTCAATTATAGGCATGTCACTATAAGACCAAGAAAATACTATATTACAGTCTTGGAAGAAGGAGGGGAAGTCCCTAAGTTCCTTGACATTCAACAATTGACTAATTTTGATGATATGGTGGTTGTTCAAAGTGACCAAGTTGATATCCATGGTGGATTCATTCAATATGGTTGAGGTCTCAAGAGGAATGGATTTATGGATGAAAGAATCCAATGCACTAAGGTAGGTGAGAATGGAATCATCATCCTAGAATTGAACAATGTTAATGGTGGAAGAGTGATCTCTTATCATCTCATGATGGGTCAAAAGGATGGTTATTGTTTCCCCCTCCTTTTGATAAGTTAGGGGTCTAGGGCTAATCATGTTGATGAAAAAAAAATTATGTGGGATGATGTCATCATCATCACATGTAGGTGGAGGAGAGGTTAGTAAGGAAGGGGTATCTTCCTCAATAATGGTGATGGCAAGTGGTTTGGTTTGCTTCTTGGTGGGTAAAATAAAATTGAGGCCATGTTTCTCATGAGGATTTCTATTCTTAATGGAAATCAACTCATGTGGGTCATGCTCATATCATCCAAGACCAAGTCATTTCCAAGCACACATGTGGAGATATGTCTTGACAAAACTCAATTTGTCTAGATAGGAGAAGCCAGAGGTAAATGGTTAAGGTGAAGAGGAGGTGGTAGAAGCATCAAGTGGTTTTTCAAGTCCCCCATAGATGAAATGGGTTTGATATTGTGAAGGTCTAAAGGGAATAATGGCTTTGCTATTGGGGTCATATCTGGGTTGGTGGTTAAGTTTCTCATACTCTTGGGGACTAGGGAAAGCATCAAGGGTGAGGAGGCAATATTCCCTGAGTGAAAGATGTTAGAATGTGGATTTAAAATGATCTAAGGTGGGATATGATTAGAGGGGTTGGATGATCTATTTGATGCCTTATTGGTAGAATAATGTATGACTTCATCTTTCATGGTTGAGGTCTTGTTGTTGGCTGATGAGGGTATGCTAGATGGAGGTAGGAAGATGTCATTGGGATGGTAAGTCATGTTTCATGTTGAGAAGTGACTTAGGTCAGCTTGGATGGTGATTACCTAACCTTCATGCTTAAATTTGATGTAATGGTGAATGGTAGAGGAAACGTAACCCATGGAGAAAATCTAAGGTTGGCATAGAAAAAAATTGATTTAAAATTCACTTTCCACTACATAGAAGAGTTTGGGGAGCATGCAAGGTCCTACATGGATATGAAGGATAATAGTTCCTATGGTAGTGGTCATGATGTCATTGAAGGATCAAAAGATGGCCAAGGTTTTAGACAAGACCTTGTTTAGTAGGTTGAGTTGGCTATAGGCATGGGAGGAGATGATATTAATACTAGCTCCCCCATCAATCATGACCTATTTGATGTGGGTTTGGTTGATGTAAGTAGTAATAAAGTGAGGAGATCTAGGTCATCAAGATAGATACAAGGTATTTATAAATCTTTAAAGGTGACAAGGTTGGAAATTTGGAGAGCACCACCAAAGGCAACTAGAGGTTGAGGGTCTTAGGTTGGACCTCTACCAATTATAATGCCTCAATCATTGCTTGGAGATGATGAGGTGAAGTAGTAATCAAATCATATAAGCTCATCTTTGTTAGGGTTTGGTGGATTTGTTTGAGCACTACTCTCATGGATTCATAGGGGTTAGATTGGGAGGTACCCAAGATGGATATCTTAGGTTTGGTTGAAGTTTAAGGTGTTTGATTTTGGTTTAGTTGGGAGGTGGAAGATGGGTATATACATAGGATAGATACTTTGGCCTTTCCCTTATCCTTCTATTGAGCATGTGATCATGTGACCACATGGATAGTATGGATAGAGGGAAGAGTTGGGGTAGGATATGGGTTTGGTTGTTCATCACTCAGAGGTGAAAGTGGGGGAATAGGTAAGTGTTGGGTAGTGGTTGTTGTTGGTTGGATTAGTAACAAACTCATGGGAGTTTCCTCTATTAATAGATCATGCTCATCATAGAGATAATGGATAATGGTTTAGAGGGTTTTGTAGTTCTTCATGTCATGCCCTGGTGTCTTATGATAGGAACACACTTTGTGGTTGTTATACTAGATGGGGTGGTGGTTGTTATACCAGATGGGTTTTGAACAGAGAGGGTTGAATAACCTGATAGGGGGTAAGGTCAAGAAAGAATCTTTTAATAACCTTAAAAAAATAGTCGATTATGATTTAGGTAAAGGTGTAGAGGGTTTAGAGGTTTTGGTCTTGGTCGGTGAGATAGAAGTCTTTTTGGAAGTGGGCTTGGTGGTATGAGGTTTGGGTAAGGTGATGTTCTTATTTGATGGTTTTGGTTTTGGTTTTGGTAAGATGGAGGTTGATAAGTTGGAGGTAAGAGGTTTTGAGGTAGGTAGCTTAGTTTTTGGTGGCTTGGTGAAGATAGGTGTGTCCAAAAGTAAGTGTGCTAGTCTAACCAACAATGGTGGTTGGGTTTTGGTTGGGACAACCAGATTCCTACACATAGTGGAGGGATGAGTCCCCAAGATAGAGGGGAATGTTGAAAGAGGTAGGAGTTTGGCCTTTTAGCCTTTTACTAGCTTTACTTCCTTGGTCGATTTGGTTTTGTGGTTGGTTGTTGGGTTTGGTAAGGTAAGATCCACTTTCATAGATGGGTGATTAAGGATATATATATATAGGGAAGGTTCTAAGGTTTTTGGTTGGTTTGGTTAGTTTGGTTGGAGAAGGTGATTTGGTTGTTTAGGGTTTAGGTACCTTGGATGGTTGAGGAATTTTTAGGTTGGTAGAGGTTTTTATCTATTTGGTTGGTAAGATAGGGGTTTAGATAAATGAAGTGGTGGGTTGGTTTGCTAAAGGTGTGGTTAGAGGTTCATACTTGGTGATATAAGGTAGCCGTAATTTATACCAAAAGGTGGTTTGATCCATGTCAGGGTTGGAAACAAATTCTAATTTTTGTAGTAACTTAGAGAATGGTTTGTAGGCTAGTTTTACTCCTTGGATAGTGGAATTGAAAGATAAGCCAATAAGTTGAGAAAGGGGAATGGTGACCTCATCCCATTCCTCAATCAAATGATGTAAGGTTTAGATGGGTGGCTCTTCTATGGGAGGTGTAGACATGGTGGATTAATCTTTGAGAATGATCTCTAAAGGGGTAGTAAATTGCTTAATGGTTGAGAGAGAAGGTAAAATGGGTACTTGTTCTAATATGTTAGTGGAAGGAGGGGTTGATGGCTCTACTACCTCTGTAAGTAGAGGAGGAGAAAGGGTTACTTCCTTATTTGGGTTTCTAAAGGAAGAGAAGGTAACTCCACTTGCTTAGTAGGTGGAGAAGGTGAAGAATATATAGATTGGGTGGTTGGTTCTTCAACAATGAGCACATTAAGAACCATATTGATAGTATGGGCATTGTGAGAAAATTCAACATTATTGTTCTCATTTTTTATAGGTGCATGATTGGGGAAATGTTGCCTAAAGATTTCAAGGGCTTGGTTTTGAGGTGCATTAGGGTTATCCAACACAAGCTCCCCCTTATTAATAAGAGATTAGACAACACTCTTGAAGGTATTAAACCTACTAACATCATGGCCAACTACTTGATGGAAAGTACATAGATCATGCTCATTGTACCAACTAGGTGTAGGATGAGAAGAATAAAATTGATAAGGTGGTTTGATAGGAGGAAGTTGTATGATGTTGGCCTTCAATAAATTCTCTAGGATTGAAGCATAAGATTCTCCAAGTGGAGTAAATTACTTTTAGGTGTTTTGGTTTTGGTTTCTTGTGTTTTTATCTGAGGAGTTAGAGGAATTTGGTTGGTTAAAATATGACAGAGAAGTGGATTTAAAGACAACTACATTTGCAGTTTCCTTGATTTTGGTCCTTATGTTGGCTTGGTTACTCAATCTAGAGGAGATCTCATTGGTTTTGTAGGTAGATTTATTGCTTTTTAGTTTTATCTTTCCTTCATCGATGTCTCTATTTTCTAGATTATGCACCATGGTGAAAGATTTGTCAAAAGTTCTGAAGCTCTAGACATGTAACATAGAAGAGATACGCTTAACACATGCTTAAGCAAAAAGTTCTATCAGTTTGGGTTGGGGTAATTGTTGATTAGTTTTTGGTCATTTAGAGTAAAAAATGCACACCCCCTATTTTGTGCATAACTCTTCAATCCATGTTTTGGCTAAAATCATTCATCAAGGTTCCCTGTTAGACCTGTTCCATGAAAAAACCAAGTGTTTACCTCTTTTCATTTAACCAAGTGTATTTCAGGTTTGTCAAGAGGCCTTACTTAAGGAAATTTATGAGTAAGTTATTTCCAAGGACCTGATTTAGTTTAAGCATCTTGCAAAGGCAAGGAATTTCCTCAGAGGGCACTTTGACTATGTGTAGGGAAATTGAAAAAGTTTTGAAGGGTAAGTGTATTTGCAAAGGGAACTTGGTCAAGAAAGAGGAATATTTTCACTTTTTCTAAGGGTCGATCATAGGAATACCAAAGGGTATGTGACCTTGTGGAGGGCACTTAAGCAATAAATAGGGCCAATTAAAAAATCTTGAAGGGAAATTCAAAGGCCAAGAAGCCCTTGTAGAGGGTAAGTGATGAACAAGTGAACCTTTCCAAAAGCTATGGAGGTTATTTTTGAGTACAAATGGACCTTGAAGAGGGTAACTAGTCAAAGAGGAAGATAAAAGGCAAAATTTCAAAGGGCACTTGCCCTTCAGGAAAAGAAACAAGCTAAAAGGAGATTTCCTTCAGACAAATAGTTGAAGGAATTCCTTCAAACATTTATTCGAAGGAAAGAGAGGCCTAAATACACTTTCCATTTGAGAAAAATACTAATGAAAAGGAGGAATTCCTTCAGAAAAATATCTCAAGGAATTCCTGTGGACATTTATCTGAAGGAAATAGATGCTCGCACAAAAGCCGAAAGCCCAAAGGCCATAAAGAAGTGAAGGAAATCCTTCAGACATTTTGTTTGAAAGAATTCCTTTAAAAAAATGTTTGAAGGACTTGTCAAGGGAAAATCCCACTGTAAATAATGAGAAAGTGAGCAAGGTCAAAGGCAAGGAAGAAGATAAGACAAAGACTAAAGACTGAGAAGGAGTAGAAGATCACCGAGAGCCTGAAGGCCTAATAAGTAAAGAGAAAAGGAACAAAAAAAAGAGAAATAAAAAGAAAGAGACAAAACATAGGCAAAGAGAAAGTGGAAAAGACAACTCAGAATAGTTCTAGCAACTTGACAAAGTCAAAAGGCAGAATTAATGACCATTCAAAATAAGACAAGTGGCATAGACACACTCAACAAAAAGAATTAATAAATTTTGGTGGAATAGTATCTATCAAAAACCAATAAATAGATTGGTTTTAAAACTATAGAGATTAACATCCAATTTTTTTCATGCTTCACCATTAATGCACAACTAGTTGCATCCAGGCATTGAAGAGAGCATAATCAATCACAACCTGGAATGGCTTTGTCATTTATTGGGAATGAGTTTCCCATGATTTTACAACCCAAGGATAACATAAGCGATGGTTTGGATAGTCTATAGCATGGTATCCACATGTATTTTGAAGATATGACAACAATAATGGTCTCTTGTTTTAGTAGATGTTTAACTCAACATGGGTTTCCATTCCTAGTGATGTCAGCCATCTTATTTCTAGAATTCTATATATTTATAACCTCTTATTTGAGAAAGGGGATCTCTTAGCTTGTATGGTGAAGTCCTAAATTTTTTTGCCTTGGATTTAAGACAAATCCTTTACCTTCTTTTGAGTGTTTCACTAAGCATACATTTGGGTGTTAGTTTTATGAAAGTGTGGTCTCTTTCTCTACCTTTATGTGCTAACCCCAATAGTGTCTAGTTTTTATGTTTTATTCTCTTATAGGTCATAGGAACTGTCTGAAGAATATAGGAGAGTGAATAAGATACATAGTAGTGTGTCTCAGAACACCTTTTGTGCTAGTTTTTCCTCTCTTATCTCTCCATAAGACCCCCTGCTGAAACATTGTTACAAGAAAGGTTTCATTTTGAGTGAAGTGTAGGCTATCTTATCTTGATTTAAAGTGTATGTCAAAGTTGAGTAGACCATCAATTTGGTGTATCACCACATAGTTTAGGTTCTAATTTCAATATTTCTCTCTCCCTTTTCATCCTCCTAAGTAGTTAGTAGGAGGAAATCTAGGGACTCAAGGTGCATCAAGGGGAGCTAGTCCCTAATCAAGAGATTCATCCCTCACATTTGCCACCCACAACAAGATGGATTCTATATTATGTCACGTGGATGAAGAGAGTTAAGCCTACCTTTAGAGGGTGTAATATATCATGTCAATCATTTTTGGCATGCTCATTGAGACCAATTTTTGTGTCCTATAAGTTTTAGGATTGGTGCTAGTCTTGATATTATTAAAAAATCTAAAAGAAGGAGCTATATTGTTGCTTATGAGATAGCCATAACTATTAAGAAATACCTTTTTTAAGTAGAAAAGATATCTCTTAAACCTCTTATGCCACTCTTTCTTGATTTACAACCCTTAGTCCAACCTACTTTGCCCACTCTAGCTCCTCTTCCTAATCAAGAGAAGCTAACTGCTACCCCTATAAATGACATCCATAAAGTTAATAGCCTATTGTAGAGTGTGAATAATGAGTTAGTTTCCGTCAAAAGACAACAAGCTCAAAGTTATAGGCCAAATCAAGACTACTAGTAATTTGGGAAAGCAAATAGGCTTCCCTCCCAAAATTATAATCAAGGGTAAGGTAAAATTACACATGTTAAGCTTATTAAATATATAATACAAATGTCCCTTCATCTTCTAAGGCTCTTGTCCCCACTAAAATTAAATTTGGTGTAGGAGCAACCCAACTATCCACCCTTGGAACATGGCCAAAAATAGGTTGCTTATGCTAGTGAGATACCAAATCAAATCATGACTACACAAGGTGATTAGGTAGCCCAATTTTAAAATTTTGAGATGTAAACACAACTTAAGATAGATAGTAGGTAGGATCAATCTGATTCTACTCTCATGAATCACTTGGAAGGAGAGTTTTACATAGTCAACTATGTGGGGAGCATAGGTAATCAAAATGTTGGTGTTACATCCAACACTAGGTCCAAAGGGAGAGCCATTGATGAATCTAAAGTAGCCACTCAAGCACCTACTATGTATCATTCACCTAATCAAGTAGGGAGTATACCTTAAATAGCCCCAAGAGCACAAGTAAATCAAAAGTTTCCCAATTTTAGGCCAATGGTTGTAGCTTCAGCTCTTTAGGTTACACCATAGGTTATGAATGTTCCCAAGGAGAACTCTAAAGGGGTAATACTTCAATTAATGTGGTGGACCAAATGAATAAGCTACACATGAATATCTCATTGTGGGATTATTTATCACTACCAAGATAAAAAAATATACTCCAAAAGGAATTTTATGGGCTGGGTAAGCAAGCTATCCTAGCAAGAAATGATAATGTGTTGGTAGTAAATGGGGCTCCCCCCATGGATAGTCAAGCAAAGAAAGATGAGAAGGTCCCCCCTTATATTTATCCCTAATTATTGGTGATTTCTTGGTCCATAATTTCATCATTGATATTGGAGCAAGAACCTCAATTATGTCCAAATGCATAGATGATAAGCTAGGCCTCTGATATGAACAAATGACCAAAAGAGTTCTACAGTTGGATGGATCACTAGCTAAGACCTTGGGAGTGGCAAGAGGCTTAAATATAACTTTCCATGCATATCTAACCTTCTTAATTCACCATGATATGGTAGTAGTAGATGTTCCTCCTTACTTTTCTCTTTACTTGCCAAGGGATTTCACATCCAAGATAGGTGGATACTTGGTAGCCAACTAGTCTTACATGGTTTTTAGGATAAAGTATGGAACTAAAATGAATATTGAGTCAAAGCCCATCCATAGATATCACCTAGAGCCATACTCACCCAAAGTGGTAAATGTGAACTACACAATCATTGATGAAAAAGAGCTCTAGGTGGATCAATCTCCATTATCTTCCCTTGTAGGATTTTCTCATCTACTCCTAGATGAATGGGGAAATGACAACTTTGAGCATGATCCTTACAAGTTCAATGAAGAATCTGGTCTTGGAGTCTACTACATACATGAGAAAGATGATTTCATGCCAAAATTGATGAAGATAGACCAAGAGGAATATGGTTTGTGGAATCTATTCTTTGATGGATCTAGAAGCAAGCTAGGAGCCATTAGTGGGGTAATGTTGGTTTCAACTTTAAAGGAAAACTACTTCTCAACTTTTAGGATTCATTTCTCCTACACCTAAAATGTAGTAGAGTATGAGGCCCTTTTTCATGGCCTAGAATGGGCAAAGAAGAGAGGAATCAAAGAATTGCTGGTGTTTGGAAACAGTGAGATAATTGTGAACCAAGTGAGAGGTCAGAACTTGACCAAGAACTCCTTACTCAAGTCTTACAATCATAGAGTGTGGGAAATTGTAGATAACTTCATTGCTTTCAACATCACTTCCATTCCAAGAGAGGAGAACAAAGATGCTGATAGACTAGCAGCAGTTGGTGCTCAGTTTGACATCCCAAAGGGGATAAGACAAAGTAAGAATCAACATCATTTAAAGGTGATTGTGAGGCCCTCCATACTAGACAATGCCACAAATTGGTAGGTGTTTGAAAGTGACAAAAAAATAACAACACTTTTCTTGCAAGAAGAAGCTGAGTTTGCTTCTAAAAATTAGTCCAAGCTACAATAGCAGTATGATGGGTAGGTTATTCAACTAAAGACCAATAGGCTTCCCAAAGGTTTGGTAACTCTTGAGAGAATTTTAAATGAAGATGACCAACTCAAGAGAGACAAAGCAAACATGCCAACTAAGAAGGAAAATTATGAAAGGGTAGAGATATATAAGGATAAGTTGCTTGTACTTGGGAAGGTGTGTGATAATTAGGAAAAGTGTGCTTTCATTATGTTATGTCAAGAGTTTGCTAATGTCTTTACTTGAGAGTATGGTGATTTGAAGGGACTTGATCCAGGCTTAGCCTAACACACCATTGAGCTAGAGGAAGGTGAAAAACCCATCAATCAAAAGCAAAGGAAAATCAATCCAAAGATCAAGCCTCTCATGAGGAAGGAGCTCACCAAATTGATTGAGTCCAAGATCATTTTCCCTATCAAACACTCTTCTTGGATGGCCAATTTGGTCCCTATTAGGAAGAAAAATGGATAAGTTAGATTGTGTGTGGATTTTAAAGACCTGAACAGAGTCTCATTGAGAGATCACTATCCCCTTCCAAGTATAGAGAAAATTCTTTAGATGGTGATAGGAAGTGAAAGGTTCTCTCTCCTAGATGGCTACTCTGGGTATAATCAAATCCTAGTGTAAGAATGTGATCAATATAAGAAAACCTTCACCACCAAGTGGGGAACATATGACTAAAATAAAATGCCATTCAAATTGTTAAATGTTGAAGCTACCTTCAAACATGCTATGGACATGGATTTCTAAGGTTTGATCAATGACATTGTGCTAGTTTATCTTGATGATGTGATAGTTTTCTTCGAGGCAATTGAACACTTGAATCACCTAAGGCAAATCTTTGAAAGGTGTAGAGAGTTTGGCATCTCTTTCAACCCAAAGAAATGCGTGTTTTCTATCCATGAAGGTAAGCTCTTGGGCCATGTCATTTTGAAGGATGGCCTATCCATTGATCCAAAGAGGGTGAATGCCATCTTAACATTGTCCTTGCCTCTGCACAAGAATGGTTTTCAAAGTTTCTTTGGTAAGATAAATTTCATTAGGAGATCATTCCTAATTTTTTTGAGCTTTTCAAGCCACTAACTTCCATGCTAAAGAAGGATGAGGCATTCATGTGGACAACAAGAAGAAGAGAAATATTTGAAGGAATCAAGTAAACTATTGCCTAAGCTCTTACCCTATCTAGTCCAAAATTATTTAAGGACTTAAATATATACACATTTTGGAATGAAGAGGTAATCTCTGCTATGCTCACTCAAGAAAATGGTGAGAATTTAGAACCTCTTGATTTTTTCAGCTAAGGTTTAAAAGGCTATAAGGTTAGATACACGTATGTTGAGAAGTAGGTTATTGCAGTCATATGAAGTCTAAATAAGTTCAAACATATGTTGTCTAGTAGCAAAGTTCACATCATGGTGCCACATCCTAGTGTAAAGACTTCTTGCTGAACTAAGACTTGAATGAGAAAAAGGTAGGTTGGATCACCAAAGTAATGGAGTATGATATAGAGATCAAAACCACAAAGCTAGTAAGAGGAAGACAGCTATGTGAAAACCTTGCTACAGACTTGAAAGAGATAAAGGAGGATGTTTTGGTACTCCATGATGAACCTATAGAAATTATACCTATAGTCATGAAGAGCTAGGCACAAGACACGGTTCATTTCCTTTGAACTAGTGAGTGTCCACAAGGTCTTGATAGGACCAAAAGGAGGTATTTTAGACTCCAATATCTTCCTTATGTCCTAGTTGATGGAGTGATATTAAAAAAATAATTTTTATGGGTGATCTTGAGATACACTAAATCAAACCAAGTTGATAAGGTACTGTCTGAGTTCCATGATGGACTAGTTAGTGGCCACTTTGCTCCCAAGGCCACAACTACAAGGATTATGAGGGATGGTTACTTTTGGCCTAGTTTTTTTAAAGACACTCATGATTGGGTGAGGAAATGTAAAAAATGTGCCTTATTTGATGGGAAACAATGGTTGGCTGCCATGCCTCTTCATCCTATTTAGGTGGAGTAACCATTCATGCAATGGGGGTTGGACTTCATAGGGCTAATAAATCCTCCTTCTATGTTGGTCATAAGTGGGTTTTGACTTCCATGGATTATTTCATAATGTGGGTAGAGGCCATAGATTTGAAAGAGGCTAATGAGAGCACAGTCTTAGACTTCTATGAAGGCATAGTGACAAGATTTGGGGTCCCAACCATAATCATTTTAGACAATGAATTGGATTTCTTGGGAAAAAAGACAAGTGAGTGGGCATTGAAGTATGGCATCTATCTCAACACTTCTTCCAACTAATATTAATAAGGAAATGGGTTGACTGAATCCACAAATAAGAATTTTATTAGGATTATAAAGAGGACAATGGATGAAAATTAAAGGACTTGGCATGCCAAGTTAAAGTAGCTCTTTGGGTAGATAGGATCACTCCAAAGAAGGAATTAAGAGTTTACCATACACACTTTTGTATGGAAGGGAAGACAGACTTCCTATCTCACTTGAGTTAATAGCCTTGGATCTTTCCTATTAGCTATAATTGATGGAGAGTGATAGCCTAGAAGTAAGGTATTGTGAACTAAGGAAACTTCAGGAAGTGAGAGACCAAGCCATGGATGCCATGACCAGCCACCAACAATAAATAAAGAATAATTTTGATAAAATGTCTACACTAAGGAGCTTCTTAGAAGGTGACATTGTCTTGAAATGGGATGAGGACTGAGCCAAGCTTGGAAGGCACAAAAAGTTTGATGCTTTGTCTAGTGGCCCATATGTAATCACCCAATGCAAGCAACACAATGCTTTACAAATATCTAAGTTGGATGGTGAAGAGCTACATATCCCAGTGAATGGGATATACCTTAAGAATTATTACTAAGTTTCTTTTGTCATGTACATAGTTTTCCTTTTTTTCCTCATTTTCCCAAAGTGTTGTTGCACAAGTTTGTTGTTTTTTGCCTTTGTTGCATGTTATTTTTCCTTTTTGTTTGAGGTAAAGCTTTGATACCTCAAGGGTCTTTACAAGGCTATTTTAACATGCTCAAGATGCATTCTAACTCCATGGCCAAAGGATTTTAAGGCTACCATTCTTCCCAAGCATAGTAGGCATGCTTTCCCTATGAGTCGCTAGTTTGTTGACCATTTTTTGGTCATTTAGAGTAAAAAATGGGCACCACATATTTTGTGCATAAGTCTTCAATCCATGTTTTGGCTAAAATCATTCATCAAGGTTCCCTATCAGACCTGTTCTATGAAAAACCAAGTGTTTACCTCTTTTCGTTTAACCAGTGTATTTCAAGTTTGTCAAGAGGCCTTACTTAAAGAAATTTATGAGTAAGTTATTTCTAAGGGCCTAATTTAGTCTAAGTGGCTCGTAAAGGCAAGGAATTTCCTTAAGGGGCACTTTGACTACATGTAGGGTAATTACAAAAGTTTTGAAGGGTTAGTGTCTTTATAGAGGGCACTTGGTTAATAAAGAGGACTCTTTTCACTTTTATGAAGTGTCAATTATAGGAATAATGAAGGGTATGTGCCCTTATGGAGGGTAATTAAACAACAAATAGGTCCAATTAAAAAAGCTTGAAGGGCAATTCAGAGGCCAAGAATCCCTTATGGAGGGCAAGCGATGAACAAGTGGACCTTTCCCAAAGCTCCAACGGGTATTTTGAGCACAAATGTCCCTTGCAGAGGGCATCCAACTGAAGAGGAAGATAAAAGGCAAAGGCTCAAAGGGCACTTGCCATTTATGAAAAGAGACAAGCTAAAAGGAGATTTTCTTCATATATTTGTCTGAAGGAAAGAGAGGCCTAAAGACACTTTCCCTTCAATAAAAAAATTGATGTAAAGGAAGAATTCCTTTAGACAAATGTTTGAAGTAATTCCTTCGAACATTTGTCTAAAGGAAATAGATGCTCGCACAAAAGCTAAAAGCCTAAAGGCCAAAAAAAAGCAAAATAAATCCTTCAAACATTTTTTTTGAAGGAATTCCTTCAAACAAATGTCTGAAGGACTTGCCAAGGGAAAATCCTACCATAAACAATGATCAAGTGAGTAAAGACAAAGGCAAGGAAGAAGACAAGACAAAGACCAAGGACTAAGAAGGAGTAGAAGATCGCTGAGAGCTTGAAGGCTTGATAAGTAAAGATAAAAGGAATGAAAACAAAATAGAAATCAAAAGAAAGAGACAAAACATGGGCAAAGATAAAGAAAAAAAGACAAAGCTCAGAATAGTTCCAACAACTTGACAAAGTTGAAAGGTAGAATCAATGACCATTTAGAACAAGAATTTTGGCATAGGTATAATAAAAAAAAGGAATTAATACATTTTGGTAGAATAGTATCTATCAAAAATCAATAAATAGATTGGTTTTTGAACTATAGAGATCAGCATCCCAAGTTTTTCATGCTTCACTATTAATGCACAACTAGTTGTGTCTAGGCATTAAAGATAGCACAATTAGTCGAAACAACTTGGAATGGATTTGTTAGTTATTGAGAATGATTTTATCATGCTTTTAAAACCCAAGGATAGCAGAAGCAGTGGTTTGGATAGTACACAACATGGTCTGCACACGTAGTTTGAAGATACGGCAATAGTAATGGTCTCTTGTTTTAGTAGATGTTTAACTTAGCATGGGTCTCCATTCCTAGTGATGTTAGCCATCTTGTTTCCAACATTCTATATATTTTTAACCTCTCATTTGAGAAAGGAGATATCTCAGCTAGTATGGTGAAGCCCTACAAAATTTTACATTGAATCTAAGACAAAGATTTTACCTTCTTTTGAGTGTTGCATTGATCATACATTTGGGTTTTAGTTTTGTGAAAGTGTGGTAACTTTATTTACCTTCATGTGATAACCCCAAGAGTGTCTAGTGTTTGTGTTTTCTTCTCTTATAGGTCATAGGGAGTGTTTGAAGAAGTATAGGCAAGTGAATAAGCTATGTAGTAGTGTGTCTTAGAACACATTTTGTGCTAGTTTTTTCCTCTCTTATCTCTCCACAGGACCCTCTATTGAAACATTGTTGGAAGAAAGGTCTCATTTTGAGTGAAGTGTAGGCTAGCTTGTCTTGATTTAAAGTGTATGTCAAAGTTGAGTATACCATCCATTTGGTGCATCACCACATAGTTTAGGTTTTGATTTCAATATTTTTCTCTCTTTTTTAATCCCCCTAATTAGTTAGTAGTAGGAAATATAGGGCCTCAAGGTGCATAAAGGGGAGCTATCCTCTAATCTAGAGATTTATCCCTCACATTTTCCACCCACAGTAAGAGGGATGTCTCCATTGTGTCATGTGGATGAAGAGATCTGAGCCTCCCTTCATAGGGTGAAATATACCATGTCAATAGTAAAGAGAAGGAAAACTGATTGATTAGGCTCCTGCAATGAGCTACAAAATCTATAATAGATTCATCATCAAACTGCTAGATATATTAGAGGTCAGTGATGGAAACCTTCTTGGAGAAATTTATTTAAAAGTGATCCAAAAAGATTTAGGATATTTGGGTGAAGGAGAATAAAGAGTGTTTGGTTATGGAATTGTACTAGTCTAATGCTGGACTAGGCAGGGACATGGGGAAGGTATGAAGGAGGAGGGCATCATTGTAGGTAATCAAATATCATGCATGCCTAAATGCCTTGAGATGTTTTTAGGGATCCTCCTTACTTTGAAATTTAGTGAACTTGGGAAGTTCCCATTAAGGAGGATATGGTCTGGTAGGTACATATGGGCGGATGGGCTCATTACAGATATATTCATATGATAAGATGTTGTGAGCACCAAAGATGGATGATTTTAAGGTGGTCATTTTATCCATGAGCATTTTCATTAGGTCTATTTAGGGTTATGCACTCATAAGATTATAAGGTACATACTATTGTGGTAGTTGGGTGACATACTGATAATTGATATGGGTTAAA